>OX463857.1:9954116-10104066 GCA_949825065.1 Odontocerum albicorne
ACATTATTTGGGGTTTGCAGTTTGAAGCTAATTAAACGTAAACACTTTCGCTGTTTATTTTTAATAGTTTCAACATACTCGTAGATAATATTTCAACAATATTACTGAAATGTAATTTAAAATTGTTCTTTTCAGAGAAATAAACATTCTTTATTTGCCTATAAATTTCGATAGGCCGAACATTTTGTGCATTCAGAAAACGAATGACCCTACGCACTTCCCATTTGGCGAGATTTTAAATGGGTGCAGCCATTTTGAAAGGTTACAGAACAAAGACGCACGATCGTTCAGCAACAAAACTCAGCTCGCACTGAAGCGGGGGAAGGAGCTTACTGGCGCGCATACGATCGCGGTGGTGGAGGATCGGCGAAGGGCTTGGTGTGCAATCGTTTTTTACTTTCTGGACGCGCCTAGTATAAACAAGTGCATAGATCTCACATTTTTTAAACGGTATCCAAGAATACCCATTAAAAATGTGAGATAATGCCATAGGTAAAATCAATCATACTCTGCAATAAATTAAATTATTTCAGTAACACATCAGTCACAGCAGAGTAATAATATTATGTTTATAAAGCACAAGTGGGCGGAATTTTTTATATTATAGGTACGAGATAAGAAGGCCACCAGTTCCTAATTTTCCTTTTTTTCCTGCGTCTATAATGAGCTACATTCAAGGAATAATGGTTGCAAATATTTAATAAACTGCCTTTTCAAATATTGTTTTTTGCTGATTTCACGTTCATATTTAGATAATGATCTTTTTACCCGATATTTTAAGAAATTTCAAGATTTTATTTGAACATCAAGAGAGGCGGGTAACGTTTGATCCGAAATTCCTCAAGAGACTCTTAAATCGGATTATCTGCGAAAAACTCCTATTAAATTTATCCTCAATGTTCCAGATAGACTGTTTCGTGGTAACAAAATCTTAATTTGGCTTACACGATAGATATGAAAATTTCACTTGCTCCAGGGAGAAGCTGAAACGAAAAAAAATGTAGGTTTCTCAATGTTGATTTTTTGTGTTACTTTTATTTTAACAGGAAGAAGTCAAAGCAGCTTTCAATGAAACTACCACAGTTATAATTTTTATTTATGTTTTATTGACCTATTTATAGTGTTATAATTTCATCACATACAATACGACCTGGCGAGTTTATCGCTATGTTGCAATATTTACCAACTGAAATATGTGTTTTAATGTTGATATTTTTTCAATTTAATTTATTTTTACATGGCAAGAAATTTTATAACTTGGTAATTTATGAAAAAAACAACGGGCAACTTAAAGTGGACCACCAAATTATTATACATGGTCTGGGTTTATTGCCTTTCATTTGTCGTGTCCCCAGTAAACTAAAATTTGGCCTGTATGTTACTAAGGACATACGAGTATATCACTGTAAAAAAAGTTGATGTTTTTCTTTCTTTCGATATTTGAATGTATGTTACAATACCACGTTGCACACTCTCATGGAAGTTATTAATTTCCATGCTTTTTTTAAATTATCGATTGTTGTTTTGAATTGAATATCGTTTTTTGTATTGACTTAAAAAAATTATACAGGCTGTGGCGGTCAAAAAATTATAAATAAATGAGGTAAATTTATTACGCTAATGAATATCAAAAGTCTCCCATGCATTAGAGGGTGTTATCTCTTACGATGATCCTGTTTCACTGAAGTTTATTACGTATTGATATTATACCGTCAAAAATGTGTTCTAAACGAAGGTGAGCGGAAATACGATAAGAGTTTTAGTGTATTTATTAATATGGTTTTTCCCCCAAAATTTATGACCATGTCAGGGTTAAATAAGACATTTATTTATAATTTACTATGTTCAACAAATTGAAAAAAAAAAACAGAAAAACAAAACTTACCATTTATAAGACACTGCTACGACCTGTCCTCACATATGGGTCTGAATGCTGGGTATTGAGTAAGAAGGACGAACCTTCCCTTCTAATATTTGAAAGGAAAATACTCAGAAAAATATTCGGACCCATACAGGAAAATTGATCTTGGAGAGTGAGATATAATGAGGAGTTATACAGCATATACAAAGAGCCCAACATTATAAAATACATCAAAATTGTGAGGCTACGTTGGGCGGGACATGTAGCAAGAATGGGAGAAGAGAGAATGCCTAACAAGGTACTCTTTTCCAAGCCCCAAGGAAGACCTAGCGTGGGTAGACCAAAGCTCAGGTGGATGGATGGGGTGCAGAGTGATACAAGCGTGATTGGCATCAGGGGGTGGAGGAATGCATCCCAGGATAGGAGGGAATGGCGACGACTGCTGGAGGAGGCCAGGACCCACAATGGGCTGTAGTGCCATTGATTGATTGATTGATGTTCAACAAATTGAATATTTTTCTGATGGGCTTAAAACTGTCAAGGTTCGCAAGTTGTGATACATTATAACAACTGATCATCCAGGAGGCATCCAAATGGCATGTGAGGTAGAGGAAGACATCGTATCTCCTGGTTTAAGAGCTTGCGAGAATCGTTTGGATGCAGTTTTTCTGAGCTATTCCAGGTGCAGTGAACAGGACAAATATCGCTGTAATGGCGTCCAACCTCCGAGAGGAGACAGCATCTCGAAACGAAGAATATATTTTCTAAAATAATACATTTTTTTCATTTTTCTTCTTGTTTCATTTTTTTTAAATTTTAAATGTCAATATTACACTGCAATTTCATAGTTTTTGTTTTATTACGGTTTCCTGAAAAAGTGACTAGATGTTTTTTTTTCAAGAGAGTTTATTTTTTCAGGAGTCAGATACTTTAGTAATATGTTACTTACAATGGCACAAGTACTTATTTTTATTAAATTTATTCGTCACTTTGTTTTTGCTACATATAATATATGTTGAAGCAAAATATTTCTAAAATCTAAAAAGATATTCATTTTTTTACTTATCACGTTTTCATCAAGATTGATTTTGTGCCCAGGTGGATATATGAGCAGTAAGCATTTCTGAAGAAACTTCTGAAAAGTATGCTTGTATTCAAATGGTTAAGCTGCAACCATTTGACATCATAATCAAACGTATAATCAAATTCACGTATGCAACATGACCCAAGATGCCCTTTTTAACCTAGTCGCATACTTTCCACATTGGAAGTTGCAGGTTCGAATTTCGTGGTGTTTTTTTTTTAAAAGGTGTCTTTCTGATTTTCACTTTAGCGCTCTAAAAGATTTCAACATGGTAATAGGTCTACTCAGATAAACTGTATACGACAAAGTGTAATACAATACAATATCCTGTGCTGTAATTTGAGCAACGATATCCTGTGCTGTAATTTGAGAACAAGGTATTGTGGATGAAATATGAACGACAATAAAAAAATGGAGTTAATACTTGTCGACCTAGATACAATAAACAGAACTATTCCTTTCCTTTAAAATACTGGATCATTGGCGGCATTAGAGTCAATTATCTAGAATCATTGGCGGCATTAGAGCCAATTATCTGGAATCATTGGCGGCATTAGAGCCAATTATCTGGAATCAGTTTTGTCAAAAAAATATACTATAGTTCGGAAATTCTAGGATGAGTCCTGTGGCAGCTCACAAATTTGCCCCAATACAACCTTGTAGCGATGTTCAGTAATTTTAATTATTTTATCAACTTTAATATAAGTTTCAATTCTAATAAATAGCAAGTTATTTAGGTAAATACATTACATAAGGTTGTATTGGGGCAAATTTGTGAGCTGTCACAGGACTCGTCCTAGAATTTCCGAACTATAGCAATAATTATCAAAAAATGTGTGGGTGTCTAATCATGTTGGACAATGTATTGATATATTATACTTTGAATGCATTTTTTTAAATAATTGTAGCTATTTGTCAAATATTTATTTAATTCATACATGGTCACTGACAATTACAAAATAAGGTTTGTTTATGCAACCAACCAATGAAATGAAATCTTATTAAAATTAAAATTGTTTAGAACATAGCACCATGTCTGGCGGATATTACAGAATGAATCCGTTTCTATCAGATGGAGCATTCGAGAGTAAAAAGCTCTTAGTTCTACGGAAATATTAACAATAAAAACAACTTTGGACTTGAAGGTTGACATATATTGTATTCGTACACAGAGGCAAAACAGTGAGTTGGTTAAAACGGCAGTTGCTCCGGGCGCAGCCCAGATTTGGGCGCGGAACTGGAACTGCATTGAATGTGCAAACAATAAATAATATAATTTAAATTATGTTCAAAACCAGTGAATGTTTAAAGTTCAAAACCACTGGTTTATGAAACCAAATATATTGACCTTTAAGAAATTATTACAATAATTGAACATATAAAAGCTCGCAAAGTGAATTTGTGTATTTTGTCCTTAAGAATTTCAAGATAACATTACTATAATCTCGTACATGTCGTTGGGGTCGTTGATTAGGGAATGAATATATATTTTTATTACATTGTTTTAAATCGATTTGTATTATTTAATATTAATCGAGTACTGTTGAATTTAATACTTATAGGTCTTTTTAGGTTCATTCACCTATCTACTAGGCGTATCTAGAAAGTAAGTGTACTGAGGCTCTCACGACCGGACGGATTTTATTTTAGACATGTTGGCTACACTTCCGTGTAGCCTGACCCTTCCCCTCCGCAACGAGGCCAGTTCGAGGTCAGTACGTTGAGAAGTGTCGACGCGACAACACGTTTCGTGAAAAATGTCAATCCAATCTAACGCCAAGTGCGAAATAAATAATGCCGGGCAAGAGTTTTTGAGGCGCTGCAAACTCCATAGAGATGAATTTCTCCGCTCCATCGTTACTGGAGATGAAACTTGGGTTGCACACTACACGCCTGAAACCAAAAGGCAGTCTCAACAGTGGCGTCACACCTCTTCGCCCTCCGCCAAAAAGTTCAAAACCACAATTTCAGCCAAGAAAATCGTGGCATCCATATTTTGGGACTGTCAAGGCATAATTTTAATTGAATATATGTCTCAAGGCGAGACCATCAACTCTGCAAGATACTGTGAGACCCTAAAAAATTGCGGAGGGCGATTCAGAACAAGAGGAGAGGCATGCTGACAAAGGGAGTCTGCCTGCTGCACGACAATGCCAGACCACACACGGCCAACGCCACGAAGGAACTGCTCGCCTCGTTTAAATGGGATGTCCTGAACCATCCCGCGCATTTCCCTGACCTAGCACCTTCAGCTTACTATCTCTTTACCTCCCTGAAGCTGCACATGGGTGGAAAAGGTTTTCAACCGACGAGGAGGTAAAGGAGGAGGTGGAGAAGTGGACGGAGGGGTTGGCGGGAAACTACTTCGAGGAAGGCATCAAAAAGTTGATACCCCGCTTCACCACCTGCATTGAGAGGAATGGCGACTATGTCGAAAAATAGCTTACATATGTACTACGGTAACCACGTAATTTTTTTGTTTAAATAAAAAAAATTGTAACCTACAAAAATTCAGTACACTTACTTTCTGGATATGCCTCGTAAATACATTCCATTTATGGATCGATTGTTAAATTTTCGAAGCTTAATCAGTTGAAACTTTGAATTATCTAGAATTGTACTTTTTTAAATTGGTATTATCATAGTGACTCATTTAATTTCATAATGTCTTTAATTTCGTGATTGTGGATTGCCTATTAAAAAATATTTAAATACATATTAAATGAAAAAATCAATAGCAATACAAGTTTGGCATTACGTAACGGCCGCTTTTTTTCAAATACCCCGAGCGCTAAAACACCTGGTTTTGCCCCTGTTCGTACACCATCGCACTTTAGGCAAGCGAAGCTGGGAAAGCGTTAAATTAAAATTTAAAGCTCGGTTCTATTTAAAATGTTTTTTGTCAAAATGTAACGTGTAACGTTTATAAAGAGAGAAATAGAATGCTAACTGTAGTTCTAACTCTTCATTATTAAAGTTACTGGTCCAAAGAGAAGGGCGGGCTGTTACGCGTATTATGAAAGGCCTTAACATTTAAATGATCTTACGGATACAGCACAGAAATATTTTTATATATGATATATAAAATAATTTGTTAACGCATTGTTTGTTTGTTTTACGGATTGTTTTTTTGTTTTATGGATTGTTTGTTTGTTTTATGGATTATTTGTTTGTTTTATGGATTGAAAAAAACGTTGGCATAAGCATATTTTATCCTATGGGGACTTCTTTGAAGGGGACAATAGTAACATTAACGATTCAATAATCAGTTTTTGATAGCAGTTAAAATTCTCGTTATTTTTTAATTAAATCTCGTATGTGGTCCCACCGATTGGCCGCCATTACAATCTTCGAGATCTACTAAGATCGTTAGGACAGACAAATCTTAAAAAAAAAGGAATATTTAATGAAAAGTAATCCATCTTTAAAATTAAACGCTTTCAAGCATATTACTGATCGAGTTCAGACAAAATAGCATAACTTAAATTACATAAAATGAATAGGAGACCAAAAAAAGAACAAAATGTAAAAAAAACCTTTACTTTGAATTCATAAATGTTTAAAAGTCAAGTCCCTTTAAACCTGAATGTTTTATAGGAACTTGACTTTAAAATATTCAAGTTTTCGTTGTAAATTATACAGTTTTTAGTCTCTTTTGACAAATTTCCACGATAATGGTTACACCCTTTTTCCTGAACATCCATACATACTCGTACATACAGAAAGCCCTCCCTCTTTTGGGTTAAGCTGGGTGTACATATTTACACGCCTTTCGATCCACACACATGGCGATTGCCTCGTTTACATTCACATATTTCGTTATACATGCTATTCTGTATCTCATACTTTTTACCTTTCCCTCTTTTTCTATTTTGTCTTGGTCTACCTCTATCCATACCTCTATTCATTTCAGACATATTTTATATATTTCACCACTCATGCTCTGAGTATTGCCAAACCATCTCAGAATTCTACAATATATTTTGATCAAATCTACTTATAACATCCATATCTAACAGGTATCTTTTATACTAACAGTTTATATTCGTATGATACATTGTGATACTTTTTGCCGGTATATTTTTGATAACACGAGTAGACTATACATTTGCATTATGGGGTATATGGCTGCACGGTAACGCACTTGATTTCCGTGTGGAATATCGCTGGTTCGAATCCCGCGCTGTGCTACTCCCTTCGAATGACACAAGCATTTTTTACGTCTAGTATTTGGAAGTACAAGGATACCTATGAATTTCGTCATATCAATTTTTTCAAAAAATAAATAAAAAACCATATCTTTGTGCTCTGATCAGCATGCCATTGGATCTAATGCAGCGGTGGGCCGATGAATTTGTTAGCGTGCAACGGTGCATTCAACTTAATTTTTTTTTTAAACTACGACTGAATTGACATTGGAATAGCGAGGAGATCCTCCACTACTAGACCTAGTAACGACGAATGACTTGAACCAAATTTCGTATTGTATTATATAATACTTTAATTGTTTTAACTACAACCTGGAATTATTATCTTGTGGTAGTTTCTCTCAACCAACAAGAATTTTTTTAAGTTGTAAACTAGCTTGGAAGATTTAAAAAATATATATATCGAAACTACACTCTCGAGATAAGAAGACTGGCAACATATCAATAAGTCTGCGGAAGTTGGTTTGACCCTAACAACCTTTGGAAAAAAACCTGTAAAAAATATAGAAGGAATGTCTTTCGTTTTTATGGTTTCATAAAACTCGGTAACGTTACATTATATATTATGAAACGATAACTCAAAACAAATTCCTTTACGGAAACCATTATTTCTTATCATTTTAAAAATTATGCGACGTATTTCACGGGTACTAGTTTTATGGTAACACTCCGAAGAAGGTTTTTAGAAAAATCAATCAAAAAATATAAGATATGTGTCACCCTTCAGAAAGGGTTAGGCCGAGAGAATTTGTAGTTAAATGCTGAAATGTAAATTAAAGGAAGGGCTGGACCCAATTTTCCGCTTGTCTTGCTCTGAAGATATCATGGAAAAGAAAATCCCTAGTAAAACATAAATATTTTACCCTTAATTTTTTTTCATTTTTTACAGAACTATCTGTATAGAAGTAATAACTTCCGTTATTTTTTAATGTTCCGAGTTGATCCAATAGGACGGGGTATTGTAACAGGACTTTGCCATTGCTGATCCCATCGCGTGGAATGGTCGACCTCTAAGTGTTGGAGATATGGATGGTGTGAGTAGCTTATGAGTGTATATGAACACTACAATGACGTCCTTGGCCTTATTGGTTATACACCTGTTTTCCAGCCCGGGAGATACGGGTTCAATTTTCGATAGTACCCAGATTTAAAAAAAAAGATTTTAGTCTGGTTTTCATAACTTTCTGTTTGGTTGAATTCCGTGGCAATAAACTCACCAGATTGTACTGCATTCAACTAAATTGTAATATAATACAATTCAACACTATACAAGTATTCAACACCCCACTATCGCATCTATTAGGTGTTAACATAAGTTGTTTCCGTTTTTTTTCAACCAAAAGTAAAACAAAATGGTAAAGGCTATACGTCATTCGAAAGGAAATTTTCTGCCCTCCAAGATATTGTTTTTGCTTTTACATTACACATGTTGTTTTATTTGATTACAAGCCTTCAAAATGGAATGCCAATCTTTATGAATAATATGGTTTAAGCGGTCCTCATCGAAGTCCACTGGTCATCCGGAACGCTCCATATCTTTCAGGTCGAAATTACCGTCTTTGAAACGCAAAAACCATCGACGAGCTGTCCTTTCATTCATAGCATCTTCACCGTACACTTCGCAAATATCGCGAGCAGCTTTGGCAGCTTTATTCCCTCAATTGAACGTGAACAGAAGGAGGTGTCGAAAATGCTCACTTTCGTCTACTTGGGATTCCATTTTGAAGGCTTGTAATCAAATAAAATAATACATGTAACGTGAAAGTAAACACAATATTTTGTAATGCACAAAATTTTCTTTCGAATGACGTATAACCTTTACCTTTTTGTTTTACTTTTGGAGCTCATTTTTAAATTGGAAAAAACGGACACAAATTATGTTAACACCCAATACAAAGGTTATTTTGTAGTTCATCTTCCTTTTGTAACTTTTCTGCTGTGTTTTCACTAAATATATTTTTCTAAACAAAAGTAAATATGGGAAAGTACCAAATATAACAAGAAGTCTTAACCGCCAACTCTATATTTTCATACCCAAATTATTTAAATTTGTGAAATATTTAAAATTTTCAAAAATAGTAGATTCGAATCCCGAGTAAACGCTATTGAATCGAGTCTGCATTTTAAACGGCGCTACAGGTCCTTTTAATAAACAATTATTCTACTTACTTCTTTACATTAACTAATCTTAGAAATTGTATGGATTTTTTATTTATCATCAAATTCATTCGACGACGACACTTTACTAAATAAACGTATCTGAAGTAAAACAGTATGTTAATTATATTTTTTCGAAATGAAATACATCAAGTTGTATAATGTTTTTCAGAGTGTTGTACTGCGTGGTTTAAGTTGTGATCCCGATGTTTAAAAACGTTGCAGTTTCATCTTCAGGGCTTGTTTATAGTTAACTTAGCCATATCGTCACAACTACATACGAGCCCTGAAGATGAAAACTGCAATGATTTCGAAACGTCGGTATAAAAGTTAAACGACTTCGAAAGACCTAATACAAATTATACGAAGAATCGCGAAAACCTCAAAAGATATCTGAAATATAATATGTAATTTTTTTAGAGATTTAACTAGAAACAAATAATTGAAAGGAAAAAAACAATATTCCTTTTCAAAATCCTTTTCTCATTTGATTGATATGTAACTTAATTGCTGTTTATTATGTTTTTTTTTACAAATCAATATTAATTTGAATACATTTTGCGGCCGTATAGTTTCATTTTAGTCTAGTTAAATAATTGAAAGGAAAAAAAACAATGTTCCTTTTCAAAATCCCTTTCTCATTTGATTGATAATATGTAACTTAATTGCTGTTTATTATGGTTTTTTACAAGTCAATAATAATTTGAATAGATTTTGCGGCCGTATAGTTTCATTTTTGTCTAGTTCGTTAAAAGAGATTGCCACATGGTAATAAACTCGTCAGATTGTTAAACAATGAAGTGTTAAATAAATTTATCAAATGCATGGCAAGAAAAGTTTCAACAGAATTAAAAAAATTTTTTGTTTAGGAGTTTGAACGGATTTCATTTTTAATTTAAAAAAAATCAGGCAGACTTGTTAGATTACCTCTTGATGTTTAAAGAATTTATCAAATTAATTATTTGAACGCTGAATTATTTCACACTTATAATGTTTACCAGCAAAATACGAGTGTCCTCTATTCAGTATAATAAATACTAGAAATTCATTTAGTCAAATTACAAAACGCAGCATTTCAAAAGGAATGTAAATAAAATAATGGCGTATTTATTGCTAGGCAAACAAAAAGTTTGCTCGGCAAACAGTTGACCCATTCGAAGATGTATTTTTAGCGATAATGTCATTTAAATCTTTTGACAAATGAAATGTGATACGAAAATGTAAAAATGTCACAAAATTTTGATTCATTCATTTTTATATATTGACGAAAATATAAAAATGTCACAAAATGTTGATTTATCCATTTGATATATTGACGAAAATGTAAAAATGTCACAAAATTTAGATTTATTGATTTTGATATATTGAAGAAAATGTAAAAAATGTCTTCTTTGTATATAATTGATTCAGCAAATTAAAACGAATTAAAACAATGATCCTTATCTTGAAAAAAAAAAGGTTTAAACGATTTGCTTTTATAATTTTAAATTATTGGAATCATTTTATTGGTTGTTAAAATAAATGCTATTTAAATAAATTAAATGACTTTTAGATTCCCAGTTGTGATATTAAAACTGAAAAACATGCTTAGTGTCTATGGTATATTTATTTATAATTTGTGTTTTTATATTTTCGTGCGCTTTATTATTTAAGAATGTATAAATATCCAATAAGGGCTTACTCCGAGTTTAAGGAAAATGAGAAATATAATAACAAAATAATTTTTTACATACATATGATATATCATCACGCCGATTCCCTGTTGGGGTTAACAGAAAAGAAAGAGCGCCCGCCCGACGTTCCTACCGCGTCACTCATCTTTCCGCCACATCCATAGGTACACTGTCTCATACTATTCTTACGATTTCTCAGACTTTTACATTTCCGTCTTTCAAATATCGTTCACTCAATCTAATCATACTCTTCCTGTAACACATCTTTCACACAAATTTGCATTGAACATTTGTTTTTTTTTCTTTCTTCATTCATTTGTTCTACATGCCCCAACCATCTCAGAGTACTTTTCTTCATCCTAATTAATACATTAGCCTTAAGTTCATATTCAACCCTAATCATTTAATTTCGTATTCTGTCATACATTGTCCCTTTGTGTATTCAAAGTTCTGGTTATAAAAAAGAAATACAGTGGAAATTGTTTAACACGAAAAATAGGTTAATCTGAAAAAAACACTCAAGGTTATTTGAAAAGTTCTGGTTATAAAAAGAAATACACGAAAAAATCGGTTAATCTGAAAAAAAACTTTTAAGATTATTTGACTGTTAAATAAAATAAATAGGAGCTCATTTGGACGTTTGAACAACATCTTCAAAAGTAATATCCCAATATCCTTGAAGCGAAGGGTCTACAACCAGTTCATTCTTCCAGTACTTACGTATGGCTGCGAGACACGGACGCTCACAGTAAAGAACACGCAAAAGCTCCAGACCGCACAAAGGGGCATGGAGAGATGCATGTTGGGATATACTAAAACATACCGTAAACGAAACACCTGGATTCGCAATATAACAAAGGTAGAAGACGTTATAAAGGTGTGCAAAAGAATGAAGTGGCAATGGCCGGACACGTAGCCAGAATGTCAGACTCCCGATGGACATCCGAAATAATCCAATGGTACCCAAGAAGCATAAAGAGGCCTAGAAGAAGACCGAAGGTACGCTGGATGGACGAAATCAGGAAGCATGGCAGCATCACGTGGCATCGGCGAGCAAAGGACCGAACTGTTTGGAGTCAACTTGGTGAGACCTTCATCCAGCAGTGGATCGACCCTGGTTGACAATGATGATGATGATATATATACGAGTATCCTAAAGAAAAGTTCTGATTATAAAAATAAATATGGCAGAAATCGTTTAACACGAAAAATCGGTTAATCTGAAAAAAAAATCAGATCACGACAAATTGCATAAATTAATTATATTTTAACATGAAACAAAAATATTCAACACGAAAATATGTCACATGTCAGAAGAACAAAAAAAATGTTTAAGACTTTATGACCCAACTTTCTATCGACTTGGCTGACATAATATGTAAAAAACAATATGTACAAGGAAGCTGCTTGCTATACACTACCCTGAAGATTATCCCATCCCAAGGGTTATCCCATTTGCTTAAACAAATAAACATTTTTTTAAGGCGATACACATTTTATTCACAGTGGATTGAAAATAAATTTCGTACATATTAAAAAATCCGTAAATTTATACCCCTCAATTGTAGAACGAACGTTAGTATATAAAATGCTAGTTAATCGTGTTTGTGAAAATACAGATAAAAGTTTAACTCCTTTGAACTTTCTATCTTAACTCTTTTATTATCACAACACCAAAAGAATTGGTGAGTTTATTTTGTTTACTTCTTTTAACGAGAAATTCTGTTAGCATGAAAAAATATTTCTAAGTTTGTAGTTTCGTGTTAAAACGATTTCCACTGTATTTCAGAATCATTCATTTCAAACAAACCTTTCAAATGCTTTTTGTGTATTGGATATTTCTGTATATGTTCAAGTACATGTGAATGGCGTATTTTCGTAATAAATTACCCATAAACCAAAAAAATATTTTGTTATACGTTTAATCTGTTCTATACGACCAAATAAAAGTTTTTTTTTTCATAAAATACCAAGATATATATTTTCTCTCTCAAATCGAATTCTCTAACTTGTCTCAAGTTTCCATTGTAGGAAATCAAGAATTTTCGGAACGCGAAATATCTAGAACTCTGGGGAACTCTTTTCAGAAATCTGTCACAGAAATATTTTATGAGTTTTATTAAAGATTTTTATATCTTATCTTAAATATAAAATATCGGTAAAGTTTTACTTAAGAAACTATTTTTCATTAGTAAGATAACTACCGTGGCCAAGTTTGTAATATGATTGACTTCCACCCGGAAGTTTTGGGTTTGATTCTCGATGGTGTCCAATAAAAAAATTTAAAAAGCTTTCAAGTTTGCTTAAGGGGGGGTATTCTACTCTAGAGGCGTAAATTTCGGGAGTTTTTTTTCAACTTAATAAAAAAAAACAAAATATAGTTTTCGTACACATTTTTTTACAGTTTGTTTATTAATGATTTGAGAATGTACAAAAAAAAAATTCAAAAAAGAAAAAGAAAATTCAAGATGTTATCAGCTGTAACATCTTGTAGTAAAAAAGGGAGGGTGAGCTGATTGACATGATTGGAACCCTTTCGTAAATCTGAAAAAAAAAATCATCTTGATAAGAAATAATGTCGTTTTAGTCGATGCCAAAGAGAAAAAAAAAATGGCGGCTGTCTGAGAAAATTTTTTGTTTTTGTACACTTTTTTAATTTTTTTTTTAAATAGTAAAAAAAATAGCTTTGAATTTTCCAAGATACGAACGATAGAAAAACGTCTATCAAAGTTTCATACCAAATTTGAAGGCAATCGGTTGGATATAACTTGAGATTTTATGTCGACCATGTCGAAAAAAATAGTTTTCGAGAAGAACGCGTTCAAAGTTTTGAGATTATTGTCCGAGTCTTTCCGGTGCGGTGTAATGGCTGCCTCATTTATAGCTATAACTTGATAAATATTAAGAATTTTAAAATTTCCTTTTGGGAACATATTCTTAAAGATCTAAACTTTAAGAATATGCAAAAAAAAATATTTTTTCAAATTTCTAGAGGAGAATACTCCCTTAAAGTAATAATACTTGCACGTAATAATAAGTAATAATAATACTTAAGTAATAATACTTGCACGTACATATTCACACCAATACATTTAATGACGAACCGCGAGTTCCGTGCCTACTCAAATGTTTCTAAACCCGAAGACTCCATTATTAGGGTTCAAAACAATATTGCCTCCCAGTCACGCTCCAATATGTAAGAAATAATTTATTCAGATATATTTAAGGGTACCAAAGAAGAATTTAAATTTATGTTTTCAAAGACAACACTTTATGGTGTTTAAAACAACAAAACACAAAAGTTTACGTTTGCTCAAGTATCACGAACGAATTGAATGAAAATTGATGATCATATATGAACACTACACACGTACACCTCAAGCTGAATGTGTTACTATTACATTTCGGAAGATACATAAATATTTAATTTAATGCGCCCCATCTTGGAAATTTTTCTGCGGTTTTCTTTCCAAATATGTTTTTCTTAACATATGGAGATTCGGATAAGTACCTGATTCAATGGCTGAAAATACAACCTTTCTTATATATGTACTTATTTTTTAATATTTTTAATGTGTCAATAATAGTGAGTTTTACACCGAGATAGAAAGCCTTTAAGGAGAGTTTGCTCTCAGAACGGCGCTATATAAATTATCCTTTTATAATTATTATAAAAAGTGAATTGAATCCTTTGCTCTCTTTGCTGTTGGACCCACAGACAATACTACATATTCGTAGTTTTATTTACTTTATCAAATTAATTTATCCTACTCCGTGTCCTGGTGGTAAGACACTTGTTTGCCGATCCGGAGGTTGCGGGTTCGATCCCCACTGGAACCCAGATTTTTTTAAATAGGATTCTAGTCTGGTTAACACTTAGGGCATATAAAAACATCTTTCTGGTTGGTCGGAAGAGATTGCAACATGGCAATAAACTCGCCAAGTAAAATAAAAAAAATAAAAAAAAAGATTCGTATTAAAGTTTATATTTCAGACCGAAGTCGGAAAAATACACACAATTCGCAGACTAGCACAGCACGGTTTTACAGATACATACAAATGCATCAGTATGATGAGCCAACTAAAGTTATACAGTACCTACTTATGAACAAATTTATGTATTCATAGCTTGCAAGACTTAAATTTAATTGATTAATTTCATTTGCCGAAGTGCTACATCTTTCGCACAATATGAAGTTAAGTTCGTACTTTCGCACAATAAGGGGTTAAGGGAGGGGGTGGTAGTGCGCATGCGCATGTTCTGATAATATGACTTATTATTAGTATATTCATTATTAAAGAAAGACACATTTGTTCAATCGTCAGTCTTCACCCCTGATTTTTTTTGCCAGGTTCACATCTTAAAAATATCAATTTCTTTCGTTCGTATGGCACACACATACATACCATCATGGGATCATCCTGTCGGGGTAGGCAGAGAGGAAATAGTGCCAGATTTTTTCTATCCCGACACACATCTTCGCCTTTTTTACATCCATACACCATTTCATACAACTTCTAGGATTTCTCTGATTTTCTTGTGTCAAAATATCATGAAATTGATTAAATCAACTCCGATATCACACATTCTACTCAAATTTGAACAGCACTTATTTTGTTAGTCTTTCGTCATTCATTCGTTTTACATACCTAAGCCATCTCCGAAATCTTTGTATTTACGTCTTAGCAAATCTGTAGTTGGTAATTCGGACAAATTGAAGAACAGAACCTGGTGACAACAAAATCTTCGACCACATTTGTCAAGTATTCAGTTATAGAAACACTTCTGAAAGCAGTTTGTGGCTATTCAAGTGTTCCTATAAGCAACTATCCCTGACGTGAAGTGACAACAATACTCACCTATGTCAAGCGGGTGAGAGTATTGCTTCCAAATTATGTATGTTAATAAACTAGAACTTTTTTTTAAACCATTGAAACTGAAATCCCAGGATGAAAGTCAAACGTTTTACCAACTAGATAATAGAATACATCAAAAAACATTTCTTAACCATTTGACGTTGGAAAAGTTTGAAAAATATGATTCAAATTGGAAAGTCATATGTTACTTTTATCATTCTAAAATTTCAAATGAGAAGGAACTCTGTCC
The DNA here is from genome assembly GCA_949825065.1 of Odontocerum albicorne. Lineage (NCBI taxonomy): Eukaryota > Metazoa > Arthropoda > Insecta > Trichoptera > Odontoceridae > Odontocerum > Odontocerum albicorne. Next base: position 9,970,207 of record OX463857.1, read on the forward strand.
CTAACGAACCCACAGGATATTAGGGAATAAGAATAAAGGAAGAGGGGGTCCTGGACGCAAAGCATTAAATCCTGAATAACCTCTATTGAATGTGTTGACATGGGTATTTCATTTTCTGAACCCGGAATTCGCAAATTGCGAAGATTTTGCGGAAACTGGAAAAGGGACATGGTGTATAATATGTCCGAAAAATATGGTGTAGGAATAAAGCACAGTGATTAAACGAGAATTTGATACAATGGAGGCATTTTTGATATGGAAAGTTTTGCTTTTTTCATAATACCCTAGGATATTAGCTGTTTATTTTGTCACGGGTAAAAAAATATTCATATTTTTTATTATATTATTTTAATCATCATCCATATACGACCTCCGTGGCCTAGTTGATAAGACGCCTGTCTCCCGACCCGGAGGTTGCGGGTTCAAATTCCGCTAGAACCCAGATTTTGAAAAAAAAAAAATTCTAGTCTGTAACAGCAACCAACACTTTTATTTACCAGACGGCCATCTATTCCAACGAACCAGACAAAAGTAAACGAATCAAGTTACATGGTCGCATAAATCATTCAAATGACTATCCATCCACATGAAATACATAAACACATGTTGAAAACGTGTTGAATAGATTAATTTTACTATCTATATCATCCAAAAGTTTGATGGCCGCCTAGTCAACTTCGCTTACATCGGAAAATAAGGTGTCCCTATTAATAAGTCCAAAACTTCTCAGGATTTTTCTCTGTTTTGAGAGATTCGGAGCGTTTACACATACATAAAGTTTAAGACACGATCTTGGATACCAATAATAATTATGAAAAAAAAACTGGTTGATTGGATGAAATTATTTTAAAGCAATAAATTTATCAAATGTATTGACATGAAAGTATATAATAAATAATAAATACAGTTTTAATGGCAAGAAGATAAAAGTGCCAAGACCATCGGCAGTATTAATCTGCTAAAGATATTAATTTAGCAGATTTATAAATCGCTACTATAGTGTTACTTTATAGTGCTATAAGATTTTATGATAAGAAACTTAATAGCTTCATAAAAACATCAATTTAAGTTTAATATGGTCTAAGAGTAAAACCACCCCGGAAATGATAATCACGGATTCGAATGTGGGGTGTATACTGTACAAGTATGGGTGTATAACAATCTCAATTCTCCTTCGTATCTTCGCGAAAGGTTTCAGGTTCTTTCAGAACACGAAGGTTTTTTTGCATCAGACGATGAGATACTCATTTGCATACCAACACATCACACCGCATTTTACATATCTTTATTAGGGGTTTACTTGGCGCAATTGTGGAACGATCTTCCTAGATTTATCAGATATGTACTCGTACCATCCTTATTTACGTTCAAGAGAAATCGAAAAATATCACATCTATTAGAATATCCATTAACCCTATTTTTTCTTTGATTCCCTTCCTCAAGCCTAAATGAATTCTTTTTCTTTAGTTCTTGCATCATTAAAAGATATAGTAATGTGTTGTTTATTTTTTTGTAAAATCTCTCATGGATAATAAACAATATAATTTATCGACGATGAGCTAATTAGTTGGAAGAAATTACTGTACAGAAATAAGTTCATCAGATGTACCATGTTTAACGATATACACAAAATAATTTAATAAATAAATAATATATGCTTAGTTTGCGTGAATGTTTACCTTTGGAAAACGACCGTCGATCAATAAAAAAATAGATATCATTAATTCATCCTAAACAAACCCAATAACGGATACTGATAACCAAGACACAAATAATTATTTTGCTCCTGCAAATGACCGTTAATATACATAAAGGGCCCAATTCACATTTTATCTGTTTTAAAATAATTAAGATAACATAAAGTAACTCTGAAAGGACTTCTAACTAACAATTTAAATACAGCGGAATTTAACTGTGGAATATCCATCTAACTGGCTCAATATATTTTTGTACATACAAAATTGAGATATGCTTATTTCATATTTTAAATACATACTCGTACAAAATATTAGGTCCTTACATATGAAATTGGCGTTTTGTTTGGGAGGAACATAAAGTTGATTTTTTTTTAATATAATATATTTATTTAATCAAAGTATGTACCATTGCTATCTATGCACTTTTGCCATCTCATAGGTAGTTCATCGATCCCTTTACTAAAAAAACCATTCGGACGGGAATCAATAAAATCTTTGAAGTCGGTTTGGACTGCCCCATCGGAGTTGAATTTTTTCCCTTGCAAGAAGTTATCCAAATTTCGAAAAAAATAGTAATCTGTCGGGGCAAGGTTCGGAGAGTACGGTGGATGTCTTAGACATTCCAATTGAAGCTCTTCTAATTTGGTAGCCGTCTGTTGTGCAGTGTGTAGTCTAGCGTTATCATGAAACAGCAGTGGCCTAGAGCGATTAACCAGCCTCGGTTGTTTAGCAGCTAGCTTTTCCATCATGGTTTGCAGTTGCTGACAATGGACATCTGTCGTAATCGTCTGGCCAGATTTAAGAAAGCTGTAGTGAACGACACCAGCACTAGTCCACCAAACGCTCACAAGTAACTTTTTTGGAGTCAATTTTCGCTTGGGGCATGGTTTGGCTGGTTCGGCAGGGTTCAGCCATTGCGATGAGCGCTTCCGATTATCATACAGGATCCACTTTTCATCACAGGTAATGATTCGATTCAAAATCCCTTCATTATTGTGCCGGTTGAGTAATGCAACGCAGCAGTCAACGCGCGTTTGTTGATTTGCTTCACTCAATTCGTGAGGTACCCACCTTTCAAGCTTTTTCACCTTCCCAATTTGCTTCAAGTGGATTAAAACAGTTTTATCACTAACACCGCAGCCTGCAGCTAACTCGGACGTGGTTTGCGATGGATCCGCTTCCACAATAACCTTCAATTCTTCATTACCAACTTTGGTCTCCGGCCGTCCACGGGGCTTTTTCTGCAGGTCGAAATTTCCAGAACGAAAACGTTGGAACCAAAAACGCACTGTGTTTTCTTTTGCGGCACCGTCGCCATACACATCATTAATCCTTCGAGCCGTTTCTGCAGCACTGGTGCCACGGTGGAACTCGTACTCGTAAATAACGCGATATTTCAAGTTTTCCATTTTGTAAACTGAGTGACGCAAAGAAAAAAAACAATTGAGGAAAAAACAAATGAATTATAATTTTCAAAACACAAATACTTGAGTAAATAGCTGTATAAATTTTAATTTGGAATTCCTAACCAAAGAGAAGATATTTGAGATCAAAGTTGCCAGTACGGCAAAATGCCAATTTCATATGTAAGGACCTAATATAACTGAAATAAAAACCAGTTAATAAATGAATTTATCAGAAATCGAAACTTAATACTCATTACAATACCATGTTTCGAATGGAATCAACAATGATGACATATACATACATATCATTCCTTGTCAAGGTAGGCAGAGAGGAAAGAGAGCCAGACTTTTCTGTTTCGATATAACATCATTGATCTCTTCTACATCTATACACCTCGTACAACTCCTACGATTTCTCCAACTTTTTACATTTCCTTCTTTCAAAATATAATTCGCTTGATTAAACCATACTTTCCTTGGTCTTCTTCTACAATGCCTTTCACTCAGATTTCCACTATATATTGGTTTTGTTAGTTTTTTTCATTCATTCGTTACTCAATGCCCAAACCATCTTAGACTTTATAAGAAAATATCAAATAATCATAAAAAAACAGTGAAGAAAATGTTGAGTATAAAAAATATATATCAAATAGGGCACGGAGGTCATCAACAGTAGTTAGAATACTAAACAAGCAAGTTTGGCCATCTTTTGACCTCAATGTCAATTTATATTATATATTGGTGGTCTAAAATGGTATCTATGATTATGAAAAGTTTAATTATTATATTAAGAGAACCAACAAACTTAAGAAATTCAACATATTTTGAAAAATTGAATGAATTATAACTTAAGAAGTACTTGGAAAAACGTTTAGTTTTTTATTCACCCCTAAAGCACTGAGCTTTGTTTTAGATTAATTGAGTGTAATACCTTCTGAAATCTATTCATAGAGGTATTTAGAGTGGTGTAGCTAGGCTTAGATAAAATAAGGATTAATGTTATAACCCGTCATACGAAATTATCATTGAAACTTTCCTTTTAAGCGAAGTCTTTTAAACCCTAGTATACCATGTCTCGCAGAGGACACATTTTTCATTGTAAACGTTATACAAAAATATAAATAATAATTTTATACATATTTATTTATATTTTTGTATAACGTTTACAATGAAAAAAGTGTCCTCTGTGAGACATGGTATACTAGGGTAGTTTGGGTCACAAACCACATTGAGTCAAATTGGGTTATCACAAACCCAATTTGCCACAAACCCAATTTGCCACATTGAGGCAAATCGAGCTTACTTCTTTGTCTGCATCAACGCTGAGAGTTCTGAAACGCTTATTTTTCACGGTGAATTTCATAAATTATTATTCTCTATTCTTCACAATTACCTTAAGAATGAAGGGTATAAAGTAACAGCTGACCTGTGTCATTCTTCACTTGAATTGTCCATCGGATGGGAGATCTTCTTCAGTATCTTCAACCTTCAATTTTACCAGTTATGATAAACCCCTCCACGTTTTTGCCGTTTCGCCGTCTAATGTGGTAAAATATGGAGCATCCCTTAGGGATAAATTATTGACAGTACAAGCATACATACTATTATGTCATTTCCTTGTCAAGGTAGATAGAATGGACAGAGCGCCAAACTTTCCTATATCGATGCACATAATTCGCGTCTTCTACATCCACATACCTCATTATACAATTTAAACGATTTCTCTGTTTTTAATATTTGTTTCTAATATTATTCGCTTGATCCAACCATACTTACCTTGGTGTTCCTCTACGGATTCTTTCACTCGCATTTGTACCGTTTATTTATTTTCTTAGCCTTTTTCATTAATTCGTTCTATATACGCAAACCATCTCAGAGTACTCGTCTTTGTCTTATTTAATAGCTCAGCCTTAAGTTCAAATTCATCTCGAATCGCTTAATTCCTTATTCTGTCATATATTGTCCCCCCATGTATTCTATTCTACAGCATTTATTCGGCTTCTTTCAGTATATTTTCACCTTCACATTTCTCTCCCATATATCAAAGTTTGTGTCAAAATATTGTTGTTTATTGTCGTGTAGAAATGTTTTCTAGCCAACGAAAATATGTGTACTAGACCTTAAATTAAAACCAGAAAGAAACTTTGAAAAAATGGCAAACAGCTGGAATCTCCAGACTAGGAGACAAGCGTCTTACCAACTAAACAACAATGGTCGTGATTTAACTTGTAACACAAGCTAAAAAAAAGCATAATTTTCCTTCTACTCGAGGGTACAAATGCTATATGGAACACCACTGCCCTTACGTAAATACGCACTTATAATCCGCAACCCACGTGTATTTTTTGAAATTTAATTTTCATAAAAGGCTGTTTTCATTGGACAGATATAATCCTGGACTAAGGGAGAGTAAACTTTAATCCTGTGCTATCAAAAACATTAATTATGTTATGTTTCTAAAATATTTTTGTGTAGTTATTAAGTACTGTTTTTCTTTTGTATAATTTTGATGTTTTTTTAAAGTGAATTGGATTTTTTATGAAGATGAACACAGAGGCGCACAAAGAGGGAGAATTTTAGGAAGTACATCTTCATTTATATTTTTTTAAATTTTTATTGCACACTAACAGGAAAATAATCAATCGTTATAAAGAATAGGCGAAGGATGTGTATCGAGATATGAAGTCTGGCGTTCTATTCTTACTGCCGGTATAGTGGTATTTATGCATATATGAATCAATTAATACATAAGAAAGCACCATGTCCCTGTTGGGTTATGCAGAGAGAACAGAGAGTCAATCTTTATTTATTAATTTATTCAACACTTCATTGTAAACAATTTAGTGGGTTTACTGCCACATGGCAACATTATCTTCCAACCAAACAGACAAAAGCAAATAGAAGAAATTACATGATCTCTAAAAAAGAAGTAATAATTTACCTTCACAAAATGTATGGTCAATATATGTACAGTACCCGGCGGTAAGTAATTCACATCGGGCTTAAGAAAGAGACTATCGGCCATAATCGCGAGAACGTCGTCTCTGTCGCTTGATAACGACTGACAAATCGCGACGGAACACGTGTATGAATGACAGAGACGATGCTCTACAAAGCCGAAGTTAGCCAATTATGGTCGACAGTCCCTTTCTTAAGCCCGATGTGTATTTCTTACCGCCGGGTACTGGTATATATAGTAAAAATAAAAGTGGGATATCATCAATTGAAGGAAAAGGAACGGATAGTGGAGACGAAAGAAAAATCAGGAATTAAAGACGTTATAGTGCTAACTGAAAATTAATCCGTTTTTTTCAGTCGCTTTTTAAAACACGTCAATGACGGGGCGAGTCTAACATTGGTATGTAACTGGTTGCAGAGTCTCATTGCAGAGACAGTAAAGGACGACATAAAAAAAGAAGAGCGGTGAGCTGGGACGGCCAGTAAGCAATAGCGCAAGTCCATGATCCGAAATACGTTGAATATTTTCGGCGAGATAAGAGAAATCTCTCAAATCACGATCAACCCTTGGCCACATCCATACATATTTATATTCAGCCCCTGTTCTTACTACTTACCTCTTATACTTTCATATTTCATTCCCCTCGTCCAACTATACTATTATTTTAATTTATTTTATTACAATGAATATTATTTTATCTACCATTAAAAAGGGCTATAAAATTAATTCTTTGAGTAGAATTTTGAGTTCGCATGAACATAAATACGATTTTTTACCAAAATTATAAACCTTTACATGAATCATACGCAAAAAAATATATAAATATAGTACACACATGTATACCATACAACAAACACAAAATATGAACTTGAGTCAGATCAAGGTTCAGGTATTAAAAGACCCTAATATACAAAATTAATAAAATAATAAAAATATGCAAACGCACAATCAATCCACTCCAATTCAAAAAATGAGTACATCGCAACTTCAACATATTATATTTACAAATATCTCGAAAAGTTCGAGAGAAATAATGGGTGGGGGCTGTAAAACATCTGGTGTCCTCGTGGCTGGGCTCACTCTATATTGGTAAGGTGTATCTTGGCCGGGGGGATGTTATATGATGAACCCAGACTTTTTGATAGCTTCTCTTTTCAATGTTTTTTTTCTGCTATTCATCTTGAGTTATATGTGTGATTTTGAAATATATTTAAATATGTACATTCTACGCTGCTATCAATAAACCTATATTTATTTATTATTATTATATCAAAAAAAAAAAGAGCGGATAAAAAGGATTTATTATTATTTTTTATTATTAAAATAAAAAATAAATTTGTTCAATCACTCTTTCGTTACCCATCTCTTCAACATGTGCCAACCACCTTAATATTCTCAATGTATGCATTTATACACAAAACAAGTCATTTTAAACAATTTTATTGCTATTTTTGTGATGCTTATTACCGGTTTTAAAATATTATTTATTTATCACTTTTATTGCAAATACAATGTAGCGAGGTTACTCCCGGCGGCAATCTCTTCTAACCAACCAGACAAATGTATATGAAGCAAGTTACGTGGTTGCAAAAACACATTCAAATGACTATCCATCCCCATGAAATCCATGTACACATACTCGTATGTACGTGAGCATATGCCCGCAAACCCCACAAAGACGGACACTCACCCAAACATTCCTTTTAATATAAAGTGAGATATCATCAATCAAAGGAAAAGGAAGGGATGGGGGAGAGGAAAGGAAAAATAAGGAATGAAACACGTTTTATTACTAACTAGAAATTAAGAGCTTTTTCAGTCGCTTCTTAAAGCATGCCAAGGACGAAGCGAGTCTAAAATTGATTTGTAACTGATTCCAGACTCTCACTGCATGGATAGTAAAGGAAGATGTAAATCAAATTTATGGTAAGATCTATAAAATCTAATATTAACAAAAATATGTTAATTGAGAGCATATAAGCAACAAAAACAAACATGAATTCAGATTTAAAACGGTCTTATTAAAAACAGTCATCAAGCGAATTCGGCCGCTTGCTTATTAGCACGAATGCTAACTGTTAAAGCCCAGTTGCCAACGTCGATGGCAAGGAAAGTAAACGCCAAAGACGATAGGCCCGTTTAATTTGCTACAGCTTTTTGTCAGGCATAGTGCTATAGAAAATATATGTATTGTATTCCTTGTTGCTGGCCCTCGTAGTCGAGGAGATCGCGCCATTCCAAAGTCAATTCAGTTGGCAAATTTGTGCCGTGGGGTTTGCCGTTTTAAGTGGGTGAGCTGTTTACACCAGCAAATTCACCGGTTACACTGCTGTACTGAATCCAATTGCACACTGTGGTAAGATGATCGAAGCACACCGAAATGTTTTTTTAAGGAATAGATATCCTTATACCCCTAAATACTAGAAGAAGAAAAAATGCCTATCATCTGGAGGGAGTAATACAGCGCGGGATTCGAACCGGCGACCTATCGCACGAAAGTTTAGTGCGTTAACGTGCAGTTATGCATTTCATTTGCATTGTATACATTACAGCATGGTAAGATTATTGCCATTTGGCAATATCTCCCAGCCAACTAACCAGAAAGATGTTTAAAAGATTGAGTGAAAATCAAGCAGGACTCTTTTTTTTTAAATCTGAATTCCAAACAGGAATCGAATCCGCAACCCACAGGCTGGAAGACATGCGTTTACCAACAAGGCCACGGAGGTCGTATTTATTCATGAGCAGCATATAAGCTACAGAAAAACATACAATGGTATAAGACTATAACAAGTCTAGAAGTGAACCTGCTAGGAATCAAACTTGGAGCGCCCGCTTGCTTAGCTTAAATGCTAAAAGTTAGACAATGGTCATTGATTAACAGAGAGTGAATGTTTTATTTTACACAACTCGACTCATTGTTCGTAATAATTATACTCTTCCCTATGTACTAAAACATTCATTATGTAAATAGGTTATTTCGTTTAGTATAAAATTAACATTTTATGGTAATTACGTATTAAATCAAAATTTTGAATAGCCTTTAATGGTATGGAATCCTTTGAATTCAGCCATGCAATTAGTTTTACGATATCGCGAGAAAGTTTATCGCCCCTGAAAATTTTCCTGAAATTTTATAAATATGTATTAAAAGTACAAAAAATATTAAAATCGTTTTTTTAACTGTTTTAAACCATCTTTATAGCCTTCGTGGTTTAGTTGGTAAAACGTATGTCTTTCAACCCTGGGTTAACGGGCTCGTTTGCCATTGGTATCAACATTTTTAAATAGGGTTTCAGTCAGGTTTAAAATTCTTCATTTTCAATATGTGATTATTACTTAGCGTCATAGTTCCCTGCTATTTCTGAAATTAAATGCACCATCTTTGTTCACCCTTCCCGACTTTAGGTCATGTTGAATGCAGCTATTAAAGAAGATTATGTTAACTCCTTTATTTGGTTCTTCCATGTTATAACACACCTTTTTTTTATCGTTTTCCCTCCATTGCCCAGTGACCACTAACTTCTCGAGACTTTCAATATTCTATATGATAATCCTCAAACTATGTAAAGATAATTTTTTTGTATGATATCCAACGTCGTTTGGTCATCTATAATTCTTGGATGATAAAGACGTTGGTGAGCTTTGCGACCCATGGTATATGAACCATCCACCTGCAACACCCCATCTCGAAGGCATCATACCTGTTTCTTTCGTTTCTTTCTCATCGTTCATGCTTTCACTACATACTCGTACAATATTATGACGAACCATTTAAAATCAAATCAGAAACCCCTAGGGTGGAACTCAAGAATCGTTCCATCTGGACTACGAGGATTGCCTTTCTTGACATTTTAATGATTCTCTGACTTTGGTGTGCCTTGCCGTCCATCTCAAACATATTTCAAAAGAGTCTATATTCTTTTTTTTTAAAGTTGAAATTATTTTATAAAACTAACAATAATTTTTTAAAGACAGGAAGAAAATTTTAAACATGTTTCAAGCTATATTTTAAATTTAAAAATCATTGTTTCGATCGGTTGGCAACGAAAAAAAATTCCGCAAGAAAAAAAAAAGAGAATAAAACCGATAAATTCAGTAAGTGTTGTCGTTTTTTCGAAGTAAACGAGGATAATTTGCATAAATTTCCAAACAAAATTCGTGACATGTTTCCCTAACCAAAGCTTAAATTCGAAACCGTATACAGATAAAGAGCTGTCGTGTACCTGGCATATGTACCTGTATACATGAATATTAACATAACGTTATGCCAAAGCCATTTGATTTATAAATATATTTTAGTTATGATATGATCGATGAAATAAGAAAACGACATACTATATGCGATACGAAATATAAAATACGTTTTTTTTATTACTCGTGTAGCACATTCACGTTCATTCCATCTCTACGATGTTACTGAATCACTGAATTGGTAATTTGATCATATTGAAAAGTAAAATTGATTGAAGTAAGAAATGTTTTGCGTTTCATGAATTGATCAATAGTGAACACATCTTGAAATGGATGAAGAACGAAATGGATATTCGACCATCGTGGAATTTAGAGTATTTGAGACATGTTTATTTATTTATTTAACCCATTCATTCAAATACAATACATGTGGCGGATTTATTATTTTAAAGCAATTTGTTCCAAACAGCTTTTTTATAATTGTAATATTATTGGTATCCATAACCGTATCTTTATAATTATAATATTATTGGTATCCATAACCGTATCTTTATATCATTATAATATTATTGGTATCCATAACCGTATCTTTAACATAGTGTATAAAAATAATATTTATAAAAGGGCTAACAAAAAATAAAAGAAAAATTTGAATGAAAATAGGGATATATTAAGGAATTGTATGGGAATTAAGGAAGATGATAATTTTACATCACATTTTACAGACATATGGTACATGGCATTACGGCATTTCCTTGCTTTCTTATTGATACACATATTTCGTCTCTTCCACATGCATACAACTCTTACTATTTTTCTTATAAAATATTATTCACTTGATCCTACCACACTTTCCTCTACCACACCTTTCACTCACATTTGCACTGTACATTTGTTTTGTTAATCTTCCTTCATTCATTCGTTCTACATGCCCAAACCATCTCAGAGTGCTCTTCTTAATCTTACCTAATACATCAACATTCGATTCACATTTCTCCCATATCAATTTATTCTGTATTCTGTCATAAATTGTCACGCATGTATTCTTCTCAGTGCACATATTTTATATAATTTATTTGGCTGATTTCAGTCCTTTTCTATGTCCATTTTTCACTCCCGTACATCAAAGTTGGTTCTAGAATACTATTGTGGACTATCATCTTAGCAGATTTAGATACTGCCCAATTCGAGTACATACGAGTATGTTTTATTGTCCTATTGACTTTGTTTTCTATCGCTTCACACCGTTCGACTTCTTTCGTAGCACTTCTCATTTATCGCATTTACTTCCCTTATCCCATGTTTCTATACTCATGAAATTCCCAATATTCATTCCCTGAATTTTTTTCTTCGCCTCTCTCATACAATTAAAAAAAATAGAGACAATGCTAAAAAATTAGATTAATTAATTTTACACATGTTACCGTAATACGAGTATAATAATAGAATAGAAACTATATATTGTATCTAAAAAACGCCCAATCATTTTAAATTGATTTCCATCTATCACAATCTGTCAAGCTCTACAGCAATACATCACATTACTGCGTTGGATATACCCCTCAGGACCCTTTTATTCCTGGTAATCTGTTTATCCTATTTCTAAATCTGAAACAGGAAAATATAACGAAGATCTCAACAGGTAATGTATTGTCGTGAAATTGAATTCACTCAAAATCTAAAAATAAAGCTAAATCGATCTAAGATTTATACGATAATTAAACGAATTGAATCCAATGTTACGAAATTTCAACTCTTACAAAATAATAATTTGGTTTACATTTATTTCAGTTATTACATAATACTATTTCGGTATATACATGAGTAAGAAATGGATGGGATAAGACAAGAAAAGAAGACAAGATACATGAGTTAGAATTTTTTTCTAAGACAAATGTTCTAAAAGTCAATGTGTTTACATGTTAAAAAAAGAGAACAATAGACAAAATACAAATTGTTAACCATTAATTGGACTTGAATCAGTAACCTTTACTCTCTACATAATAGTTTTACCAATAAAACTATTGTGCCCGCGTATATTTTATCTATAATTTTATCTATAACAACACTAGCCGTTCATTTTGCATTCCTTATATTTTATCACCCCTTTATATTTTATCTATAACCCCTTTATATTTTATCTATAACAACACTAGCCGTTCATTTTGCATTCCTTATTTTTTTCATTTATCATTTGTACCACACCTATTTTAAATGATTACATTTTTTAACTTCTCAGATATGATCAATCATGTACCCTGTTCTGTAAAGATGTAACGTCTGAAATTCTTATTATTTATTATTTTCTTAATTAATCAAGTTAACTTATTGCCATGTGGCAATCTCTATCAACCAACCAGAAGATGTTTTAACGATGAAAACCAGATTGGAATCCTATTTAAAAAAAATGGGTTCCAGCGGGGATCGAACCCGCAACGTCCAGATCGGTAGACAAGCGTCTTACCACCAGGCCACAGAGGTCGTCCGTGGCCTGGTGGTAAGGCGTTCTTCTTCACCTATTCTTCACCAATTCTTCATACACCTCCTCATACATCTTGAATTTTTCCCTTTTTACTTTCCCTTCTGTTGAAATGTCATTCACTTGATCCAACCATATTTTCATTGGTCATCCACGCTTTCCATCCACATTTGCACTATATATTTGTTTTGGTATTCTCTTAGGAGTAATATGCTTCTTTTACTGGTCTTGTTATCTGACTCTAGAATCGTTTGCAAAAAGGATTCAACCTTCAATATACGAATCCTTAATACATTAAAATATCAAAATACAACTAGCTTTCTAAAGCCAGCGTTTATGTAGCTGTATTGATAAACAAAGATTACCTCAATAGCACTCTAAAGATTGCTCAATCAACAAATTACACTTTTGCTGTACAAAATATAACCTGACGGGTTTATTGCCGTATGGCAATCTCTTTAAACCAACAATATAAATACATTGCAATTTGTTTTATCAAACACTATTTATTCCACTTTTTTGTAACGGTTTTAAGGCTTTCACTTCATCTTCAGGAGAGCACAAACAAGACTCCTGAAGATGAGGTGAAAGCCTTGAAACTGGTAGGGTTATACCGTTACAAAAAAGTGGTATAAACAGTGTTTGATAAAACAAATTACAATGTCTTTAAACCTCCACAATGTTAATGCTTTAACTATAAATAATAATATAAAAATATGTTTCGTTTAAATAATGTGAACTTTGTTTTATTCTATTCCTATCTTTTAACTCTTGCGAATGGAGTATTGTATTATACTTTTGTTATATGTATCCTGGTAGACTTTCATGTGGCAATCTATTCCAATCAACCAGAAAGTAAATGAAAACTACACTGAAATCCTTTTATTTTTTTAAACTGGGCTCCTACGGGAATCGAACCCATAACTCCAGGGTAAGAATACCGACGTTTCACAATGAGATCACAGGGAATTTATATTAAGCAGGTACTTAACCCCAGGACAACAATTTTCACGAGGACTGGATATCAGGCAAGATGAAGAAAAAGTTCATAAAATATAATTTTTGTTCCTTGTTACAAAAAGTATTCGAGCAATGTCATTCTAAGTTATTTTACATTTCTCCTAATACCCTCCTGGGTATTCACAATATATATCGGGATATGTGGAAATTGGTCTGTAACCAAGTTAGTCCCAAGAGTAATAGAATTTCCTGATAATAATATTATACAAGTGAATGGTTAGAAATGTTTTACGTTCTATAACGTTACTAAATTTCCTGATAATAATATTATACAAGTGAATGGTTAGAAATGTTTTACGTTCTATAACGTTACTAAATTTCCTGATAATAATATTATACAAGTGAATGGTTAGAAATGTTTTACGTTCTATAACGTTACTAAATTTCCTGATAATAATATTATACAAGTGAATGGTTAGAAATGTTTTACGTTCTATAACGTTACTAAATTTCCTGATAAGAATATTATACAAGTGAATGATTAGAAATATTTGACGTTCTATAACGTTACTAAATTTAAACGAATTTTAATTGAACCATTGAATAGTTTTTTCTTCTTTTATTATAAATTTCTAATTATAAGTCTTACGAACGATTTAAAGGCCAGCGATTTATTGATTGTGTTATGTTGATCAGTTCCTTCGTTGGGAGGTCCATATTAACACTTTTTTTTAATTCTTAATATTGTGTGCGGTATATTGTGGGATGAATATTTTTGGTCTTTCTGGAGTGATGATGTATGAGGAGTTTAATTTCGCATGATGTTTCCAGTTGTAACTGAGTGCCACTGTTTGTCAGGTTGATGGGAACGTGCAACGGGGTTTTGTTTTTGTGTAATCAAAAATCGGAAAGAAGTATCGATTTATTTTTTCATGCTAAATATTCTCATTGATATACAGGCAAAAGCCTAGTTTATTTATTTATTAACACTTTTATTGCAATACAACCAACCAGACAAAAGTAAATGAAGCAAGTTACGTGGTTGCAAAATCATTCAAATGACTATCCATCCCCACGAAATCCATAAACATATACGTGAGAATATGCCCACGAACCCCACAAAGACGGGCAATCACCCGAACATTATTTTTCATATAAAGTGAGATATCGTCAATCAAAAGGAGTCTTATATTGTTTTGTAACTGATTCCAGAGTCTCACTGCATGGACAGTAAAGGGCGACGTAAAGAAAGAGGAGCGGTGAACTGGAAAGGCCAATAAACAATAGGTTACTGGGATACGACAAATGAAAGGCAACAAACCCTAATCGATTAAAATTGTATGTCCAAATTAAATTGCCTGTTGTTCTTTTCGCAAATTATGAATATTTCTTGTCATGTGTAATAGTAAATAAATAAAATAAAATTGTTTTTTTTTATTTTCTTGAAACCTTTTTGAATATTTTTTTTATCAATTTTCAAGGAATATAATTAATTGGTAGGAACGGTTCACAAGTGTGAATCTTCTGAGTAAACAATGAGAATCATTGTTTTATATTAATTAGAATTTGAAAAAAAAGAGTAGAAATAAAAAAAACCTTCAATAATAATTATATGCCCATCAAAATCATTTATAATTTATAGAAAAAATATGCAAATAAAATAAAAATACAAATGATCACTTACATATGATATCATTGAACAACTCCAGTCGAGTTTTCACTTAAGGCATGTAAACCACTTTCTGGTTGATCGTAAGAGATTGCCAGCAGGTTGTACTGTATATAACAAAAGTATAGTACAGTTTAATGATGCTTACATGCAAAAAAAAAACAATATTTGTATTCCGAATAAATGGTGGGGAAATGTGTGCATTTAGAAGAAACATCATACATGCCGAAACCATCACTAATCCCTTCATTCCGTATTATGTCATACATTGGGGTGATAATGTATGACAGAATACGGAATGAAGGGATTAGTGATGGTTTGGGCATGTAGAACGAATACAGGAAAAAAAATCCTAACGCAATAAATGTAGTGTACTGAGGGGCCTGGGAGAGAAAGACAAAAAAAACAATAAACTTTGATCAAGTGATTAAATTTTTGAAAGAAGGAAGTGTAAAAAGTCAGGGTTATTTGATAAGGTGTAGAAGAGGGGAAAGATTAGTGTCAAGATATGGAAGTCTGATACTTTATTATTTCTCCCTACCCTAGTATGGAAACGATGCAATGGTATGTTTGTATGTACAAGAATAATTTGAACTAAGGTCAGTCAAATTAAGAAAAATAACGGAATTATTTTGAAATATCAAAACATAAAATTATCGAAATTAATCTATCTTCATTGTTTGTAAAATATTGTGAAGAAACGCCTGCAGTTGGCTCGAGTTAATTATTCCGGATGTTTATTAATAACCCCGTTATAAATTAGAATAAATAAAATTAAGATTTCAGTTTTCCTGGAAAGCATTATCTATATCAAATTTTAAAACTGAGACGGTCTGAGCGGAAACGGAAATGTATTTAAGGTTTTTAAATTAATTAAAATTAATATTTTATCTACAGGGTTAAAATTAATGTATTATATCTCATCTTGTCCTTAATTGACATTGGGGATGTTTATTATCTCGATGCTAGTAAAAATACATCGAATATATTGTAGACGCTCGCAAATGTCATATGAGTATAAACGAATATCCAACCCCGCTGCTACAGGCACAGGATTGGAGGGCCGAGGCGGAAGACAGGGGGAGTTGGAGGCGAAGATTGACGGAGGCCAAAGCTCGATATGGGCTGTAAGACCATCGAAAGAAAGATAAGATGATACGTATTAGAAAAAATAAAGGTGTTACATTGACACAAACGAAAATAGAAAAATTCAACTTGCTATTCATTTTTTTTTGTTATTGTTCAGAAGTTAATCCAGGTGAGCTGTTCATGAATTATTTTATCTGTTTTATGGTTTCAAAGCATGGGTACATAAATACGTGGTCAACGTTTATGACCAAGTTGGTCAGATACGTCTCTTTCAAAGCGTGGGTTTCTGGTTTGATTCCGATTCTGCCTGATTTTTCTCTTAAGGTCTCTATTACATCTTTCTAGTTATTTGAAATAAACCCGTGTATATAACGAAGAGTTACACAGTATGGTATAACTTTAAAAAAAAATCTTAATCGCTGTCTGAAAACTGAGGATGGCGATCTCTATGAACTACCCCAACTCCATTCCCGACTCTCATCCAGACGTCGCTAGTTAATTATAATGTGCTCTCAATCATGCACCTCTGTTGAGGTGTGTGGCCGCGCGTTAATGCACTGAACTTACGTGCGGAAGGTCGCCAGTTCGAGCCCCGGGCTATGCTACTTTCGAATGACGAAGGTATTTTTTCCGCCTAGTATTCAAGAGTTTAAGGATACCTTTGACTTCCTGTATATTTGATTTGAAGAAATGGATAAACTCACAATTTGTATATTTTATGGTTAAGTGTTTTCAAAAATTTAACTCATAAATGAGCTGAAAAAATATTTTACTTTCCTTCAATAGATTTTAAACCTCAGCTCAAAGGTGGTAATTGTGTAACTCATTATCGAGCCCTCAACAGTTATTCATAACACCAGATATTGTGCATTCCGAATAATCTGTGTTTGATTACGAAAGCCTCAAATAATGAAGCGGATCGGATTTGCTCAATCGTTATTTATATTTCTGAAACGGTAACAAATATAACCAAAACAAAACATTTGTTTCAATTTTATGCACGATTTTTAATGAAAATTAATCCAATTACAATGTCACGTATAGTCTATCTTTAAATACTCGTTTATTTTAAAATACTGTAAAAGCTTTTCCAAAGTTTAATTTTAATAGGAGTTGGCAGAAAACATGCATTTTAATTACATCCCTGATGCAGTTACACGGGTTGAATTCTGAAACACGTTGCGATGTTAATCCAAATTAAATAGGTTTCATTGCTTTTTCAACTGTGGGATGTGATTTGATAGGAGCCGTATGTAAAACCACGCTAGTAACTTTTTATTTACATATTAATCCTTTAATAAACATAGCATTCCTTCGTTTAACTAAACACTGTTTATTCCACTTTATGTACATAAAGTGGAATAAACAGTGTCTAATAAAACAAATTATAATGTCTTTAAACCTCCACAATGTTAATGCCTTAACTGTAAACAACATATTTTAATAAACATAGTTTTGAACATGTAAGAAACAATTTTTGATCATAAACAAAGCAATATTTTAAAGTCTTGATTAATATATACATATGTTATATGTCATCCCACCATTTCCTTGTTGGGGTAGGCAGAGATACAGAGCGTCATACTTTTATATCTAGACACACATTCTTTACCTCTTCTTCGTCCATACATCTCCTACGATTTCTTTGACTTTTTATGTTTCCTTCTTTCAAAACATAATTTATTAAATCCAATCATATCTTTTGATCTTCTTCTACGACGTCTTCTTTACCAATTTACGCTACATATTTATTTTATTCGTTATTTTTATATTTGATTGATCTTTTGATACTCGAGTATTCTTTTTGATCAATAAATAAATTGAAAACTTATTAAAACTTTACAATAAATTAATATATGTTATTTTATTCTTAAATATATGTTATTTTAGATGATATCATATTGACAAAATTACTCAATGATATATGTGTGCCAATATACAACACGGCTGTTATTTACATTTTAAAGTTTCATTGTCGAAAGATATCTGACAGAATCCAAAAAATAGCCCACGTCTGTTTTTTTATACATTAGCAGAAAAAAATCCACATAGAAAACAAGTATGCCATATTTTACTATGTACGTATGTGAAATTTCATAAAATGTCTATCGCTCTTTTGACTGAATATTCAATCTTTTTCATTTTGTGATTACAAGAACTTAAAAAATACATTAAATGTTACCATTAATGATCCTGTTAGCCCAGACCCAGAGATTTTTCAGTTAAAAACCTCCATTCGGTAATATAGTCACCCCTCTATGACGTCCATGTTGATAAAATTGATATACAGCGGAGGTTTTTAAGATTTTTAAACTACAAACTGCAAATTCCAATAAAAAAACTTCTTTGACAATACCTATGATACTTATATGACTTTTTATCTTTCCTTTTTTCAAAATATCATTCACTTGATCCAACTATACTTTCTTTGGTCAACCTTTACCACGCTTTTCACTCACATTTACTCTATATATTTATTTTGTTAGAATTTCTTCATTCATTCGATGTACTCGTACTATACATACCCAAATCTTCTAAGAGTGCTTTTCTTCAACTTATTTATAATATAAGCTTTAAGCTCTAATTTATTCCTAATCACTTAATTCTGTATTCTTCAGAATTTATGCGCGCTTTTATAAAACATTTATTCGATTTTTTTTACTTTGCAGAAAGGTTATCATTCAATTCTGTTGAAATAAGGCTTGAAAGTTTAATAATTTATATCGAAATCTAGTAAGAATAGGATTTAAATATTACTACCCGAACTCTAATATTTCCAGTGTTCATGTACTGCGCTAAAAAATCAAAGTATGTAGATCAAAGAGTCAATATCCCGTGGATCAAAAATTCCGCGGAACGAAAGTCTCCATACTCCAGGATTTAAATGTGACGGTACAACAGATTGTCCTCAATATGTTTCCAACGTATTTTGAATTTGTTGGACACATTTTCGGACGTTAACCAGATAACCTGACTCGGGAAACATGCACACTGCCATGCAAACGGCAAAGAACTGAGAATAGTGATGACATCTCATTGCATCACGTACCTCCAATATCCCATCTCTAACAACCCTCAATGATGAAGAATGACATATTCGTAGATGATGAAGAATTAAATATAGAATACCAGATTATACCAACCATAAAACCATTGTAATTAATAATTTTACTATATTAAGTGTATGCAAAATATGTACTAAGAATATTGCTTATATATACATTTCAGTACTCTTTGTTTAAAAGCAGCCTGTATCAACAATGTGTTTAGAACCATGTTTGTCTTTCATTACAATTTGGGTCACACAGTTAACCATAAATCGAAATCGTATACTCGCAAAGTGTGCGAGAAATTTCGTTAACATTAACTTACAAGTCGCTTCGTTTTGATTGTTACGTACACATTTTATGATTTTCATTGAAATATAAAATCAATTGAACTTTAACATATGTCACATAACAAACTAAGATTATCCCGCTTGAAGAGAACCTAGATATACGAGGTAGATAACTTTCGCGGCGATTAATGTAATTTATGTAATAGCAAAGTGATTTATTATGTATTTTTCCAATATATAGTTACACAAAGAAAAAAATCGATATGCACATGATGAAAAAAACTGTTGATTGTATTATAAAGAAAATTGGAGAAGTATTATTTTCACCTTCAAAGTTAATATGGCGGGCTTTAACATTAAAAACAGAAAGTTTGTTTACGGAAAATAGTAAAACAGTCTAGTAAAATGTTATATTATATTTGACAAATATTTTAACTTCTTTATTTATGTTTTTATGCGTTTTTTTTCCAAACCCGTTCATAATTGAAACATATAACGTAAAGAAAAAGTTTAAAGACTAGATAAATAAAAAACCGTCGAATTGAAAAAAAAACTTTCTACTCCGGAAACCAATTTAAAATCAACGGAATTGAAGAGGAAATAGATTTCCCTTATAGACTTGGCACTAGTTTACTCGCGGATTCTCAAAAAAAAAGGAGAAAAAAGTCATATTTTACGTCAATTGACATTCCTTTTCACCAGAGGCTGAGTGTTGCTACATGTAAAAGAGAGTGTATTTGATAAAGTTTGTTAAGAGTTTTCTTCTTTTTCATTTCAAAGAGAGTTTTTTTTGACATTTTTAGTTGAAAATATAGTATAAAAGAATGTCGGTTGAGGAACAGTTTTTATAGTAAAATAAAAAAGCCTAAATATGTTTTATTTGAACTTAATTTTTTTTATCAAAGTTCACTTCGAATTCTGTGTATTCCATGTTAAAATAATAAAGAATAAATTACTCGATATACCACACGCACACTTCCGATGTATCATAAAACCTCTCTGACCTAAGTATTGCTCTCGTAACAAACCGGGATCATTACGCCTGAAGAGAGCCTTGAGATGGGAGGTAAAACACGTGTATTGGGAATAAATGTAATTAACAGAATAATATAATAAAATATTTTAAACTTTATTATTCTGTTTTATTTATTTATCTTAGGGAATCAATCGAACTTCAAAATTACTTGTTACATTATTCATCAGATTTTAGTTATGATGGAGAAAATTTACAGTATTGTCAGAGTCAAATATGATCTCACGCGGAAGGACGTGGAGTGCTGGGCTGAGTACCGAACCGGATGAAGTTGTTTGAATATGACCGACATGAAATGCGATTGTGCTGCCTGTGATATTTGTAACCGATCCCTTCTTCAGCTGGTCAAAAAAAGAGTTCGACTCCAATCTCTATCAAACAATCAGTTTTAGACTCTCTCGTACCTCTCTCTATCCGATCACATAATTTAAGCTTTCTTGCAGGTTTTGTCGTCCTGTATGCGGTGTAGATAACCTTCCCTGCGCTGTTCAACAATTTAATTATTTTATTTCACTATTTTCATAATACAGTTTTACTGAGAACAAATAAGCTGCCACAGGATTGATGACAACAACTCCGCGGACTATTTGGTAAAACCGTCTTTCATTCTATCCGGGGATCGCGGGAATAATTCCACAGGATTGATGACAACAACTCCGCGGCCTATTTGGTAAAACCGTCTTTCATTCTGTCAGGGGATCGCGGGAATAATTCCACAGGATTGATGACAACAACTCCGCGGCCTATTTGGTAAAACCGTCTTTCATTCTGTCCGGGGATCGCGGGAATAATTCCACAGGATTGATGACAACAACTCCGCGGCCTATTTGGTAAAACCGTCTTTCATTCTGTCCGAGGATCGCGGGAATAATTCCACAGGATTGATGACAACAACTCCGCGGCCTATTTGGTAAAACCGTCTTTCATTCTGTCCGGGGATCGCGGGAATAATTCCACAGGATTGATGACAACAACTCCGCGGCCTATTTGGTAAAACCGTCTTTCATTCTGTCCGAGGATCGCGGGAATAATTCCACAGGATTGATGACAACAACTCCGCGGCCTATTTGGTAAAACCGTCTTTCATTCTGTCCGGGGATCGCGGGAATAATTCCACAGGATTGATGACAACAACTCCGCAGCCTATTTGGTAAAACCGTATTTCATTCTGTCCGGGGATCGCGGGAATAATTCCACAGGATTGATGACAACAACTCCGCGGCCTATTTGGTAAAACCGTCTTTCATTCTGTCCGGGGATCGCGGGAATAATTCCACAGGATTGATGACAACAACTCCGCGGCCTATTTGGTAAAACCGTCTTTCATTCTGTCCGGGGATCGCGGGAATAATTCCGCAGGATTGATGGCAACAATTCCGCGGCCTGTTTGGTAAAACCGTCTTTCATTCTGTCCGGGGATCGCGGGAATAATTCCACAGGATTGATGACAACAACTCCGCGGCCTATTTGGTAAAACCGTCTTTCATTCTGTCCGGGGATCGCGGGAATAATTCCACAGGATTGATGACAACAACTCCGCGGCCTATTTGGTAAAACCGTCTTTCATTCTGTCCGGGGATCGCGGGAATAATTCCGCAGGATTGATGGCAACAATTCCGCGGCCTGTTTGGTAAAACCGTCTTTCATTCTGTCCGGGGATCGCGGGAATAATTCCACAGGATTGATGACAACAACTCCGCGGCCTATTTGGTAAAACCGTCTTTCATTCTATCCGGGGATCGCGGGAATAATTCCACAAGATTGATGACAACAACTCCGCGGCCTATTTGGTAAAACCGTCTTTCATTCTGTCCGGGGATCGCGGGAATAATTCCACAGGATTGATGACAACAACTCCGCGGCCTATTTGGTAAAACCGTCTTTCATTCTGTCCGGGGATCGCGAGAATAATTCCACAGGATTGATGACAACAACTCCGCGGCCTATTTGGTAAAACCGTCTTTCATTCTGTCCGGGGATCGCGGGAATAATTCCACAGGATTGATGACAACAACTCCGCGGCCTATTTGGTAAAACCGTCTTTCATTCTGTCCGGGGATCGCGGGAATAATTCCACAGGATTGATGACAACAACTCCGCGGCCTATTTGGTAAAACCGTCTTTCATTCTGTCCGGGGATCGCGGGAATAATTCCGCAGGATTGATGGCAACAATTCCGCGGCCTGTTTGGTAAAACCGTCTTTCATTCTGTCCGGGGATCGCGGGAATAATTCCACAGGATTGATGACAACAACTCCGCGGCCTATTTGGTAAAACCGTCTTTCATTCTGTCTGAGGATCGCGGGAATAATTCCACAGGATTGATGACAACAACTCCGCGGCCTATTTGGTAAAACCGTCTTTCATTCTGTCAGGGGATCGCGGGAATAATTCCACAGGATTGATGACAACAACTCCGCAGCCTATTTGGTAAAACCGTCTTTCATTCTGTCCGGGGATCGCGGGAATAATTCCATAGGATTGATGACAACAACTCCGCGGCCTTTTTGGTAAAACCGTCATTCATTCTGTCCGGGGATCGCGGGAATAATTCCATAGGATTGATGACAACAACTCCGCGGCCTATTTGGTAAAACCGTCTTTCATGCTGTCCGGGGATCGCGGGAATAATTCCACAGGATTGATGACAACAACGCTGCGGCCTATTTGGTAAAACCATATTTCATTCTGTCCGGGGATCGCGGGAATAATTCCCTTTGGGACTCAGATTTCTATCAAAAGGATTCTAAACTAGTTTTCAATTAAATTCACATTTACATATTTCTGGTTGATTGAAAGAGATCACCATATGACTATAAGCTCGCCAGATTGTGCTGTATAGAACAAAAGTGTAAAATAATACACTTATAAGGTTAGTAAAACAAAAAGCGAAATAATAAACAAACTAAGTTGCCTCAAAAAAAAATATTAGTTCGCCAAATATTTCCATATTTCGGAAATCAAAGTGTTCATAATTTCCGTTCTCGCGTCACAAAAACCTCTTGTCATTTCTATTTTCTAGTTTTTTATACTTAAGAGATAATGGGGGAAAAAAAGAAAAACGTTGATGTAATTTTTATACAGCAAAAAGAATAGAGATATAAATCATATCACGATGACATTCATTGTGTAGAAAATGAGGAATATATCTCGGGTAACCCTTATCTACCCGATATGCTAGAGATTATAAAGTCTTATCAAAACAAAACAAAAGTTTTCACTTCTGCAGAAATATTATATTAAATAGAATCTTCTTTTTCATTTTATCCTTTTTGAATAAAAATCAATGACATGACTTGTTAGTTTTTTTTTAAAGAATTGTGTGAAACGTGATATTTTTTACCAATAATAAGTTTTTCAGTTAACAAATTGAATTTACTACCATCATCATCATCATGTCGTGTAGCTCATGATTGATTATCGTGATTCCTATGATAACTTCTGATGACTCTTCTCCAACCACCCCTGCACTCCATGGGTCGAAAGGCAGTTGTTAAGGGTAAACCAGTTGCATATCTCACTTGGTCAGTCCAACGCATTAGGATTCTTTCTCTTGAGCGTCGTCCTTCCACGTTTCCAGTCACCCCAAACCTCTCCAAACTGTCTTCTTCAAAACGAGCAGCGTGCCCAAAGAATTGGAGGACTCGTGGAAAGTATGTATACTGTCGATAATCTCTATGTGATTGTTAGTTCTTCAATAACAGAGGCGTCGGTTTGCCCTGCTGTCTATTGAATTCGTAACATATTTCTCTAGCACCACATTTCAAATGCTCTCGATTCCTCTCAGAATCTAAGTCTCCACGCCATACATGAATATTGCGAAGAAGACAGTCTAAACTAGGTGCATTTTTATCATGATGGTGATAGTTTTACACCTTGACATATTTTCCAGCTTTGACATCGCATTTTTTTGCCATTACAGATCTTATTTTACTAACAGGCATCGAAAATAAGTTATTCGGTTATTATAATTTATTTAAGACAAATACTTCTATTTTAAAAAGTGATCTTTGAAAAATATGATGGCGTTAAAGAAAATCTTTTTTTTTCCTATGCTTCATAACACCTTTGTTACTTATATTTGAACCTACATTATCCCTTTTTCTAGCATCAAAATACACTATAACATTTTTTTTTAAATAATGACATTTTTTACAAGGCTTAAAATAGGAAGGTATCATTGAATTTATATAAAACACTATAACGAATAAAATGTTTGATTAAATATTATACAAAAATGCATACACATTGATTGGGTTAAAAAAATTTCGAAAGTTTTCCGTTTTCTGAACGATCCAAGCAGAAAAAAAAATCTGATAAAATCAAAACGAATTGTATTGTAGTTGTAAACCTGTAGTATAACATGAATTTTAAAATCACAATTTGGTTCAAGACAAATATATTTTTTTAAATTAAACTATTGAGACAGGCGTAATATTTTAACACAAACTTTGTATTTAATCGAAATTAATATCTAATAAACTTCTGTGCTTTTTCTTACCTTAAAGAGCACTCGAGCTTAAGTTAAAAACAAGTTTAAAGGGTTTTGTGAAGCTTATTACTAATTAACTATGTTTCAAGTAAATATTTAAATACTTTATTTTTATTTAAATTTTGAATCTTGTAGATATAAGCAATTAATCTTTTTGAAACGTAATAACCCATCAATTAGTCAAAATTTACATACCAGCTAACAAAAAACACTTAATATTTATTTAATTAAATAGAGTTTTCGAAAACAACAATCTGAAAAACTAATTTGATTTCCAATTTTAAACTGGTTTCTAAAAGTTTGTGCCCTCTTTATCCCGTCATTATAAGTTTTACCTAAAACCTTTTAAATTTAAATGTTACTATGTCGCGATATGAAAATACTTCAATCGCATTAATTAAAAACTACTTGTTTCAATGGTATTTGAAGGCTTTTTTTAAACAAATAAATACATTCACTTTAAATATTGTTAGATTAATAAAACATGGATAATTTCTGAACGAGTAAAAAAAAACATTTTCTCCTACAACAAATTTATTTTACAGTGGGCCTCAGTGTAGTTGATAATGGACTAAAAGTATTGTTGAATAAACGAAAGCAGTCTATTATTGTAAAGAATTTTCAATCTCGGCCTTCAAAGAGGGTATCCGGAATGCCACAGGGTTCCCATCTCGGCCCTATAATATATAATGTATATGTAAAGTAAATTTCACTTCAATTGAGCAACGTTCAGTTACTCCTGTTGGCAGATAGTAAAATGTTTATAAGTGTTTATGATGTTGGTGATTTTAAAATAATGCAAAATAGTTTGAACTCTCTCCATGATTGATGCTTTCAGAACAAGGTTTCTATTAATGTAGAGAAGTGCATAATAATGAATTACACTAGTAAAAAAACACCATACTTCGAGTATTATATAATCAACACCAGATCTCTGAGACTAAGGATCTGGAGGTAATCTTAGGTACGGCTTAGTTTTATTAGTCATATTGATAGAATCATTTCAAAAAACCGTCGTATACCCGGTTGTATAATCATAAAAATAAAGACGTTAACCAATATATATTTATCATAATGTGCATAAACATGAAGTGGAAGGAATCCAGAAAAAATAGGGTGATGCTACTTACAATGGGCTTGAAAATACTGAACGGTGATTACGATCCCACGTACGGAATACTGAAATTGACCCCTTTTCAGGAGAGGCGGGTTATATTCGTTGAAATTCTCATCCCAATGACATAATGAGGAAACCGCAACAATGACGGTTTTCGGTATTTCGGACGGACTGTTTCATTTAAACAGGGTCTTTAGTGAGGAGATTCATACTACAAACTACGGAGTTTTCCCTTTGCACGATAAAACAGATTGGCAAATGTAATGTACGAGACATTGACATTTTCAGTTGCCGTACATTGAAATTTTCAGTTGTCCGAGAGAAACTGAAATCTCGAGTTCTCATATATCTGGTCGTTGTTGTTTTCAAAGTATCCTGATACTGGTTCGCATTTCATTGTTTCAGAGCTGTTTGATGCTTCAGTTTTCTTTTTGATTTTTTTGTCTTTTCGTTTTTTTTTTTAATTTTCTCTCTTATCTTTATTTTGACAGCAAATATTGTTCATGTATTCATGTCATTTGTTATTCTTTTCTATATTTTTTATGTATGTGTATGTTTAAGAGGTTTTTAAATATTGTAATGATCCCATTTTTGTCATGTTTTTATTGCTGTTTGAGTTTGATTGCTTGTTTTTTTGTAACTTTACTAAAATTATATTCATAGTTAAGACTGTGGTCGTTGATAAAAAAAATATAAATTAAAAAAAAATACTAGACTAATCTAAGCACATGAAGCTATGAGCAAAGCTAGTAAATGATAAAGAAAATAAAAATTAAAGTAAGGGTGTATATTGTTATGCTTGTTTTAGTTTACTTTAACTTTTGGATTATTTTCAAAAACAAATTTAAAAGTTGATAACAAAATTTATAATATCACTGGTTTAAATAAAAAAATGCCCGTTATACGTTCAAGTCGTGTAACAGAAATGCTTTTGTGATTTACGACAAAAAAATTTAATATATCTCCTCTTTGTCGTAAATTATTATAATTATCTCGCGTCCTCCCATGTTTTATGTTTCCTTGAGAGGGGTGCCAGTAACGGGAAGACCAGCCACATAATACGTCTCACTGGGATTGCTAATAAATAAAGCTCGCGTGCACAGCCGGGGCCGGCATCGAATATTTTTCTATAATTCGGCTGCCGAGGAACATTTAAAGTCATGGTGGTAAAAATGGATTTTTTAAAGTGATTATTTTATCAGTCTTAACTTAATTTAAAAGTCAATCATTTTATCATCCCATTTTGTAAGAAAATGTAGGTATAACATCGTTTAGGAAAATTTCAGGCCCTGCACAGGCAGAAATGTAGTTTTTTAGGTCCTGGACATATTATAGCTGATATGAAATACTTTTATGTGTGTTTCCCATAAAAAAAATAAAAATTTACAACACATTCCTGAGGAAAAGAAATGGTTTTTATAATGTCGCTCCTCTAAATTCAACATTTTGTAAGAAAGTGATTCTTTGACAGAGGAGAGCACAGTCATGAGCTTTTAGGGGTCTTAATAAAAACACGTGAGTGAAAATGTTCACCATCCCTAGAGTTAAAACCTCTTTTGCCCAAAGGCAATATGCTTATTTGGCTCCCATTACATACAATGGCGTGCCGACTTCAATAAAAGTAAAGGTAGGAAAACCATTTAGACAGTCGATCGGAGCGTGGTTGTTATTGCGACAGGATTTTGAGTACTTTCAGGATGAATGACGAGTGGAAAGGATTTATGTGAGCTCGTGAGTGTGGGTCTCTTATTGTTGTTTTAATTTTGGTTGTTTTTGTGTTTCTGTGTGTTTTTCTTTTTTTTCTTCTTTTTTTTTTGTTTTGAATTTGTTTTGATTTTTATTCTTATGATTGTGTGCAGTATATTGTGGGATGAATATTTTTGGTCTTTCTGGAGCGATAATGTATGAGGAGTTGAGTTTCGCAAGATGTTTCCAGTTGTAGTTGAGTGTCACTGTTTGTCAGGTTGATGAGAGCGTGCAACGGGGTTTTTTGTGTTATCAAAAATCGGAAAGAAGTATCGATTTATTTTTTCATGCTAAATATCCTCAGTGAGATACAAGCAAAAGCCTAGTTTACTGGGGATACGACAAATGAAAGACTACAAACCCAGATCCATTAAAATTATGTGTCCAAATCAAATTACCTGTTGTTTTTCTCAAATTGTGTATATTTCTTGTCATGTTTAATAATAATAATAATAATAATAATAATAAATATTCGTGCGAATATAGAACGTGTAATGAGGAGTTATTGGATCTGATTTTTATGTGGTTGTCGATATTAGACCTTAAATATGTTCTCTCCGAAGAAAAATCTCTCGGACACAAATTTGACAGGTACAATAAAGACATCCCTTAAAAGGACTACTCCACGTCACAAGACTAGCAATGGCAAAAGTTCTATTATAATACCCTATTGGATTGATTTGAAGCAACCAACATTAGATGAAGAAGAAATTGGCCTTTAAGTTCTTCTTTTCTCTAAAGAAACATCCCTCAGGAACAGATTCGAAAGATAGAATGAAGATATCTCGTTAAGTGATTTGAGTACAAAGAAACAAAGTTTGAAATTAGCCCGTTTGCGACACTAAAGCCATTGTAGACTTTTTTAGAAGTGGACTAACATGACAAAATTAATGACTACCATATATGATATAAGCCTACTAGTTGCATTGAAAACAAACTGGAGTCTAGAAATTTGCAAATCAGACAGAATCCATAGAATTACAATAATCTAAATGCGATAAAACAAATTAACCCTTCCCTTACGGTGCTTAAATTGAAACGCGCACTCCGGTGTTGGGTAGTGAGTACGCGATCAAAAATTTGCGATTTTAAATCGGAAAAAAATAACATTCATAGATAATCCCCTTAATTAATTATAATTGAAGTTAAAAATTATAATAATTGAGATTTATTTGCTGAAAACATTAAAAAACCATCTGGCAACGCTCACGGAACGGGCGTAGGTCTAATCTATTTGCAAGCCCAGAAGTTACTGTGGCGCGGAGCAGTAGTGGCATACCCCGGCGTTGCTTACGCTTGCGACGATTGAGACAATTGAGCTCCTCGCAATTCAGTGGAGTATGCAAGAGTGAGATACGAATATAGTGTCGCGCTTCCCGCATACTCTTCACCTATCGTCAAGACACAAGGTCGAGGCACTCACAGCGTTTAAATGCGAATTTGTTTCCGATCTTCACAAAATGTAGTCGATAAATTCTGATTATTATTAATATTATTTTTTAAATCAATGCTTAAATATATTATGGAGGAAAACCTAAAATCTTAACCTTGTATTTATTATATTTATAGAGATATTGATGGTTATTAGAAGCAACGTGTAGAAGATACCCAACACAGGGAAGGAAAGGTTAAATAAGAAGAGTTTGTATTATATTGTTGGAAGACATCCACGTAAATTTAACTCTCTTAGATCATAAAGGCCTGAAACAACCATATTAATAGAATTGCAATAATCCAGACGCGACACAATAAATAGAATTGCAATAATCCAGACGTGACACAATAAATGAAGTAAAAGGAGTTTTTATTTCTCTTGTTGTAAGATATCGATTTATAAATTTAATCTAAAAATATAGAAACCTGAAGAAACTATAGAACCTATTTGTCTATCAAAGGAGAACTTACGATCAAGAAATCAAAAAGAAATTTGATGTTATCTTTAGGAAAAATAGTATCCCCATCAAGAAGATGTTGTCTACGCGTTAAAGTCACCCAGAAAAATTCCGTTTTACTCGAATAAGATGGTCGAATGATATTAAAAAAGTGGCTGAGACCAACTGAATGAAATGTATCTATGATAGAAACGATGGTGGTATATATTCAACATTAGAGTAAAAATAGATGATGATGATTCTTAATTTTAAATTTATAAGTTAAAATTTCATGATCAATAATTGTTTCCAATTTTTTTGCCATTTATTTTTCAGTATCTCCTTCTTTCAAGTGTTTTAAGGCCAACTATTACCTTTATTTGGCAATACTTTCAAAGTCAGAGAGTAGAAAGGTTTTTTCAATATTTACCATGTAGGTACACACCTAAAGCTCTAAAAGGAGAAATTTAAGATAATAACTAAGGTATGATAAACCAAAACTCTGCTCCTGTTATACAAGCAAATTCTTCTATAAATGGTGAATATTGTTTAAGCCGGCTCTGGTTACAAAGATCTTAATATAGAAGATGTGAAAAGGACACCGGAGAGATGTCCTTTATATGAAATAATTTATCGCCATCTTTTTATAGCCACAAGAAATAAAATGCACCTCGTAATTGACACTTGAGTTATGCGATTTTCCCTTGAATTAAAAAGAATTACGACATCGCTTTTAGAAATTTACC
Source organism: Odontocerum albicorne (assembly GCA_949825065.1). Lineage (NCBI taxonomy): Eukaryota > Metazoa > Arthropoda > Insecta > Trichoptera > Odontoceridae > Odontocerum > Odontocerum albicorne. The sequence goes on from OX463857.1 coordinate 10,001,002, forward strand.
ACAAGAAGAAAATCTCTAGTTAATTATATTCAAGATAATTCTTCACTTTTTCCAACGAAGAATGTCATACCGAGGATGAAAAATATTACAATGAGAAAATAAAATTCATCTGAAAGGGAAAATAAAAAAACCTTCTGTATTTTGAGGCTTTCGCAGTTTTTCGTATGAGTTCCATAAGGTCTTGTGGATGGTTAAACTGCATGGTTTGGCATACAATGCCGAAGTTTCGAAAACGTTGCAGGTTGTATCTTCATAGCTTGTTTGCTATAAACTTCGCCATCAACCCAACACTGAAGATGATAAACAAACCCTGTATACGAAAACTGCAACGTTTTCGAAACATTACAGTTTTTGGTCTGTCTGGAGTGATACAGTGTGAGGAGTTTGATTTCGCGTGATGTATACATATGTAATTAAGTGTCACTGTTTGTCAGGTTGAAGAGAATGTGCAACGGGGTTTTATATAATCAAAAATCGGAAAGAAGTATCGATTTATTTTTTCATGCTTTATGTCCTCATTGAGATACAGGCGAAAGCCTTGTTTACTGGGGACACGACAAATGAAAGGCAACAAACCCAGATCCATTAAAATTGTGTGTCCAAATGAAATTACCTGTTGTTTTTTTTTTTTTGCAAATTATGTTTATTTCTTGTCATGTGTAAAATAAATAAATAAAAATATATATATATATATATCCTTTTGTTTCATAAATTTTGTTGTGATATGGTCTAAGAGCAAAACCAGTCCAGAAGTGAATCCGCCAGGATCGAACCTATGGCTTCCACTTGCTAAGCGTGAATGCTTACCATCGGACCACAGCCGTTGATATTGTATTATACTTTCTTTGTTTATAATACAACTAGTGGCGTCAAATGATAGTTTTATTGCAATTGAAATTTTCTGTGAAATTATTACCAACTTGCTGGGCTGCTTGAACTCCAGACCTTAAATCAGTTAAAAAGACAAAAAAAATTGCGTTGCGAGTAATTTTCTTTTCCCGTGATGTCGGACCGTAAGTTGGTCGTCACCACTATTATTTGCACACTCCTATATAAGTGGTCCCTTTGGGCAGTTCCTTCTTCGTCACTATGTGACATAGCGCTAAAAAAATAAAGAAGATTTCGATCTTCCAGTGTAGATCGCGCTGGATGAGAACTTATTTTATCTCCTATAACAGCGTGGGTGGAGGTGGGATCGAATCGTAACTGTATATAATATATGTGTGGGTTTAATATAATAATACAAGGACAATTTATATAGCGCCGTTTAGAGAGCAGTCTCTCTTTAAGGGCGCTTTAACTCGGGATTTAATCCCACTACGAGTATGACTAACAAATTAAAAATATAAAATGAGAATAAAGATGGTAAGATGGTGGCTGCGTCCATTAGATAAAGTATTTCTCCTCATTTGCATATATTTAGAAAAACATTTCGGTGAGAAAACCGTAGGCAATTAACCAAAGAGAAGACGAACTACAAAGAAATCTTTGTAGATGTTTCGATATCTGGTCGTATCACATTCGGTTTTAGGTGTAGTGTAGCGTATGTAGTACTAATACAGAATCAAGAATTTTGTAAGACCTTCCAAAAAGCGTTGTCTTCCAGTGATTTTTTAAAGTACTAATACAGAATCAATAATTTTGTAAGACCTTCCAAAAAGCGTTGTCTTCCAGTGATTTTTTAAAGTACTAATACAGAATCAATAATTTTGTAAGACCTTCCAAAAAGCGTTGTCTTCCAGTGATTTTTTAAAGTACTAATACAGAATCAATAATTTTGTAAGACCTTCCAAAAAGCGTTGTCTTCCAGTGATTTTTTAAAGTGTGCTTTAAAAAATCATATCTCTAGCACTTACAAACAGACCATTCCACACCACATGACCAGCAACCGCAAAAGCCCTGTTATACTCGTATAACGACAGAAGCCTTGGATTGATTCTTAATAATCAATTTATTCAGTAAAAATAACATGCCATATAGTAATATCTTCCAAGTCATCCTTTTTTTTCGCTTCTTTTTCGTTCTACTTACCCAAACTGTGTAATTTTTCTGAAAACCATGAAAACAATAATACACATAATATTGTTATCGATGGAAAAAAAATAATAATAAACGTAACTTTATAAAAAAAATTAAAATGTGGACGTCTTACACAAGTCCTTGACGGAAATGAAAATAATTGAGTCTTGTAACGTAGGAAATAATTTTTATTTCAAATATCCGATTTCTGTGCAGATTCAAATGGCTTAATTATTTTATAAGGACTTTGTTTCGATTGACTGAATTATTTTCAATCGTTATACTATATTAACGATCGAGCCCGGTTTCATTCGATTGTTATGTTTTTTGAAAAGAGTAGAACCATGAAATCGATTTCATCTTCATCGAATAAATATTCTACCGCTTCTAGTTAGGGATGGCATGTGCAGCTTTAGGAAGCACTTGAAGGCAATATTTTTGGGTGGTCTTATCAAAATTATTATTGTACAGCACCGTAAATGCAGCAAATCTGGCTCAAAGGATCACTTCGTACAGTACCGGTACAAAGACTGTTAAATAGGTGGATGGCTGCGGCTCAGTGCTCGGAGATTTTGGTTTACTTTATGCTTTTCCGGTGAAGAGTAGCAGGGTGAAGAGATTCCTCTTTAGCAGGTAGAAGTGGTCGTAAGTAAAACCCCAGTAGACGTTCCAGAAACTGAGAATATATTTTTTATGTTTTGCGCTCCTGATGTGTAGCCAATCGCTCATCGTAATCTCTTATATTCACCCGTGTATGCCATCATGGCTTGCGAAATACTATGTATCTCGCGCGTTTTATGCTTGCATGGGCCGACCGACTTTTGATAGTAGCCATTGCGAAGGCCAGGGTTAAGAAACATTCATTACAATTGGTATACAGCTAGTACATTTTTACATATCAAACAAAGCGAGAAAATATAAATAAATCATATTTTTTAGGTGACGCATACGTCCGATACTATGTCCGATACTTCATACATACATTGCACTACACCTTAAGTTGAATGTGTTACTATCACAAATCGGAAAATTTACAAAGATTTTTTTTTGTTCCCTTGGTAAGTTTTCTGTGGTTTTCTTACCAATTATATTTTTCTAGGCATATGTAGATATGGGGAAGAACCTTGTCTTAATCTGATATCTTACCAACCTTACATTCAACTTTAATACATTTATTTTATAATATTTTTAATCTGTCAATAAAAATGTGTTGAGCACCCTTGAGAATAGTCCGCTCCTAAACAGCGTGTATAAATTGTCCTTTTCTTGTTATCATGTCGTTCTATGGCCATGATAGACCCAAAGTTCAAAAAACATCTTAATAATAACCTGGGTTGAATTTTATTTGTCAAATAGAAGGTTGTGGTCAATCTAAAATAATCGTCCTAGAATATTGATGTTTTATTCTTAGAGGTAAATGATTATGTGCAGTATCCGGCGGTAAGTAATACACATCGGGGTATGAAAGAGACTGTCGGCCATAATCGCCTAACTTCGGCTTTGTAGTGTCTCTGTCATTCATGCACGTGTTCCGTCGCGATTTGTCAGTCATTGTCACGCGTTCTAGGGACAGATACGACGCTCTTCAAAGCTGAAGTTGGCCGATTATGGCCGACAGTCTCTTTCTTAGGCCCGACGTGTATTACTTACCACCGGGCACTGTAAAGTGAGTATTGAAAGGAAGTGATAAAAGTAGAATAAATTCAGTAGAAATGCGTGCATTTAAACGGAAAATATAAGATACCATTGTTTTCTGACTGTAGAAACACTTCTAGACCTTGTAATTTATTTTTATCAAACACTGTTTATTCTACTTTTTTTGTGACGGTATAACCCTACCGGTTTCAAGGCTCCCCTCATCTTTAGGGGGGCGCAAACAAGTCTTGTTTGTGCTCCCCTGAAGATGAGGTGAAAGCCTTGAAACCGGTAGGGTTATACCTTCACAAAAAAGTGGAATAAACAGTGTTTGATAAAAATAAATTACAATGTCTTTGAACCTCTACAACGTTAATGCCTTAACTATAAACAACTTCTAGACCTTTTGATATGTAATAGTAACAAATTCTGCTTTAAGGGAAGAGAAATGTATGTGTGTATTGTCCATGTATAACCATTAATTTTGATAAGACCTCCCGAAAACCTTTGTCTTCAAATCTTCCTAAAGCTGCTAACGTCCCCCATACATCTAGCCCTTAACGGCAGATTATTGTACGCCAAAGGATCAGCAACAACGAAAGCCCTGTCATAGCACCCCACCCTATTGGATCGATTTAGAATAATCAATTATGTGAAGGCAAAATTATCATCAAAGTTCAACTCCTCTCAAAATGAATATTAAAAAATGAATAAACGTTGGTACACAGATTTAAAAAAAATTCAGGCTGGTTTGATTCATGTCTTTCTGGTTAGTAAGCCCATTACGTTGTAATGTAACACATCGATCAATAAGTCCCGGGACTAACTACTAAAACAACATTTGTTTGCCAAAATTCTTCTTTATTCATCAACATAGACTCCCTCAAGAACGATACATTCATTCCAACGCTTTCCTTACTTTTCTATACCAGCCGTGTAGAACGATTTATCTTTGGTTTCAAAATAGGCGTTAGTTTCGGCAATCACTTCTTCATTGGAGCCAAATCTCTTTCCCTGGAGCATCGTTTTGAGGTCTGCGAACAGCCAATAGTCGCTGGGGGCCAACCAGGCTGAGTTTGAACGATTTTTTCCCCATTTAAAAGCAATGTTTTATCAACACACGAAATTCGTTTTTTTTTCATTGTTTTGAAAATAGCAAAAGTAGCGTCCCTAAAACCACTGTAACTCAATGACACAATGTCGGAATGTCATGAAAGTTTGATACGTAACTTCTAAAAGCTGGTACTAACTGAGAATGTTTTATTAGAGGCGCCATCTGTTGGTTAGTCCCGGGACTTATTGATCGATGTGTTATATATTTAAAGTGTAACAAGATGCAATTACCATATTTACCATTCGTTGTGATAAAAAGGCAGGCTACGTCAGATATTTAACGTCACTACGAATTGGTATGTTCTTTCTATCGCGGTATAATTGTTTCAAGAAGTATATGATTTTAAGAAAGCAGTAGAAAGCCTTATATTTATTTCGAAACCACCCTTTAGATTACACTTAGGCCTCGGTCACACAGGTAGGAGCTTTGCTTGGTGCTTAGAGCTACGCTGCGAGCCAGGTGACATATCCTAGCAAACCAACGCACTCCATACTATCGCAATGGCCACACTGCACGCTTCGCGCCACGCTACGTGACTATTATAGTCACCTAGTAGCGTAGCTCTAAGCACCAAGTGAGGCTCCTACCTGTGTTACCGAAGTCTTAGACTAGAAACCACCCGTGAGATGACACTTAGACTAGAAATCACCCTTGAGATGACACTTAGACTAAAAATCACCCTTGAGATGACACTTAAGACTAGAAACCACTTAGACTAGAAAACAACATTGAGATGACACATAGACTAAAAATTATACGATGTCATTAATACCTTCAATTGGGTTCAATAACCTTTAAGTTTTTTTTCCAAAAATTGTTCAACAAATTTTTTTTGAATAAATCTAAAAAAATATTGAGTCCCCACAGATTCACAGAAACCATTACAATTTCCAAACTGAGATTTTCAATGTTTACAATACATTTAATGCAGACAGCGTTTCTTCCACTTTTTCACACCTGGAGAGATTCTCTGAATTCCTTTTTTTCAGGACAATTTTTCAGGTTGAAAATTCCAGTAATAAATACGTGGGTGGATACACTTAATATTTTTCAAAAAACGAAAAATATAACATTAACGAAAATTTAAGAGGAAAGTTTTTTTTCTTCAAATATTTTCGAAAACTTCGATATATTTCTTCGAAAATTACGATAAATATATGCAAAAGTAAAAAAATTACATCAAATATTCTTCATTAAAAACCCCTTTTTAATGTTTCGATACAGGTATTTAGTTTTTTTAACAATATTTATATATTTCTCATTTAGATAATGTTTATTTTTCTGAGTATTTCACAAAATTTGTAATGTAAAAATTTTTTTTGTTAGAACTTATTTAATATGAGAAAAAAATTGTTATTTAATTTCTAACCCACAAAAAACCCATCGTTAACATCATAGGTACAAAAAATCCTTTAAAAATAATTTTTTTAGTACCTAAGACTTTTTCTGTATTTCTTATTTTAAGAAAACTTAATTTTGCAAGGTTTTATTTTTCTTTGTATTTAACCTTACTACCTTGATCAAAAAGTTTTAGGACCGGCCACCGTGTGGCGCTGTCAGTCACCCGATTGGAATTCTTTTTTTTTGTTAGGCTACTACATCTATCATTGACACTTCCCTTCAAATTTCAGCGTCATAGCTTGACATTTGTAAAAGTTACGCTGTACTGAGTACATCTACCTTTGTGCGTGTTTTCGATTTTTTACAAGTTTGAAAATGGCATCAACTGTGCATCAACGAGTTTGCATTAAATTTTGTGTGAAAAACGGATTTAACGGTCCGCAGACCTTGGAAATGTTGGAGAAGTGTTTTTCGGTGGCACGAACGCTTCAGAAGTGGTCATGAGTCGGTCAAGGATGACGAACGCAGTGGCAGTCGAAAACCAATGAAAACATCGATAAAATCAAACAAATGTTGGCCGAAAACCGCAAATTAACCATCAGAGAGCTGGCAGAGGACTTAAACATTGCTTATGGATCCGCTCAAGACATTTTGGTTAGTGATTTGGGCCTCAGACGTGTCGCTGCAAAACTGGTGCCGAAATACCTCAATTTCATGCAACAAAAAGGACCACGTTGAAATCGCGAAAGACATGATTTCCATGAGTTTTTGACGAAAAACAACACGAATACTATCCAGCAGCCTTTGAATTCACCTGATCTGGCTCACCGGCGACTTTTTCCTGTTCAACCGACTTAAAAAACCGCTTCACGGAACGCGTTACAGCACCCGAGAGGAGGTCATGAAAAAATCGAAGACGGCTCTGATGGACATACCGAAAATTGAATACCAGCGGTGTTTCGAGGATTGGATCAAGCGCTGGCGTAAGTGCGTTGCAGTCGATGGGGAGTACTTTGAAGGGGGCCATATCGATTTTGATGAATAAACTTGTATTTTCGATTTTATGAATAAAGTCCTAAAACTCTTTGATCAAGGTAGTATTTCGTGCATTTTTGATCAAGGTAGTATTTCGTGTCTTAATTTTTTACATTGCTAGAATTTGTTTATGGAAATCAATTTTGCATTCATGTTTTACAAAGTTAGAATACATATTAATTTGTTTTATCAAATCCGTTTTGTACTCATGTTTTATATACTCGTTGCTAGAATACATATTAATTAGTTTAATAAAATAAATTATAAATTCACGTATTAGATACCTAGAATACACGTTCATTTATTTAATCAAATCAATATTGTATTCATGCTTTACAAAACTAAAATGCATTTTCGATTGGGTGAATTCAATAAATTTTTATATTCGTGTTTTACAAGGCCAAAATACATATTCATTAATTAAATTAAGTCGATTTGGTCTTCGTTATTTCGAATAGAGAAAACATATTCAGTATCTGAAATAAATCAATTTTGTATTCGTATTTTATATATGTTAGTAAATATACTTCACTGGTTGAGTAAAATCCGTTTTTATTTATATTTTAGGAAGCATACATATTGGTTGCATTAAATAAATTTTGTATTCATGTTTTACAAAGGTTGAATAAATATTAATTGTTTGAATCAAATAATTACTTTGTTCGTGTTTTACAATTGTTGAATTTTTGTTTTTGTTTTTTAAGAACTTTCTAATTAACAATATAGTACGAGTAGATTAGCGAAAATAAAAAAATTACGAATTCAAATTTCCCTAAATCAAAGTGTACAATTGCGTTTACATTATTAGTAACTGCACATATATTACAATAATTAAATAACACAAAATTAAATAACACAAAAAAATATAATGACAATTTTATATTTTTTTAATACATTTCAACTAACTACACGGTATATTGACGAGTTCAACTTTTACCTTAGTTCGAGTGGAGGATTTTTATTTTTCTCTTTATCTGAAAATGTGAACAAGGACATAGAAAATTTTGTTGTCGGCACGAGTTTAGAAACTTTATTACAAAAGTACCAAAATGGTTATGAAAAGCGTGCAGGGATTTTTCTGGTTTTTAATTCTCTTTTATGCTTGTATAAAAATCTTTCGATACAAGAACGAGTGAAACAGCTCTCAAGGGAGGGATTGGAAATAAAAGGCATCCAGTCTTTACAGACAAAATTTAAACATATATTTCTAGCTATAATTTTTTTGAGAAAGAAAATTTAAAATTTGTCGATATCGTTGTGCTTCCATGTGGTTTTGAACAGTGCGGATTTTTTATTATGCGATATATACATTAAAAGTATAACAGTCGATCGGGGCGTGGTTATTTTTGCAAAAGAAATTTGAGTGATTGCGCTTGCAGAAAGGACGACTTATTTATGTGAGCTCTTAAGTGTGCTGTGATAGATTTGGTAATTCTTCTGCGATTTTTTTTACCATGTATATTTTTAAAACATATTCTGATGTAGAAAAGTACCTAATCTAATGGACGGCAGCTATATCTTTTGTATCCTTACCTTAAGTTTTACCTCATCCTTGCAGTCTTGCTGTGCAAGTATTGTACTTATAATTAGTTGTAACACTTGTGGAACAAAATGTTTTGCCGAGTGGGTCTACAAGGAATGTGTAACATGACAAGTTAAGTTAGTTCTGAACGAAAAACGAGATGACAATCTTAAATCATGTTATAAGGTCAAAAATCTTTCTTCTATCTATTGTAATATGGTTGTTAGCCTCATCACTTTCAACCATATAACATATGATATTCCAACTCAGTTATTGGGATCTGCGGAAGTTAACAATTTGTGAAAACCTCCGCTATATGCGTTCAACTTAATCAATATAGACATCATAGTGGGGTGACCGTACACATCGTGTATTGCCGAATTGTAATCCAAAATTGTTTTAACTAGAGAAAACTACAAAATTTCAACGATTCTAACTTAGTCAACTCATTACCTGGTCTCTGTACAAAGACCAGTCTAGACAATACTCTAGATGCTATGTTATCTATATGCGAAATAAAGTTCAGCTTATCATAAAATATTACTTCCGAGGTCATGGACCTGCAAAACGATTTCCGGTTTTATTTCATTTAAAGTATAATCATGTATCTAAATTGACATTTTTCTGCTGAACTAACAATTCAAAAAAGTTAAATTTTCCCCTGCATCATTTACGAGTATATAAATTAAAAAGTTTCCGTTGAATAATTAGAATTCATGCTAGATATACGCTGTTATCTAAAAAGTATAATATAAAAACAGTAAAACTACAAAATTTAAACGCTTCTAACTCAGTAAAATCTGGAATAAGAGTAACAGCTGGACAAATACCAGCGTCTTCAAAATGTGTGTCTAAGGTTCATTTTCAACCTATGTAAGTACCATCATATAACTTCATACCAGAAGGCATTGAACTGGTTGAATGTTAGAAACAGACGCCAAATTCACATACTGTCTAATATGGTATACTATCCTTAACTGTCCCGCCGCCCCCTCTTATCTCGCCGAAAATTTTCAGCATCTTTCCATTCATGGATCAGCGCTACGCTCAAACAGAGATTGTTTATTGGCCTTTCCGGTTCACCACTTCTCTTCCTTTACGTCGTCCTTTACTGTCCATGCAGTGAGACTCTGAAATCAGTTACAAACCAATATAAGACTCGCTCCGTCCTTGGCATGCTTTAAGAAGCGACTGAAAAAACTCCTCATTTCTAGTCAGTAAAATAACGTGTTTCATTCCTGATTTTTCTTTTCCTTTCCTCTTCACCATCCCTTCATTTCCTTTTCATTAATGATATCTCACTTTATATGAAAAATAATGTTCGGGTGATTGTCCATCTTTGTGGGGCTCGTGGACATGTGTTCACGTATATGTTTATGGATTTCGTGGGGATGGATAGTTATTTGAATGATGTATGCGACCACGTAACTTGCTTTATTTACTTTTGTCTGGTTGGTTGGAAGAATTTGCCACCTGGCAATAAGCCCGCCAGATTGTATTTGCAATAAAAGTGTTAAATAAATAAATAAAATAATTACCTAGTCTAGATAAAATCATTACCTAGTCTAGATAATGCTCTAGTTGCTATTTTATCTATATGCGGAACAAAGCTCAGCTTATTATCAAATATACCTACGAAGTCACGGACATGCGAAATTGTTTCTACAATAGTACTATTTTTTTTTATTTTTTCTAGTATTATTTCTTTTAAATTGTTTCTAGTACTATTTCTGCGAAATTGTTTCTAGTACTATTTCTTTTAAATTGTTTCTAGTACTATTTCTGCGAAATTGTTTCAAGTACTGTTTCTTTTAAATTGTTTCTAGTACTATTTCTTTTAAATTGTTTCTAGTACTATTTCTGCGAAATTGTTTCTAGTACTATTTCTTTTAAAGCATAGTCATAAGATAAGATTGAGTTTTTTTTCTGCTGAACTAATAACTTAAGCTTAGCAACATTCAAAATTCTACATTTTCCCTGCACCATTTGTATAAATTATTGAGATTCCATTGCAGAATCAAAATTAATGTTAGATATACGCTGTTATCTAAAAATTTAAAAAAAAATAGTCCGCAAGTGAATCCGGTAGGAATGGAACCCAGGACGATCCCTAGCTTGACTTGAATGCCGATTGTTAGACGACGATCGCCGATAATGCAAAATAAGACATTCGAGTTAATAAGTTAAGGAAAATAACGGTAAATCTGATAATTGAATAAACCCAACAAAATTAAACTTTTGTAAATGAGTTATAGTAGTTGTTAACTGTTTGTTGGGGAAGTTTATTTCGACGATTGTGGTAAATTTCCATTATCACATAATTGATTTAACAGGTGTTAGCTAAAACATTTCTCGGTTCTGAAATTATCATTCTAAACAACTTCATGAGTTTTTGTTTAGTTGTCCAGAACGGAAATTAAACAAATTCTGAATGTGAATAACGATTGAATTACTAAAATTATCACGGTTAAAATTATAAGTTCTGTAATAGGGAGCAATTCGTTATTATTTGATCATTCGACTTATAGTTGAATTAAGACACTCTAAAAAGTTTATAAGAGATAAGAAGAATTCAAGTCTCACATATGATAAAAGAGACTTGAGTGTTGACGGATTTTTCTCTTTTCGCTTTTATAAGATACTAAAAATAATTATTTTCTTTGTGGCGAAAATTGTGAAATTTTCATTTATAATTTCAGTGTTAAGGGTGGTTATTACGTCACGCCATATGATATGTAAATATGTAAAATTTAATATTTTCGTACTGCAGACCAAAATTATAATCTTTCTTCGCATTATACATCTCTTGAAACTAATCTCTTTGTTGTTACAATATTAGACTTTACAAAGGATGCGCAGCTCTTGAAAAATTCATGAAATATATAAACGTATTAAAAATTACAAAACTAAAAGGCAGAAATGCAAAATTCTTCCACTTTTACTTTGCATATCGATTAAATTTTATATAAAGTACGAGCATATTTTAATTTTTTTTAAATAATATTAATAAATAAAAAACGGTTTAATTATATTTTTGAAAACATATTGGATAAATATTTCGACATATCTATTATAAATTTCCTAAACGTGCTATTTTTTACCTCGCTTAGCACGTACATTATTAGTTTATTTTAATTTTCAATAATTATATTTATTATTCTGTCATACATCGACACTCCACATATTCTTCACAGTGTAAGCATTTCAACCTCTGTAATTTACTTTCGTCGTCCACGTTTGTATCAATACAAAACTGTCAGTACTAATAATAATAAAATGGCAATTTATAAAGCGCTGTTAAGAGAGCAGTCTTTTTTTAAGTGTTTTGTGAAACATTATTTTGGTATATATTTAAGTATTCCATGGACTTTGTTTCTTATTGCAAATCGCCTTTCAATGTTTCTTTCCACCGTTCCGTGGTTTGAGAACATACTTTTTAAAAAATAGACTTTTTCAAATTGTTCTAATCTTTGATTGTTCATCAATATATCAAATTCAATTTTCTTTTCGCGCATCTATTCTCAATAATAACATTTCTTATTTTGTTCATATATTATCACACCACGTACTCTTCTCAGTGCACGTATTTACTCAAATCCTTTCATTCCCTATTCCCTATTTTAAGCAAGCTTAATATGAGGAATACGAGTTTAGAATCTGAAACAACAAATTCTGTATAAATATGGCCTTTTAATGGAACCATATTCATAATCTATTGTAGTAACGTGTAATCAAAGACTCTGCATTAAGTTATGAATTACATAAAGCAATAAAGCAATAGAGGGTGTTAATTGAATGGTTGAATTAAAATAGGAACTTAGTACCAAAAAAAAAACAAAAAAAACTAAGTATGGAGTTTCGTTCTATGTCATATATAATGAAACTGCATACTTAGTTTTTTTGTTTTTTTTTTGGTACTAAGTGCCTATTTTAATTCAATCATTCAATTATATAATAAAATATGAGTTAATTTATAACTGATTAAACTTTATATAAACTCTCATGAATCCTGTTTTCAAAGGAAAAAAAGGAATATATTTTTTTTAATTTTAAAAATCTTCTACGCGGATTAATTGCTGAAAACCAATTTCTTTTAATCAAACAGTTTTTGTTTCATGATTATTTTTGGTATCCAAGACCGCGTCTTTAAAGTAGTGTATAAAAACAATATTTGAGAAAAACTTACAAAAATAAAAGATAACTCAAAGTAAATGTGGATTAAGGTGAGAATTTTGATCAAAGTTAAGGACGAGGAATATTTTTAGATAAATAATGTTTCTTAAATTAATTATTAAATATCGATAAGGATAAAGCACATCTGATTGAGCCAGGAACACCGTTCTAAAATCAAGGCTGAGTGAACTGTAAAAGATTGACTTATTCTTAAAGAGAAGAAAACCGACTGAGTGGTCTGCTCTGTAGGACGCCTGTCTTCCAGCGTAGAGAATTTGGCGTTGATTCCCGACGATACAAAAAAAAACACAGTCTGATAGAAGAAGTCGTTTGCTAAAAATACTCCCACGATAGAAGAAGCCGTTTGCTAATATTACTCCCACGATAGAAGAAGCCGTTTGCTAAAAATACTCCCACGATAGAAGAAGTCGTTTGCTAAAAATACTCCTACGACAGAAGAAGTCGTTTGCTAAAATTACTTCCACGATAGAAGAAGTCGTTTGCTAAAAATACTCCCACGATAGAAGTCATTTGCTAAAAATACTCCTACGATAGAAGAAGTCGTTTGCTAAAAATACTCCCACGATAGAAGAAGTCGTTTGCTAAAAATACTCCCATGATAGAAGAAGTCGTTTGCTAAAAATACTCCCACGATAGAAGTCATTTGCTAAAAATACTCCTACGATAGAAGAAGTCGTTTGCTAAAAATACTCCCACGATAGAAGAAGTCGTTTGCTAAAAATACTCCCATGATAGAAGAAGTCGTTTGCTAAAAATACTCCCACGATAGAAGTCATTTGCTAAAAATACTCCCACGATAGAAGAAGTCGTTTGCTAAAAATACTCCCACGATAGAAGAAGCCGTTTGCTAATATTACTCCCACGATAGAAGAAGCCGTTTGCTAAAAATACTCCCACGATAGAAGAAGTCGTTTGCTAAAAATACTCCCACGATAGAAGAAGTCGTTTGCTAAAAATACTCCCATGATAGAAGAAGTCGTTTGCTAAAAATACTCCCACGATAGAAGTCATTTGCTAAAAATACTCCCACGATAGAAGAAGTCGTTTGCTAAAAATACTCCCACGATAGAAGAAGTCGTTTGCTAAAAATACTCTAACGATAGAAGAAGTCGTTTGCCAAAAATACTCCCACGCACCGAGCACATTGTGTGAATGTTGTTGTCAACTCGTGTAATTAGGAAACCGCGCATAACGTGCCTACTCCAGAGGTTTTAAATCTAAAGGCTCGATTACTGGGTCTGAATACAATATTATCTCTCGGTCATCTGTTCAACATATTTGCATCTCCAATTCGGATGACGGGTACCATATGAATTGATTCATGAATGAATAAGTTAACCATTCACGATCAATTTTGATAAATCAATCATATTTTCCAATTAAAACAATTATTATCAGGCTAAAGTCACATTTTATTTTGTTTGAAGATTTGCTAATTATTTCTCAACTTGAAAGGTTATGCTGTCCGATTGAATAACAATAAACAAAAATAGTTTTTCAAAGTCTGAGATAAATTCAATGTACATTGAAATTTATAAAGCTTTCAATTACCCTTCGAAAATTATATGTATAAAAAGAGATTGATGAATCGCCGACAACAGCAAAGCTATTAGTTATTGTACATAATATAAATGAATAAAGCAATAAAATTCAAAAATTATTTAGAAAACTAAGAGTATTTTATAAAAGGGTTCCATTATCATTTGAGAGAAAATTCATAAAAAAAAAACTCAATAAATTAAGTAATGATTCTGACAAAGAGAAATTTACTCTAGATTTATTATTTTTAGTGTACAATTTTAAAAAAATGTCACAGATACGTTTAATTAAAGTATGAAATAGATTGAAAAAAAAATGGTTTGAGAACTGTACGATAATTTCAATAATATAAATGGTTCATCAAGGTGAATTTTGTAAGAAAAAATAATAATAATTGTACTTTTATACATTAAATCTAATGAAATATGTATACAAAAATATTTTATTTATTTATAGGTACTAAGTTAGTCAATAAGTTTTGAAAGCGACATATATGGAGCAGTAGAAAAACCGAAATCATAGCGAAAATACAGGATATGGTTTTGGAAGATCATCGATCGACTGTGGATGTGATAGCTGACACCATGGGCATCACACATGGAACAACATGGCGTATTTTGGCTGAAGTTTTGGGTTTCAAAAAACTGTGTGCACAATGGGTGCCGCATTCGCTAACAATGCAACAAAAACACGTTCGAATGCGACTTTCTGAGCAACATTTGGAGCAATTTCGAAAGGATAAAAAGGATTTTCTGCGTCGATTCATCACTATGGATAAGACTTGGGTCTACCACCATGATCCTGAATCAAAACGAGAGGCTAAGGAGTGGTGTGAACCAGGAACTTTGGCTCCGAAACGAGTTCGTGTCCAGAAATCGGCCATGAAGGTGTTAGCGTCAGTTTTTTGGGATGCAAAAGGAATTTTATTGATAGATTATCTCCAAACTGGTAAGACAATCAACTCTGATTATTATTGTGACCTTTTGGACCAGTTGGATGAAAAAAAATATGAAAAAAGACCCGGTTGTCAGAAGAAAAAAATAATTTTTCATCAAGACAATGCACCTGCTCACACAGCTCAAAAAACCATCGCGAAAATCAGTGAATTGGGGTACGAATTGTTGCAGCATCCACCCTATTCGCCAGATTTAGCTCCCTCTGACTTCTGGCTGTTCTCACACCTCAAAAAATTCCTTCGTGGAAAGCATTTTTCATCAAACGAAGAGGTTATAGCCGTCGTAGAGGAGTATTTTGCAGGCCTTCCAGAAAGTCACTTCCGTGATGGGACAACAAAGTTGGAAGATCGTTGGACCAAGTGTATTGATCTTATGGGAGACTATACTGAGCAATAAAAGTGATTTCCCCCCAAAAAAAATGTATTTTCATTTCCGCTTTCAAAACTTGCTCCATTTCGATCATAAAATTTTCTTTATAAAATACAATTAAAATGGCAAGTGAGCCTGAATACAGAAATAAAAGATGTTAAAAGAAAGGTTTACATATCGAAACACTAACTTGATTCATATTCATATCGAAACACTAACTTGACAAGTATTCTACATGCGTACTACTGCATACAACAGATCAGGGCTCAGAAGGCCTAGGGGCGTAGGCCGTGCAAGAATCTCTTTAGAAAAATAAGATAACAGAATTTAAGCGCTGACATTTTTTTAATGAAATATCAATGCTGTTTCGAGTAGAAGATAAAATCAACTAAATGGGAGTCATAATTAATCATTTAAAAACAAAAAAATATCGTGATTGATCGAAACAACGAAATATAATTACCACATTCACATTTTTCGCGCACACATTTCGAAATCGTGCAATATTTTATTTATCTTCCGTTTAAAATTGCGGATAACGGTGGGCTTGGATGCGGTGGGCATGAAACTAAAGTCGAGAGAAAAATAAGTATGATGTACTACGAGTATATCGAGGCTGGAACTGATGTGAAAAAACAGACACGTCTGTCAAAGAGTGAAAATACATCTTGTTAATAAAACCCTTCTTCTAAATGTTCCTCTCCACATTTGAGGTTAGCAGTCAACATAGATATTTGAACATTGTCTACGTTAGCACTGAATAATGTTTCTGTACTACAGTGGAACCACTATCTTAATTTTTTCAACCAGGAGTTCTTTCTTATTCCTACACTTCGCTTTGCTTCTATCTTTGCCTGCAATATAACTCAAATGATTTCATATTTGTTTTCTCTCGTGCAATGCCTAAAGCATTCCAATCTTCTCCTTTCAATGCAAGTGAGTACTTCTTTGTCTTTTTTCTCTTCTCTCTCTTCGTTACACACTTTGTCGACCCAGGAAATATTGAACATTCTCCTGTAGCACAACATTACAAATAATTATATTCGTATTGTGGTGGTTTGAGTAAGTGTGCAAGTCTTCACGCCATAAAGAAGAATTGAAGGGATGTAACATTTTACAATGCGATTTTTTTATTTGAGGTTGCAGTCTCTATTACAGAGAATATTTTTAATTTTGAAGAAAAAGTTTCGTGCATTTAAATACGCACGCTCATATATCTCAACAAACATTCTTCCTACATCTTTACTGATGAAACATTACTTTTACATAAATACAAACATTATTTATTAACCAGGAGAATTCCTTGTCTGCAGAAAAAATATAAAAAGGGGAAATAACAATATAAATGAGTACTTACATATAATATAATATCACAAAGGAAAGATGAAGCTTACCTGTAAAAAAAAAAAAAAACATTATTTTCAATTCACAAATATCATATATTGTATTGTATAGCACTTTTGTTATATACTGTACTACCTGGCGGACTAATTGCTATATGGCAATCTTTTCCAGCCAACCAGAAATATATTAAAAAGGCCTTAAGTGAAAACCAGACTGAAATCGTTTTTAAAAAAAATCAAGTTTCCAGCAGGATTTGAGCCCGCAACCTCCAGGTTAACCTTTCCTTCCCTGTGTTGGGTATCTTCTACACGTTGCTTCTAATAACCATCAATATCTCTATAAATATAATAAATACAAGGTTAAGATTTTAGGTATTCCTCCATAATATATTTACGCATTGATTTAAAAAATAATATTAATAATAATCAGAATTTATCGACTACATCGAGGTGTTTTGTAAAGATCGAAAACAAATTCGCATTTAAACGCTGCGAGTGCCTCGTCTTGACGATAGGTGAATAGTATGCGGGAAGCGCGATACTATATTCGCATCTCACTCTTGCATACTCCACTGAATTGCGAGGAGCTGAATTGTCTCAACGTCGCAAGCATAAGCGTAAGCGCCGGGGTATGCGACTGACGTTCCGCGCCACTAGTAGCTTCTAGGCTTGCAAATAGGTTAGACGTACGCCCGTTCCGTGAGCGTTGCCAGATGGTTTTTTAATGTTTTCAGCAAATAAATCTCAATTATTATAATTTTTAACTTCAATTATAATTAATTAAGGGGATTATCTATGAATGTTCTTATTTTTTCGATTTAAAATCGTTAATTTTTGATTGCGTACTCACTACCCAACACCGGAGCACGCGTATTATTTTTATCACCGTAAGGGAAGGGTTAAGGGACAGGCGTATTACCAACTAGGCCACGGAGGTCGTAAATGTAATAAAGTAATCGAAATTCAAACATTATTAATAATACTTTTGAAACCTGTGGATATTTTCCGATTTAGAAAAAAGAAAATTTTCTTCTATTAACGACACCATTGTATTCCTTTAACTAACGACACCATTTTATTTTTTTATTCTCTAACGACACTATTTTATTTCTCTAACGACACCATTTTATTCCTTCTTTAATTTAAAACACAGCTGGCTAATAGTACGATTTAATTGATCGGTGTTTTATTTCCATTTTAATTAAAATGCCATTCATTTTCTAATCAGGAGATTCCTCAATAAAAAATTAACAATCTAATAAAACTCTTCATCGAAAGTAATAATAATTATGAAACAGGATGTTGAACATCCATTCCTATCATTTTTATTGTTTCCGATTTCCTCTTTATGACTCCTTGGCCACCAGTGGAATTACCATGGACACCCATAAGAACGGATATGGAACAAAATCGTACGTTTCATAGGGGACTTGACTGCTCGGAGGATTACCGTTGGCCAAGAGAGGAATTTGTGGATTTTTCAAATTACGGTTTTTGGCTCAGTATTTCAGCTTTATCCTTAATGGAATATTTAAGAAAAGATTAATAATAAAAAAACATTTTAGTTTATTTTTAATGTTTATAGAAATATAAATGAACTATTAGTCTTTCTTTATTCGTTGTACATACGAGTTAAACCAATTTTTCACGGTCGCCATCGAAGGAGAAGAGTCACCGTACACAGCATCCAAGCGCTATTTGATTTCGCTGCGCAATTTCCCTTTCAAAAACAAGAATTGAATCACCGACCGATATTGCTCTTTTTCAATTTTTCTCAAATCCGCGGACACGCCCGCTTCCACACGCGATCAAAACAAAACTACGCGTCCGATTCGGCTGAAATTTTGACAGTAGCTGTCAACGAGAATGTACTACGCGATAAAAAATTGCTCTTGCGATAGTGGTGCCATCGGGCGGTGAGGCTAAGTACTTATCGGCCACCCTCGTATGCTCGAATCATCTTAGAGAGCTCTTCTTCAACTTAGTCAACACATCAACTTTATGTTTAAATTCATCCCTAATCAATTCATTGTGTATTCTGTCATACGTTGTAGCCCCAAGTACAACAAATATACAGTGCAACTGTGAGTGAAAGGGAAGAACGAGAAAGACCAAAGAAAGTGTGGTTAGATCTAGTGATCATTTTGAAGAAATAAAAAATAAGAAATGAGACCAATTGTAGGAGCGGTTTTATGACAAGATTTAAACTTCACTCATTATTATTTTCAGATCCTTTGCATATAACAGGTTTTCCTTATTCGTACAAAGACCAAACTTAACAAGTACAAAAAAGTATGTACCTTATACAACAATTCAAAGATATAAGACATTGTAATTTATTTTTATCAAACACTGTTTATTACACTTTTTTGTGACGCTATAACCCTACCGGTTTCAAGGCTTTCACCTCATCTTCAGGGGAGCGCCAACAAGAGTCTTGTTTTTCAAATTCGTAACGAAATTAGGATGTAAAATTAATATTTTTATTTGATTAACGAGGTATTATTTAAATTTTTGCTAGCGATAGTTTTATAATAATAATAATATTAAAACGACAATTTATATAGCGCCGTTTAGAGAGCAGACTCTCTTCAAGTGATTATTAATGTTAAAAATTAACATCAGTGTCCTACCATCGGACCGAAACTCCGAACAAGCTATCCATCACTTGAAGCCTGAGTCCGTCACGACACCACGAAAAAACAAACTCTTGGCTTCCACAAATATTGAAGTGACATAGTTATCATTACTTTTCGTTTTTTTGCCACTTCGATTTTACTATCTCAAATGGTGGAGAAAGTCCAAAAGATTTTTTTGAGATTTCTTTGCGGCTTCTATCCTACAAAGTTTTCTCTTGATATGTTGGAATGTGAGGGTCTTTCTCATATCTTAAGTTGGCGGGACGGGAGTCGCATGTAATCCACCTTTGTTGGAACATGTATAGTTTTATATTCCTGATAACTATTGAAGGTACAGAAACAATGACTTTTTTAGACTGGCAATATAAAAAACTAACCTGCCAAATGCTATTCGTTTGTTGTTTATAGTTAACGCATTAACGTTGTGGAGGTTTAAAGACATTGTAATTTATTTTTATCAAACACTGTTTATTCCACTTTTTGTAACGATATAACCCTACCGGTTTCAAGGCTTTCACCTTTGTTTGTGATCCCCTGAAGATGAGGTGAAAGCCTTGAAACCGGTAGGGTTATACCGTTACAAAAAGTGGAATAAACAGTGTTTGATAAAAACAAATTACGATGCTATTCGTTTGTATCGAGGGCCGTCCCTTTTGAAGACGACCTCGGATATTGACATCGTCAATATTTCCATTTTTTTTTATAAAGGAAGTATTTGAAACTTTCTTAGTAATGAGAGTTAGTTGTTTCGACAACGAAAATATTTCTTGTATATTTAAAAAAAATTATTGCTGTATATAATTTATCTTGAAGCTTTGTATATAATTTAACTTAACCAATATTAATTTGTAAGCTTTATAAAAATAATAATGATTGAGAACTATGCTGGTTTGAGGTGGAAAACGTCGTCTAAACCACGTAGAACAGTACTCTGAAATACCTTATTCAATGAATACGAGGAACCGCGAAAGCCTTTAAACATCACAATTTATGTTTTTACCACAACTGGAACGTTTTGAAAGGGGTGATGAAGCAAAACACTTTTATTATTTTTGATTGTGTGAAATTCAAAATTGGAGGAAGAACCACTAAATCATAATATTTTTTTGAAATTACTGATAAACAAATTTGAATCGAAAAACTGTACAAAATAATAAAAAACCTTAAAGCAAGAAAATGGTCGCTTGCATTAACGGGCCATAATGAAATTCCTTATAATAAAATCCTTTCCCTTAGCAAAACTTGCCACGCATCTTTGTCTAATATTAAACAACATATTCGTATTATGTACCACAGTTTATTTTATTTTAATAAAAATGAGTAAATTGCGAAAAGAATCCTACGAATATTAGGAAAGGAACCAAAATATTTTTTTAAATGTTTAATAAAAGAAATAAAAAAACTATTTTTTTTAAATTTTTATACAACACTGTTTTAAACAGTGGTGAATACAAAATAAATAATAAGTATTTTATTAAAAAAATATAAACAACACCACAAAGTGAAAAAAGATTCAGGAAATAAAGATTTTTTTTTTAAATTAGCTATTTTGCATATTTATTTTGTGTAAGTACATACACACATACCATCACGCCATTTACCTGCAAGGGTAGGCAAAGAGGGCAGAGTTTCACACTTTCCTATCTCGACACACGGATTCTCCTTAGTTTTCCTCTACCACAATTTATATACACATTTGTACTCAATATTTATTTTACGAGTGTATCTTTACTTATACGTTCCACATGCATATGCCATCTCAAAGTGCTCTTCTTTATCTTTCTCAAAACAGTAATAAATTCGTTCCGTATTCTAGCATTCGTTATCCCTCCATGTACTCGTATTTAAGAAAATGCACGCATTTAAGCATATAAATCAAGAGTTCCCAAAGTGGTCGATATCGACCCCCTGGGGTCGATTTGATATTTCTAAGGGTTGATAGTTTCAATTAAGAAAATTGGGGGACGACGACAGCAAAAATAGACCCCCTTACTACTGCTATATGTTTATTACTACAAAATATCTATGATTCCAATAGGCACCTAATTAAGAATATTTGTCAATATTTGTACTTATTTTGAATTTACATATTTATTTCATAAATGTCAAAAATAAAAAAAAAACTCTGCTCGTATTTTTTGCTTTTATTTTCGTCAGCGCAGATTTCAATATTAAATGTTGCACAAGATAATGCCATAATCCGTAGTCGTTTTATCTTTTTCAATCCTTAATTACAAGTGATTAAAATGAAAAGTTTGATATCTAGTGAAATTTAATATCGAGTACTGTACAAACTTATTAATTTGAGTAAGTTAAGTGTTTGACTAGGGGGTTGAAAGTAAATGACTAGGGTGTCAACGGTTTTAAAAGTTTTTGGTAAAGTGGTCTGCGGCCGAAAAAAGTTTGGGAACTCTTGGTCTAAATTCTTTTTCATCGCGAACTCAATGCTGAGCGTCGTGGTCTTTTGCTGTCAAACTCTGTGTACCACTTGTCTCCATCCCTCCAGGTCCTGGACCATGTTGTAATGTAGCACTTAAAGAGAATCCTGTTATGTCCTTCATTTAATCCATCCATCTCTCATAAGACATCTTCCTCTTGCTCACCTTCCCTCAACTGTCCCTGCGATCACCAGCTTCTCCAGACTTTCATAATTTTTCTAGCAACATGCTCAAGTACGCAAATATTTTTTGTTGCATGATGTCAAAAGTCTTTTGACAATTTACAGTTCTTGGATGGTATAGACGTTGGTGCGCCTTGCAGTCTACGGAATACGGAGCATCTATGTACATACATACATACCATTACAACTTTATCCTGCTGGGATAGGCATATT
Source organism: Odontocerum albicorne (assembly GCA_949825065.1). Lineage (NCBI taxonomy): Eukaryota > Metazoa > Arthropoda > Insecta > Trichoptera > Odontoceridae > Odontocerum > Odontocerum albicorne. The sequence goes on from OX463857.1 coordinate 10,023,541, forward strand.
AGCCAGAGCGTCAGGCTTTCCAATCTCGACACCTATATTTCGCCTGTTTCATATCTACACACCTTCTCGTACAGCACTTGCGATTTATCTTACTTGTTACTTTTCCTTCTTTCAAAATGTCATCCACTTGATTAAAATCTTCTTTCCATGGTCTTCCTGTACCAAGTCTTCCACTCACATTAACACTGTTAATTTCTTATTCATTCGTTTTATCTCATCTCAGAGTATTTTTCTTTTTCTTACTCAACATATCAGTCATTGTGTGCAAGTTTCTCGCAGATGCCTACATCAACCCTTTGAACAGATTGGAAACCCTCACATAACCATCGTTCACTTTTATTGCTCGAAAAGTAAATCAAAATCTTCTTTTTCATCACATGCTTAATGCTGAGCTTCGTAATTTTCTGATACGAGTATGTCTGCAACTTTCCGCAGCATTTGTGTCCATGCTATCCGGTCTTGGAACATATTGAATGCAACGCTTAAAGAGGATTCGGTAACGTCTATATTTGGTCCGTCCGGTATCTTTCTCTTGTACTCTTTAAGATGGCCGGACGTTGCGTTTTCCTTCAACTGTCCCCGTAATCACCAGCTTCTCCGGAATTTCGTTATTTTTTCAAGCAACATATCCAACTTGTATAAGGATTGTTTTGCTGTACGTAGAAACGTTGGTGATACCATTTCCAACACCACACCTTGATGGTATATATGATGCTTCTTTCCTTCTTTCAAATTGTCCATGTTTCCTCTCCTTACAGTGCCAAAAAACCAGCCAAATTATACAGTTTACAGTAAAAGTAATACAATACAATTTTATTTTTAACTTTTATAGTGTGATTAACGTTAACCATAAAAACTCAGTTTACTCAATTTTACTAAGGAGTTTTTTAAAGATTTTATTAATCATTAATTTTTACAACTGTCATAAAATATTTAAACAACTTTCAAAGCAAGTTTTCTGAGTTATGGTGAGATTTTATAAACAAATTTTGACTATTTAAGAGTAATATTATGTTTCATAATTTTAATAATTCAAAAAGATATTTACTTTTGTATTGTATTAAACTTTCTTTGTATACAGTACCCATCTGGTGGGTTAATTGTCATGTGGCAATCTCTTACAATTAACTGCACGCGTCTTAATTTAGCCTAGAAGTGAAAAGTAAATGAATAGTTTTTTTTTAATCTAGGTACCGAGATTTAAACCCGCGACCACTGGATCATAAGACAGGCGTCTTATCAACAAGGCCACGGAGGTTGTCTTTTTGTGGTGATTTAAATTGATTGAACACATTTTTAATAAAAATATATGTGGGAGGTTTGTTAGAGAATGACAGGGAGAAGTATGGTTGGATCAAGGAATGAAATAAGTTATTAAAGAAATAAGATAAGTAGAAGAAACTGTGTGAGAAAAAATCCCTTAGATTTAGATATGTTATGTGCGAGTATATGGGTGGCGTATGCAACACTTGAAAACTATCTCTTTTTGGGAGTTTTATTAAAATTTATGATTGTATATGACCACTTAACATATACACTATACTTAAAGCCGAATGTGTTACTATCACATGTCGGAAGATCTATAAAGGAATAATATTAAACTCAAATTGTAGTTTGTGTGCCCCTGATAAGTTTTTGCGGTTTTCTTACCAAATATGTTTTCCTGAACATATTTGGGTACGGTAAAGCACACAATCTAATGGCTGCAGCCACTATCTTCGTATCTTTACACTCAACTTATTATCGTGTAATATTTTTAACCTGTAGACAATAGCGGGTTCGAATTCCGAGTAAAAGCGCCCCTGAGGAGAGTCTGCTTCCTAAACGGTATGTAAGTAAAGATGGAGAAAGCGCCCCTGAGGAGAGTCTGCTCTCTAAACGGTATGTAAGTAGAGATGGAGAAAGCGCCCCTGAGGAGAGTCTGCTCTCTAAACGGTATGTAAGTAGAGATGGAGAAAGCGCCCCTGAGGAGAGTCTGCTCTCTAAACGGTATGTAAGTAGAGATGGAGAAAGCGCCCCTGAGGAGAGTCTGCTCTCTAAACGGTATGTAAGTAGAGATGGAGAAAGCGCCCCTGAGGAGAGTCTGCTCTCTAAACGGTATGTAAGTAGAGATGGAGAAAGCGCCCCTGAGGAGAGTCGGCTCTCTAAACGGTATGTAAGTAGAGATGGAGAAAGCGCCCCTGAGGAGAGTCTGCTCTCTAAACGGTATGTAAGTAGAGATGGAGAAAGCGCCCCTGAGGAGAGTCTGCTCTCTAAACGGTATGTAAGTAGAGATGGAGAAAGCGCCCCTGAGGAGAGTCTGCTCTCTAAACGGTATGTAAGTAGAGATGGAGAAAGCGCCCCTGAGGAGAGTCTGCTCTCTAAACGGTTTGTAAGTAGAGATGGAGAAAGAAAGTATGTCGAAATTTTGGTACTCTATACCCTCTGCCTTGCCCAGCACAATAATATATTGGTGGTTTATATTAATGTATGTAAACTCGAGTCCACTGATTTCAGGAAAATTAAATAGTAATTTTCAATAGTTTTCATATTATGCTCCTCCCTCAGCGATAGTTTATAATAGAATCCTTAACGAGGGCCCATCATTATCTATTATCTTTACAACCCACTTACAATCCCTGTTAGAAACGGAATATTTTATTTACGAACCTTGTTATCCTTTGCACTTGGAATTAAATTTAATAACCCACCTAATGGCCGCAAAACAACAAGAAATGGGAATCATAAATTTGTTAATTCTACGAAATTTATGAAATATTGGATGGATTTGTTTTATTCCCGAAATGTCTGGTTTATAATTGAGAATTTGATACAATTAACGGTTCATTGATATTTTTTATTATATATCTGGTGGTAATGGCAGAGTATCAATAACCTAATTAAACTTTGTATTTCTTTAGCCAATACAATATTTTCATTCTTAGAAATATTGGTTTTTAATGAAAATAATTGGTATATTTGATTGAAAACCCCACCCTTCGTGCCTCTTCTACATTCATTAAACTCCTACAATTTCTCTGACTTTAACATTTTCTTTTTTCAAAATAGCATTCACTTGAAACCGTACATTGCTTGCTCTTCCTCTACATAATCTTTCACTGCTCACCCTCCTATTGCAACCCCTGTCAGACTTTTCTATCACCATGTCAAAGTAAGGGCGGAAAAACACCATGAATGATCTCGGTCAGATTTTTTCCTTTGTCTAGGTGTGAAATTCGATAAGTATGATCGTAAAATTAGTAATACAGGGGATTCCTAAAAATGTATAACTGTAACCATACAATATCCTGGCGGGCCGCGGCTTGGCCATGCCTGTTCTAGTCTGTTTTTTATTCGAAGTAGAAAAATTATTCAGCATAACGCGTAGAAACATTTTTTTATCGCCAATTTTTTTACTAGACTAAGAAAAGCGTTTCAGAGAAACAAATTTCTATTTTATGTACAGCACATGTTATTTTTAATATAGGAAATATTAAAATACATTTTTATATAAGATATTTTCATACAGCAATTTAATCCATAGTAGAGACGCGAGAGTTATATTTTACAATATATCTACAAGTACTCGCGTGCGATATGCTTGTAGTCGTTATCAAAGAGCCTTAATTGCTTGGGAGAATCACGCGGTAATAACTTTATGAACACACGGTATGCAGGCCTTTTATACTGGCAAAAGTGACGGAAACTACAGACTGATTTGAAAATGAGTGGTAAATTAGTAACACAAAGTAAAATGATTAAAGTTAAAATTACTCTCAAAATCATAAAACGGCGAATAGAGTTTTTTATACACGGAATCATTTCAAAAGCTGGCAACGTAGACTCGGTCAGGAACATATTATCAGTCAATCGCGTAACAATAGACCAGGCGCCTAATAAAGGCCTTACTACCGTCGCGTCAAGTGCTGTTTCCGCCGCCGAGCAATATCCAATATATCTTTTATTAATGCCAATATTTTTTTTTGCGATCTCTCTTCCGCACGCCTACCATTTGAATATAATGTTCTAAGGATGAACTTATGTGGAGTACAACCTTCCTGGAGTGCCTTAATAGGTAGGATATGAGATATTTATTTTACTTAGAGTACTTTCAATCTTGCTTTATCAAATCTCTAAGTTTTTGTAGCAATTTTTCTCGTCGTCTTTTTTAAACTTCTGTCTCGAGATTACGCATCGATTCTCGATGTTACCCGAAAAAAAAACGGGGTTCTAATCTAGTAAAAGTGTTCGTCTAGTTACAATATTTACATGCACTAGACGTGTGTGAGTGTTTTTGCCTCTTCACGTACGGGGCTGTATGCCAGACACGTGCGATGACGAAAAGAAAATACTCCACAGAATCTACGAACCCACAATTGATGATTGTATGTTATATTTAGACAGAGATATAGTTCAGAATAATACTATTTTATATGAAGAGTTTTAATAACGTTATCAAAATTATAAAAGTATGCAGGGGTATCTGAATCTTATAGAATATCATGAGCAAGTAGAAAGAAATATTTAACGAAGAAGCAAAATACATTAAGGAAATCACTTGTGTATTTGTGCTTACGTCTGATTATAACATAAGGTGTGGTCATACTTATATTATATTGTTATTATTTAATAAATGTCATAGTTAATTTATTTAAATAAAAAATCATGGCATGAAAATATAATTCTTATTACCAGGTTCATACTTTCTCCCATTACGGAGACACTTGACCTCTTTCTTTTAAATGGTAGATAACCATCTTGGCAGAAAAAAAAAACAACTTTGCAAATCCTCCCACATTCACACCGAATATTTTTTTCTTGCTTTAACAATAACACGATGCAGTAAGGAAACACAAACTTCTATAAAAATAAAAACCAACCTCTTAACACGAAAATAATCGATCTACAAACCTGGAATGAAAACGCCAACCGATTCCATTGATAGGCACCCCCCCACCCAGCACTTCAAGAATATTTGAATTATTCAAAAAATATTATTTTTTGATATGATTATAAGATATAAAATAATTATGGCAAATAATGTTTTTATTAAAAATATATCACGTAACTGTTCGACAGAAAAAAAAAATATTGAAACGAGAAAAGAGTAATAAGCGATGTTCACGTAGGTACAACTGTCACTTACTTTAAAGTGTTGCTAAGTAAATAAATTAATTTATTAATATACTCGTACATATTGAAAAAAAAGTCCATAATACAAATATACTTTTCTTCTTTTTGAATACTGGCCATATAATATATCAAATGTACTCTGTTCTGAGTTTTGTTTAATTTATATTCTACATTATTAAAGATTCTCAACGTGGCACTGGTCTATACTCCTTCATACATGAATGAGTGAAAAGAAATATGAAATTATGAAAGAATGAAATTCATATATGAAAGAATGAAAAGAATGAAGTGGCAATGGGCCGGACACGTAGCCAGAATGTCAGACTTCCGATGGACATCCAAAATAATCCAATGGTACCCAAGAGGCATAAAGAGGCCCAGAAGAAGACCGAAGGTACGCTGGATGGACGAAATCAAGAGGCATGGCAGCATCACGTGGCATAGGCGAGCAAAGGACCGAACTGTTTGGAGTCAACTTGGGGAGACCTTCATCCAGCAGTGGATCGACCCTGGTTGACAATGATGATGATGATATGAATGAGTATAAGAGTTTACGGCCATTATTCAAAAAGAAGGAAAAAATCCTAATGTCATTCTGAAAATGAATTTAACTCATAATTTTGTTAAAAAAATAACCTTGAAATGTAAGTTTTCTATTGTTTCTGCAAGACAGAGTTTTAATGCAAACTATTAAAAACTTATTATTATTGATCAAACTAAAAAGATTGCTGCAAAAGAGCTGCGGATGCTAAAAGGAAGAGACGATGGCGTCAATCATAACGCACAAGCGACACTCTGGAGAAGCAGCAACACGAAGACACCATCAAGCAGCGCAAAGACAAGCACTGCGTCATATTAAAAAAAAAACTTATTGACCGGTTATTAATAGTAATATTAAATGTTAATATCTAAATGAACACAATAAGAGCTTGAAACTTCGATTTTAGTAATTATTGTGAAATTAATAAAAATTTACTCAACTCTCACTAATAAATAACAAAAGTCGAATTTGTGCACTTATGTCAATTTATTCTAATAACTGTCAAAAATATGTATATTAATTCCAAAAGTAATTTGTCAGTTTTCATATCAAATTCGTTAAATTTATTGTGTAGTTTTCTAAGCTTTCGTTCTCTTGGCATCCCATTAACACACTCACTTGATGCTTGAAGAAATTTAATTAAAAATCCTCCTTTATCTCTGCATGAGAGAACATAGTCACCCTGGCTTTATAATTTTTAACTTAGGGTATTTCGGCAAATTCATAAGTTGTAATCTAGTAGTTGGTGCCCGTGGTCATTAGACCATTACGTTTGCATTTACACCAAGTCTGGTTCGGTTCCTGGCGGATTCACTTCCGAACTGGTTTTATTCTTGGACCATTTCACATCTCAATTAACGTTTTTTGTGTAGCTTATATGCTGTTTATTATAAATTCGTATAGCACCATCAAGCAACACAAAAATAAACCTACATAAAAAAATCTGCCTAACAAAAGGCTGCAGAATATTAAACTTGCCGATTGTTTTGGTAGTTAAATATCCTTGCCGTCGGAACTTTGTGTTTTATACATTTTATTTATTTTACACATGAGAAGAAATATACATAATTGGCGAAAAAACAACAGGTTATTTAATTTTGACACACAATTTTATTGGATCTGGGTTTGTTGTCTTTCATTTGTCGTGTCCCCAGTAAACTAGACTTTTGCCTGTAACTCACTCAGGACATATCATATAGCATGAAAAAATAAATCGATACTTCTTTCCGATTTTTGATTATATAAAACCCCGTTGCACATTCTAATCAACCTGACAAACAATAACACTCAATTACACATGTATACATCACGCGAATCAAAGCCCTCACACTTCATCACTCCAGACAGACCAAAACGTTCATCCCACAATATAACGCACATAATCATAAAAAAATACCACACTCAGGAGCTCACACGTATATCTGGCAGGTTAATTGCGTTAAAGCAATTTCTTCCAATCAATCATTTTTTGTAATAAAATTCTTTTGGGTATCCATGGCCGTGTCTTCAAGTTAGTAAAACAATATAGTAAAAGTAACGAATATTGAAATGAACGACAAATCTCAAGGAAAATTGGTATAAGGATGGGAATTGTATAGGAGTCAGGAACGACGGAAGCAAATATGACAAGGATGAAACGTATTTGATTGAGCTAGGAAAATTATTTCAAAGTCGACCCGAGTAAACTGCAAAAGATGTTGCGTAGATTGATGTATGATGGCTGAAATACAAAAGATACATTTTTGTTAACTTCAATGGTTAATCTGTATATCTTTCTATTACATAGCTAGTGATAGTGTATAGTAGGTAGCGTAGGTAATGTAATTACATTAAACTTATAGAGTAGGGAATGTAATTACATTAAACTTATAGCGTAGGTAATGTAATTACATTAAAGGAATAAAAGTTATCTGGGGTAGTTACTGGTTCTACATATTGACATTTTTCTTTATGAAAAAGGAAATTAATTAATGTGAAGGTTGCGTTTGTTTTTTTTATTTAAAAGTTTATCCATACGTGAATCTACATTAAAAACCCACAATAACAAATTGTTTTCATATGACAATTGAAGATTCCTGTATTTAGATTTCAATGCTATATTTCGTATATCATTGAATATTTATATTTATGATATAAACAAAAGCCCTTTTTATCACGCATCGACAAAATATCAAATTTTTGCAGGGGGTAGGTGAAGTCTTATTATTTTAACTTTTGGGTCTTTGTTTGTCTAAAAAGGTTAAAAAACTTGGTGAGCAATAGAGATCTAATGGGAGAAAATATGAAATAATATTAAACTTATCGAGACAGGTTGTGAAATTTATTCACTTTTCAATAAGCAGTGTCCTACAATTCAACAAGAATCGGACACTTTTTAATTCATTCCAACAAAGTCATACTATAATAGGAGTTCCTTAACAGCATTACAGAAGTTGATGTTCTATTGAGAGATCCCACGGCGAAGCTTTTCAGAGAGTATCAGGTCCTGAACATAGCCAATTTACATCTCAAATCCATTCTCTGGCACTACCTTCGAGAGAAAAGGAAGATGCAGACTCAGCAGACACACATGACACGCATGGCAACTAATGAAATGTTCACCATCCCTAGAGTTAAAACCTCTTTTGCCCAAAGGCAATATGCTTATTTGGCTCCCATTACATACAATGGCGTGCCGACTTCAATAAAGGTAAAGGTAGGAAAACCATTTCGACAGTCGATCGGAGCGTGGTTGTTATTGCGACAGGATTTTGAGTACTTGGGCTTTCAGGATGAATGACGAGTGGAAAGGATCTGTGTGAGTTCGTGAGTGTGGGTTTATTCTTGTTGTTTTAATTTTGGTTGTTTTTGTATTTGTGTTTTTGTGTATTTTTTGTTTTAATTTTAATTTTTATTCTTATGATTGTATGCGGCATATTGTGGGATGAATGTTTTTGGTCTTTCTGGAGAGATGATGTGCGAGGAGTTTCGCAAGATGTTTCCAGTTGTAGTTGAGTGTCACTGTTTGTCAGGTTGATGAGAGCGTGCAACGGGGTTTTGTTTGTGTGTAATCACAATCGGAAAGAAGTATCGATTTATTTTTTATCCTCAGTGAGATACAGGCAAACGCCTAGTTTACTGGGGATACGACAAATGAAAGGCAACAAACCCAGATCCATTAAAATTTTATGTCCAAATCAAATTACCTGTTGTTTTATCGCAAATTGTGTTTATTTCTTGTCATGTGTAATAATAAATAAATACATAAATTATATTTTTGATAATTAAGATACTTTTTAAGAGATATTTTCAAAAAGAATCGTCGCAATAAAGTAAATTGAGTCTATTTCTTTTAAACACTAATGTTCAAACCTTGTATTCGCCATTGTGGGTCAAACATTTGTGGTCATTAAAGTTTTATTACTCCTTTCTTTGAAGGGTTATCAATTGCAAAGTGGCGTCCTTTATTGAAAGAACATTAATTCTAAAATCACGAACATTTCCGATTTTTATAGCTCGAAAGAACACAATTTTTCCATCGTAAAAATATATGGTTGGTCTTAATATTTTATATAAATAATGAATTTTGAATTTATATATTATTTATTTCGTAATCTTAAAATTATTTCAGCTGTTATAAAATGCTTTAATACATATAAACGGAAAGAAGTGTCGATTTATTTTTTCATGCTAAATATCCTCAGTGAGATACAGGCAAAAACCTAGTTTACTGGGGATACGACAAATGAAAGGCAACAAACCCAGATCCATTGAAATAATGTAGGTATGTCTTAATTAAATTACCTGTTGTTTTTCCTCAAATTATGTATATTTCTTGTCATGTGTAATAATAAATAAATAAATATAAATGGGCAATTGCTAAATTTTTTATCTCATTATATTTTCCTTTTGTCTTAAGGGAATATAAGTCACTTGAACCGACTAACCACATAAACCAAAGGTGTTGACTGAAATTTACTGAAAGGTCTTGATCGGGAGAATGGTTATTTAATTTTAATTTAATTGTATTTGATTTTTTTTGTTAACAAATACATAAAATTACGCCCTTTCTCTGTCAGGGTAAGCAGAGAGAACAGAACTCCAGACTTTCCTATCTCTGTAAACATTCTTCGCCTCATTCGATTTTTCTGACTTACAACGCTTCCTTTTTTCAAAATATCATTCACTTGATCCAACTATACTTTCTTTGATATTTCTCTACCACGCCTTTCAATAACATTAGCACTGTATATATATATTTTTTTTTTCTCCATTCATTAATCACTCCTTACCCTTGTAATTAAATTAATTTTGTATTTTCTTTCATTGAATTTGATTATATTTTTCAGTGCTGCTCTATAAATTTGTAATTTTATGCGCCACATGTGTTCTGAATTGTGCTGATTTTTTTTTTTTTATATTTTATCTATTTATTTGTTTAAGCTAGTATGGTTTGTAAGAGACACTTCTAACACAACTCCCATATTTTTCCTATAAACAAATAAATTACTGTATATCCGACCCGATATGCAACGATGAAAAAAGAGAAATCGAAAAAGCGGTGCTAAAAATTGACATGGTTTTAGTTTTGCTTGTTTGGTCACTAAACTATTGGACAAAAACTGATATGAGCTGAACAAATGTTGTAGAAATGCGAGCATTGAGTAGAATACGCGGAGGGACAATATATGACAGAATACAGAACAAAGTGATAAGGGATGATTGTGAACTTAAGGGTGATGTGTTAAGTAAGATGAAGAAGAGCATGATGAGATGGTATGGGCATGTGAAACAAGCTATTGAAGAAAAACCAACCAAAAGTATATATAATGAAAAGGATGAAGACCAAGCAAAGATTGGTTGGACCAAGTGGATTATATTCTAAAAGAAGCAAACGTAGAAAGTAAGAGAAATCGTATAAGCTGTATAAGAAGATGTATAGATGTAGAAGAGGTTAAGGGTGTCTGTCGAGATAAGAAAGCCTGGTCTTCTCTGCCTACCTGGGCAGAGCGTGTTGGTATTTATGTATGTATATGCTTGCATTTGGAGCACGGTGGGGGCGCAAAACCCACTCAAGGTGTGTATGTTTGTGTGTATACCATATATGTATGAATATACATATTTTTATTACTTTACATAATTTTTTTTAATGCTAACATTTTTTGTATTTTTCAATGTAATTGGGTTAAGTCTGTTTTAAGAAAATAAATAAATAAAAAAATTAATAAATAAATAAGTGTTGATTCCATTTCAGACGTGGTCTTGTAGTTAGTGTATTGTTTCGATTTATGGTAAATTTATTTATATATGTATGCTGGATTTTAAAGTATTTGTTTTATCATTTGTATTTATGGCCCTAGCACTAAGTAGTTGTGATATTTATTAAAGGCAACATACGAGTGTATGTTTTAGATTTTTTAAAGATCTGATGAGAAGGAATTTCAAAAGGATCAGACTGGCTAAATTTACTTTTATCTTCTTCTTGCGTCATCCCTGCATTTGGGGGTTGAAGATCATAATGTTTTAAGCTTATCTATCTGCGTTTGATGGCTACGCTTAATCAGATAGACTCGTAAACCACTTTTATAGTCATTCCGCGTTGCTGTTAAAATTTAAGTCACATAATTATGTCAAATACATAAAATCACGCCTTGTTCTCTTTTTTAGTAGAGAGACTGCACACATACCCATGCCTTCCTATCTACACACACTTTATTTTGTCGCATATGCATCCATCCATTTCGCCACCATGCTCTTATGTATTTTTTAAATTCTTTTATACAACACTGCCTGGCGGGTTTAAAAGATATTGAGTAAAAAAACTGTATTTTCTTAAATTTAGTACCATTGAAAATCAAACCCGTTACCCAGATGTCAGCATTTAAACGTCGTTTAATTTCTACCAAGCAATTTCTTTATTGTGAAAGAAATTTGATAGCCGGGTGATATTCAATTTTTAATATTTCAGAATATAACGAAATAGCGCGTCTTCTAGAGGTTCTAATTGACTTACAATTTAGGGTGAGCTACCACATTATAATGGTTACATCACGTAACTATACAATTGACGTGACCGGTATGGTATCTATCGATATATTCGCTCTTACCTGTACCTTACTTTTGTACCTAACTGGAATGTATCATGGTTCAGTAGATGATGCACTTACGAATTAGTTTAAAATACTTACGAATTGGTTTAGCACGCATAAAAGGACTAGCGGGTTGGTTAAGCATGCATAAAATGACATAGAAATTGGTTTAGCATGCATAAAAGAGCTTACGAATTGGTTTATCACGCATAAAATGACTTAAGAATTGGGTAAGCACGCATAAAAGGGCTAAGGGGTTAGTTTAGTAAGCATAACAAAACCTACACATTGGTTAAGTATGCGTAAAAGATGAATTTCAGATCCTTTGTGACATAAAAAAGATCCTTTGTGGTATAACCTTTGTACTCTCATGAATTTTGATGAATATTACAATACCTGAAGGTGAAATGAGTCCAGAATATCCTTCAACAAACTGTTATATTAATAAGCAAACAAGCTTTGTTATTAACATCTGGATTTGACATTTAATAATAATACATTCCTAAAATATAAAAATATTCTTTGAAATTATTTTGCCATTCAAGATTCTCACAAAGAATTATATTTACGATGGATCAAATTTGACGCCGGAAAACTTTTTAAATTTTAAATATACTTTTTTTGATTTTCAAAGTCAGCGAAAGTGTTTGGATGTATAATGTTCAAAAATATGTCAAAGCCACAACGGTTCGCTAAAAAAATACTGCTTCTTTACATAACGCATTGATTAGAAGCACAAAAGCTTATACTAAAAACAAATTCATTTCAAAAGAGGAAGTTACTAAGCCACTTCAGTTAGTATATTTTTGGAATTCAATATAAAACCAATCTTAAGGTCGATTTACACACATCAGTGAATGACGGTACCGTGACCGGCCCGGGATGAAAACGACATAGTCAAAAATATTCTTCTATGGATTTGAAGGGTCTTGTTCACACTTGTCCGGTGTGTGACCGCGACAGTGCAAACAATGCTGTCGCCGTCAAGGTCTATTTACACGCATTAATGACGTGACAATATCGTGATCAGCCCATGTTTAAAACCAACATGGTCAAAAATATTCCTCTATGGCTGTGATCTCCAAACTTTTTTGACCGCATACCTTTTTATGACGAAAATAATCATAAATTGTACCCCCAAATTATATATTCTCGTACATACATACATACATACATACATACATACATACATACATACATACATGCATGCATGCATGCATGCATACATACATACACACGTACATACGTACGTACGTACGTACGTACATACATACATACATACATACATACATACATACATACACACACACACACACACACACGCGATAATGAAACACACGCGATAATGAAACAATATATGTACATGCAATTGATAAATTACAAGAGAAATTTAAAATTATAATTTAATGGGAACAACGTGATTGAATTTGTTGACTAATTTCGGTAAAATCTGTCTTGATTCCCTGTGTTAATTCTATTCCAAGATCTGGTTCTAATTCTAATTTATTTCTGTTTTTGGTTTTGATTATTGTCATTGCCGAAAATTAATTATTGTCATTGTTTTTTTAAATTATCGGCAATAATGTCGATTCGCCTGGCAACGGTATTTGCCGACAAGGGAATAGATTTTAGTTTCTGAGCATATTCCTCTCCGTGAATTATTTCCACCCTTTTTATTGCTGCAGGAAGAAGAAGTGTTTCGCCAATTGTGTGTGGCTTTTTATCTTTCGCTATTAAGTAAGAAACCTCAAGAGAGGCTCGGAGTATGCGTACCCCACTTTAGGGACCAGTGCTCTATGGATTTGAAGTCTCGTCGGCGCGCGAACGTGCAAACAGTGAAACATCAAATTACTTTCGGACGATATTTTTGGTATTACGGCCGTGATTTTGATTTACTTTTTTTAGTGTTTTTTTAAGTTTTCATTTTGTTTTATTTGTTTTATTTATATTGTTTTATCAGAAACATGAACGAAACATAAAAAAATATATCATTATAAAAAAAACAACTTTTATTATTACTATTATTACTAAAAAAACTACTTTTGTTATTATTCGGGGTAAAGTCTTGATCCGAGTGATTATCTTAAGGTTTTGATACTTTTGTAAGTATTTAAAAAAATATATCATTTAAAAAAAAAAACTACTTTTATTATTACTAAAAAATCTACTTTTGTTATTATTCCGAGTCAAGTCTTGATCCGAGTGATTATCTTAAGGTTTTGATACTTTTGTAAGTATTTAAAAAAATATGTCATTTAAAAAAAAACTACTTTTATTATTACTATTATTACTAAAAAAACTACTTTTGTTATTATTCCGAGTCAAGTCTTGATCCGAGTGATTATCTTAAGGTTTTGATACTTTTGTAAGTATTTAAAAAAATATATCATTATAAAAAAAAACAACTTTTATTATTACTAAAAAAACTCCTTTTATTATTACTATTATTACTAAAAAAACTACTTTTGTTATTATTCGGGGTAAAGTCTTGATCCGAGTGATTATCTTAAGGTTTTGATACTTTTGTAAGTATTTAAAAAAATATATCATTTAAAAAAAAAAACTACTTTTATTATTACTAAAAAAACTACTTTTGTTATTATTCCGAGTCAAGTCTTGATCCGAGTGATTATCTTAAGGTTTTGATACTTTTGTAAGTATTTAAAAAAATATATCATTTAAAAAAAAAACTACTTTTATTATTACTAAAAAAACTACTTTTGTTATTATTCCGAGTCAAGTCTTGATCCGAGTGATTATCTTAAGGTTTTGATACTTTTGTAAGTATTTAAAAAAATATATCATTTAAAAAAAAAACTACTTTTATTATTACTAAAAAAACTACTTTTGTTATTATTCCGAGTCAAGTCTTGATCCGAGTGATTATCTTAAGGTTTTGATACTTTTGTAAGTATTTAAAAAAATATGTCATTTAAAAAAAAACTACTTTTATTATTACTATTATTACTAAAAAAACTACTTTTGTTATTATTCCGAGTCAAGTCTTGATCCGAGTGATTATCTTAAGGTTTTGATACTTTTGTAAGTATTTAAAAAAATATATCATTTAAAAAAAAAACTACTTTTATTATTACTATTATTACTAAAAAAACTACTTTTGTTATTATTCCGAGTCAAGTCTTGATCCGAGTGATTATCTTAAGGTTTTGATACTTTTGTAAGTATTTAAAAAAATATATCATTTAAAAAAAAAACTACTTTTATTATTACTATTATTACTAAAAAAACTACTTTTGTTATTATTCCGAGTCAAGTCTTGATCCGAGTGATTATCTTAAGGTTTCGATACTTTTGTAAGTATTTAAAAAAATATATCAATATAAAAAAAAACTTTTGTTATTATTCCGATTCGTTAAGTAACAACAAAGCATACTCACAAGACATGTCAGAGTCACCTGTAGTGTGTCTGTAAACCTTGAAAAGATGAAACGCTTTGCCCAATCGATACCGCCTCTACTATATTTAAAAAAAACAAATAATAATTGGATCACGAGAATTATTTTTTGAATTTAATACAGACATCACGCTCTAACTGAATGTACAGAAATCACTGTTAAGATCACGGCCGGTGGAATCATGGGACCGTCATGGCACTGTCCGGCACTGTCATGGCACGTACCGGTCACCTTCACTGATGTGTGTAAATCGACCTTTAATATTATTCCACAGTGTTTTGTTGACCACCTACGCATTTCGCTCTTTGAACATTGACATCTACATTCCCAACATGTAATCATTACGTGACTAAAATTTAGTAAATACGTATAAGGATTTTTAGGGATAAATATCTTTAGTCATGATACGTGAATAAACCGAGACACATTCATATATTACAAAAGGGAAAAGAAATTTAAGCAATTCACGACTGACTCAAAATCAACAAAGGACATCAGAAATACCACACACAATACATTTACACATGAAAAAACGAAAAAGTGTTGGCTTTAAGATACCAAAAGAATGCCAAAAAGGTTGATTTATACAATACTTTTGCTAATATTGATCATACGTTCTATGTTATTGTGTACATGACACTTTTGAACAATATTGATCATGCATTCCATGTTATTGCATGGGATGCCAAAAAGGGCGATACACTTGTATATGATACTTTTGAATAATATTGATCATGCATTCTATGTTATTGCATGGGATGCCAAAAAGGGCGATAAACTCGTACATGATACTTTTGAATAATATTGATCATGCATTCTATGTTATTGCATGGGATGCCAAAAAGGGCAATACACTCGTACATGATACTTTTGAATAATATTGATTATACATTCTATATTATTGCATGGGATGACAAAAAGGGCGATACACTCGTACATGATACTTTTGAATAATATTGATCATGCATTCTATGTTATTGCATGGGATGCCAAAAAGGGCGATACACTCGTACATGATACTTTTGCATATTTATCATGCATTCTATGTAATTACGTGGGATGCCAAAAAGGATGGTTTACACCATAATTTTGTATAATAAAGATCATGTGTTCTATGTTATTACGTGGGATGCCAAAAAGGGTGGTTTTCAGCATACTTTTAAATCATTTTTATCATGCATTCTATGTTATTACATGTGCTGTCAAAAAGGGCGGTTTACACCCTACTCTTGCATTACATAGATCATGCGTTTTATGTTATTACGTGAGATGCCAAAACGACGGTTTACACCATAATTTTGAGTATTATTATCATACATTCTGTGTTATTACGTGGGATGTCAAAAAAAGCGGTTTACACCATAATTTTGCATAATATAGATCATACGTTCTATGTTATTACGTGAGATGCCAAAAAAGTAATTTATACCATACTTTTGGATAATATTTATCATGCATTTTATTTTATTACATGTGGTGCCAAACAGGTGATGTACATGATACTTTTGCATAATATTTGTCGTGCGTTTTATGTTATTACGAGGGTTGCTGAAAATGTAGATATAAACCATCCTTTTTTTCAGACAAGAATCTTCGTATGAATCAAATATTTAAACGGGTGACCTTAAAATTGTTTTCTCTTGGAAACTTCTCAAAAGAGGGGAGAACTCTGTAAGAGTATTATTAATAACTCATATTCCTTGTCCGTTTATGCATCAGAAATGCGGTGTAATTATAAAACACAATGGTTCAACGGTTGAAAATGCGAGTTGGATATAACAATGCTATCCGTCAGCTTTCCTTCAAACTCCCTTTGTATGCTGCGAGCAAGTCGGTAGTTTGTTAAACATAGAATTCATTAATTTTGCTCCCGTATCACTGAATATAGAAATGTTATAACTAAAACTATATACGAGTATCACTGAATCCAGAAATGTATATATCACCGAATCCAGAAATGTTATTATTAAAACTATGTATAATCAACAAATATTGTACTTTGCCATAAACACTTCTGCATCCAACATAAAAGGGAGAAAATACATAATTACTTATTTTTCACTATTTGTAACTGAGATGAGTGCGCTGAAAGAGTATGGGCATATGGAATGAATTAATGCAAAAAGACAGATTTATAGTTCAAATATGTGTAGAAGGCGTGTGAGAGGAAAGTATTGTTAGATTAAGCGAATGATATTTTGAAACAAGGATATCAAGAAAATCGTAGGAGTTGTATAAGAATGTGTATGGATGTGGAATAGGTTAAGGATGTGGGTCGAGATAAGAACATCTGGTGCTCTGTCCTCTCTACCTACCCCGACAGGAAAATGGCATTATGTTATGTTCGTATGTCTCTTTTTGATTTTTTTTCAAATATTTTTTTTATGTTTGTAATTTGTTTAGTCAAACACTAATCATTTCACTTTACATTTATTTATTTATGTTTATATAACGGTATAACACTACTGGTTTCAAGGTTTTCACCTCATCATCAGGGGATTATAAACAAGAGTCTCTTCAAGTGCTCCCCTGATGATGAGGTGAAAACCTTGAAACCGGTATGGTAATACCGTTATATAAAGTGGAACAAACATTGTTTAACTAAACAAGGTACAGTGTCTTTAAATCTCTACAGTGTTAATGCCTTAACTATATACTCGTATATATAAGTTTTTTTGTACCTATTTATTACGATGAATGTTCTTTTTCATGTGTTATTGTATATTCCTATATTTTTTTCCTTCATTACCTTTGTTATACTTACGAATATTTTTTTAAATGATGCCTTGCATTGCATTACACTGTTATGATTTTTATGTATTTATTTTTTCAAAACAGGCTTAGCCCAATCAATTACTTCGAAAAATACAAGACATTAAAAAAGAAGAAAAATTACATAGAAAAAAATAAAAAAAATATATAAAATAAAAAATAATGAATATGCATACAAACGAGTATATACACACAAACATATGATACACATATATTCATTCACTTAAGTATGTTGATGAGTGTTTTCTAACGCGCTCAATCTAAGAAAATTTATTTTTGCTTTTGGTAATGTAATATGAAATATGTCAATATCCAAAGCAGTCCCGTTCAGAAGAGTTAAGGCCCTTCCAACAGGCATAGCGGCTGGAAGACCCGTTCTTGCGTATGTTATTGAGAACAGTTCTTGCCGACGCAGTCTAGTGTAATTGTTAGGAACATTTAACGCTTATCATAATATAAATAGGCCAAAACCCGTACGGTTGTCGCCAAAGAAAGAATACGAGAATTGAATTGGAACATTTAACGCTAATCTTTGTAGTAATGCTGGACAGCTCACAACTCCTCGAACGAGTTTGACAACGTATACCAGGAGACGCAGATCTCTTCTTACGCTCAAGGAGTTATACCCGAGCATGCCCAGCAGAAATTTAGTAGGATAAAGCCATGGATAGATACCGAACTCTCTCATATAGAGATATCGTAGATATTTTTTTGTACTTTCTCCACCATGAGCGAGTTCTGCGCCCCCACCTGGCTCCAAATGCAAACATTGCTTTCTAGTTTGCTACGGATCAATGAATTAAACAACGTTTTGAGCACCAATTGGTTTTCAAGCGACTTAGAGATTCTCATTACAAATCCTAGAGTTTTATAAGCTGAGTTGCACATAACTTCTATGTGAGGACCAAACACGAGATTGCTGTGGAACAAGACACCCAGATCTTTAATATTATCTGTGCGGGGTATAGGTATAGATTCTAGTGTATATCTATGGAATTTCAAGACGTGTGAGCGATGATACGACATAATTTTGCATTTTGATGCATTGAAATATAATTTATTATTGTGGCTCCACTCACAAACGTTGTTGAGATCTGACTGTAGGTCTAAGCAGTCGGTATAAGAAAGATTTTTTTTAAGATTTTGAGGTCATCAGCAAATAGAAGAAACGTGGAATTTTTTATAACTCTACCTATATCATTATTAAAAATAAGGTAGGCCCAAGATTAGACCCCTGAGGAACACCTGAGTAGGCAGTGAAGTAATCGGATTTGTATATTCCATGTGAAACAAATTGTTTTCTATATGTAAGATAATCTGACAGCAGCCTTAGTAAGTTACCCGGGATCCCAAGTTCACTCATTTTTTCTAATATTTTTTTTGTGATTGACGCGATCAAAAGCTTTTGCAGTCATGATACGAACAATCAATCTGATTGCCACTATCTACAGCTCTTGAAACATAGTCGGTGAAGACCATCAGATTGGATACAGTAGATCTGCCTCTTCTGAAGCCATGCTGATCATCAATTATACATGGGTCCACTAACGACCTTAGTGTGCAATCCATAAACATTTCTAGGAGCTTAGCTATTGAAGAAAGTACGGCGATAGGTGTGTAGTTGGTTACAATGATGTGTAAGTAATGGTAATTATAATAAACTTAATAGTCACTGGCCATAAAAGCAGAGGAAAAACTTATTGTCTATATTTTATTACTCTGGTTTCTTTATTGTCATCGTTATTCGGAATGTTTTGTTTTTATCTGTCAATCAGAGTATATGAGTTACTATAGTAGAAATAATAGTGATAGTTTAGAGAAGCTAGTTATCAGCTAGGAGCGCGCACAATATAAGTCTTAAAGGTTAAAAATAATAAAGAAAAAAATTATATTCATTATTTTTTTCGAGAACTTAAAAAAATCATTTAAAAATATAGTAAAAACGCTTATTACCAAAGGGGATAATAAGATTGAAAAAATGCGAAAAGGTTTCAGAAATAACAGTGACACGTGTTGTACAAAATATATTTGTTACTTAAGAAATATGTAAATTTATCAATAGAGCCTTTTGCGCGATAGTGAGGGTGGCAAAACATGTAAATATAGGTAGACGAACCTTGCTCGGCACACAGCCTTAGAATATTTTGACATTTTGCAAGTAAGAAATATGTCGACGTAAATTCCATAACATTTTTCAGAAAAAAGAAATTCGCCTATTGCAGAAGATAAAAATCCGAATAATATTATTCGAGGTACAAAATACGAGTACTATAAAATGGTTGAACTTCAAAAATTCTGAAAAAAAGTTGATGTTTTTCATGGAAAAAATATAAATTACATATCTGAAATGATTTGGGCATATATAAGATAGAACGAATAAATAAAAAAAGACAATAAAAACGCTTTCATCCGGGTCGGTTTACAGCCCGGCACTCCACAACGTACCACGTTAGGCCGAGACTGCGAATATCCCTATTGTAACACCGGTGTATGGTGAAACGAAAGCCTTCGGTTAATCGAGTTTTTTGTAGACGATTAAACACCATAGTTCTTTACCAGTTACCAAGCGGCATTCTTAATACGTGAATCGTTCACATCGAGCGTCTCTTCCTTATTGTGATTATGCTAGTACGCTACTACATTCTAAGATAAACGAGTATACTATACTATTTCATTTTCATGCTAACATGTATATTAAATAGTCTGTCTGCGACCGTATTAATCGAGCCTTCGGATTAAAAACAACTGGACTAGGGATGAAACTCGCAGTTCATTATTCACCTGTTTGGAATACTATCCGGCACGAAGAGGCAATAGCACTTGTACACGTCTAACGTTAACGAATATAATTACCAGGCGAAGTTTTTTACCAGACTAGTTTTTTTTGTCCCAGACATATACACATACATGTATAGATTTTTTTCTTTCGCATGATGATATTCCAATGAGATGGACATATATATCCTTTTGGAGTAGACAGAGAAGACAGAGCGCCACTAGACACATAGATCCTTCACCTATTCTACATCCATACACCTTCTCATACAACTCCTACGATTTCTCTGACTTCACGTTTCCTTCTTTCAAAATATCATTCACTTGGTCCAACTATACTATCCTTGGTCTTCCTGTAGTACAACTTCCACTCACATTTGCAATGTATTCATTCTACATGCGCAAACCATCTCAGATCGCCTTACATTCTCATTCATCCCTGATCACTTCATTCCATATTCTGTCATACATTGTCGCTCCACATTTTTCTCAGTGCTCGTATTTCTACAGCATTTATCATATTCGGCGCTTTTTAGTCCTTTTCGACGCCCATGTTTCATCCCCGAACATCAAAGTTATATATGTTTAAGGGCCCCATTGACTTTATTTCCTATCACTACACACCGTTCGATGTCATACGAGTATATATTATAGATACTCGTTTTTCAATGGACGAGTATTTCACTGTTCGATAAATTCCAATGTGTAGGGTTTACATTCATCCACAAAAATATGTTACACTGGGGGGGCGTTTCGTGGAAATTTTTTGGAATTTCGATAGATAAATGAAAGGCTAGAAAAGACAAATCATTGGAAAATAAAGATAACAAAAAAACAAGACGGAAAAGTGGATCGATAAACGTCCCATCTACCCCAATAAAGAGCCTGCCAGTCAACTTAATGGTTCGAGCCTTTACATGAATGTAAAAACACGGTTTTCAGCAAAATTTGTTGACAAAAATTGCCACTAATAATATTCAGAACATGGCTGATAAATTGTGGGTTTCCTTTTTTCATTTTTTTTGTAAACAATTAAGGATGATTTCAGACGGGATATATAATTTTTAGTGAAATAATCGCTAATATCCCGAAACATCTCTAGAGAGAAAGACAAAATTAACAGAATAACTTCATTTTCTGTCTTAATCTATAATAATTAATTCATAAAGATGCTAAAATTATTTTGAGCAACAGTACTGTACTTTTAAAGGAAAGCCGAAAAAATACATAATAATGCAAAAGCCTACAATTTACGGATACAGAGAACCACGTCACTAGGCGAGGCATGTGGCGAAGGAGTTTTTCTCACAAGTTCATCATGAATTTATTAAGAATAATAATTTAAATAACTTATATAGCTCCGTTTATAGACAATACTATCCTCAAGGGTGCTCTAAATAAGGGTTTAAACCCCAATTATAAATATTAAAATATATAAGTTAAGTGTTAAGATAGGAAAGTGGTGGATGCGGCCAGTATCATATATTAGTTCTCCGCTTCTGCATAACATATGTTTAGAAAACACAATTGATAAGAAAACCACAGAAAACTTACAAAGGATAATGACTTACAAATAAACTTATATACAGATAGAAGACATAGAGATATTTACATAAATATAAATATTTTAAATTATAATATACTACGAATATGGGGACTGGAGAATAACGCTGTGACTTATAAGACATATATTTTAAATAGATAAATATGGGAGGATAGATAAATATATGTTATATTTGTGCTTATGGCACAATTTGACGCCTACCTTTGCGGATTTGGGGACGAGGTGTGATACGAAGAATTTGTTTTGGCCTGGGGTGAATCCACATTGTTACATTGAAAGGTGTTTTATTTCGCAATTAATGACGCAATTAACTGCATATTCAAATGTACGAAGTTAGCAACAAAAGTTTTGTCCTAACATCATCTATCGGACAAATATGAAACTTTTTTCGGACAATCCAATTGTACTATTATGTCATAATTAAGTTTCCAAATATTTCAATTTGATAAACTATAATTATTATATAAAATTATTTCCATCATTTGTATGTACTGATAAAGGCGCGTCTGTAGTGTTGATATAGTACTTATCTATCCTAATGTATTTATGTTAATACAAGCCATCGCACGATTAGTCACCACTCTGACATATTGCCAACACAACCATATCAAAAAAATGTATCGATCAGTCAATTATACGCATGAACTATCATCACATGTCAAGCACATTTTAATAAGGGATGGGAAAGTACGGACATTTAAATCGATATTTTTTGGAATTCAATTAACAAATGTATGAATAATTTAGTTATATAGAAAGAAATGGAATGTACAAAGACATTTATTATTATATGTATTATAAAAGATATTAAAATATATGTTAAATATAATAGTGAAATTAAAAAAATGGCTGATAGAAAGCAGGACCGGATTAAGTAAAATATAACGTTAACGCAAGATACATATAATATTTGGATCAAAATTATGCAATGGAAAAGTATTTCATAGTTACCTGTTCTTTGAGTTTTGTGTCCAGAAATTGATGAAATATATTTTGTAAATAAAAATTTTCTGATTGAAATGTTTTTTTCTTGGTGTAATGTGATTATGCTGGGAATTATCGTCTATTTAACAGTGATTTTTATTGTTATGATGGTTCTTTACACATAAATAAAGGTTCATAGATAGCTACATATTATGTACATATACTCGTATATTGCAAATATGTTTCAAAATAATGGTGCAAAAAATAACATCCTTAACCTCTTCCACATTTATACACCTTATCATACAACCTTTGCGATTTCTCTGACTTTCTACGTTCCCTTCTTTCAGAATATCATTAACTTGATCCAACCATACTTTTTTTGGTTTTCCTGTCATATGCCTTCCACTCTCTCAAACCATTTCAACGTACTCTTATTCATCTTACTTAAAACATCAGTTTTAAGTTCGCATTTTCCCTTATCAGTCCATTCCGTACTTTGTCATACATTATAAATCCATGTATTTTTCTCAATACACGCATCTTTACAGCATTTATTTGGCTCTTCTCAGTATTTTTCGATGCCCACATTTCACTCCCATACATCAAAGTCGGCATCAAAATACTATTGTGGACTATCATCTTAACCCAGATTTAGTGCCCTAATGACTTTATTTTCTAACACTATACACCGTTCGATATACCTCTTCAATCTTCCGTAATTTAAGAATATACTGCTCAAATAGCAGAATTTTATATATTTCTATCACCATTTCTTTAGATTTTGGAACATTTATTCTCAGATCTTTCTTTTCGCGTCTTGTTTGTATTAGAAATCTATATTTAAAAAAAAATATTAATCATAATTCCCTATTTTTAAATAATCATGACAAGAATTTAACAATAATTCCACCAGGAATGTAAAATATAAATGTTTCTGACAAAAAATCAACTGAATATTTAAAAAATAAACAACACTTAGCATACACATATGTTACATGTATAGTATACCTTAAGGTCATATGTTATATGTATATTTTGGAATAGGTAGAAAGAACGGATCACATCACCTTCTTATCTAGTCAAATTCTAACTCATCCACACTCGCACGTTTATCATGCTTCTCATTTTTCCTCAACAAAAATTTAGCAACTATGGATACCCTTCCATTCTTTCATCTGCCTACTTCTTCCTCGCACGCCATTCAACCCAGACGTTTGTTTTTCATGTCTTTCAAAACTCGTTCACTCGATATTTCCAGACAATCTTAAGATTTCTTTCTTAATTTTACTAATAATAGCCGAGTTGATAGTTATACCTAACCTTCTAAATATTTCATACATAAAGTACGCATTTCTTCCTGATTTATTCTGATCTGTCACTCTTCATTAATACCAAACTTTACACCCACAAATCAATTACGCGTTAATTAATTTTACTCTTTATAAAAACAAACTTTTCATACATTGAATGAGTCTGAATGTAATAATATATTTTTAAAATTATAATCAACTTTGTTACTTTAATTATAACATCGACCCTTTTCACATCTTTCTACTCCCTATCTCTAAGCTATCTTCAGACGGAATGAGAGTCGCTTGTAGATAGTCTTGAGAAAGAAAGTAAAATCACTTGTCGTGAAGATAGATAGTTCCGAGATTGGAGATTGAAGAGACACGCTCTCGTTCCACTTGCCTCGAGACCTACCTACTAAGGTAGAACATGTGTAGTGGGGATCAATATAATTGGTAGTAGGTATTTTAGGAGATCGGTCCTTAAGGGAAGAGATGATAAGGATTATTTGTTGATAAATAATAAAACACGTTAGATCGCAATGCGGAAAGAGAGTCCAATTTTATTAGTAACGTAGGTATTTATATATTTTTAGAATGTGCGCGAGAATGCGCTCGCGATATACCTACGTCTCGTTTCTGTGAATGCAAAACGATTAATCGTTGTATGTAGGTATCATTCAAATACGGAACTAGCGAGACAAGCGTGGTGCGTTCTCTCTCTAGTATGGAATGCGGTCTGCTCGGCTATGGGTTGAATGGCCGGCGGGTGAACTTCGGACTTGAATGGCCGGCGTGTGAACTTGGGACTTGTTTATTTAGATTTCGTCGAGGAATGCGAATGTCATTTCATCGGTCATTGACCGTATATATGAACACGCACAGTATCCGAGTATGCGACCGTCACAGTATCATAAAATCATTTCCGTATCCGGACCATCAATTATTGATTATGCGATGAATTTCCAGTATAAAGTTACAAAGATCACCCTATCGTTTGCATTAATCATATCTTACCCAGATCTTGTAGTACCGATGGTCGGAGAAACTAGTACATGTGTTGTTAGTCCTGTATAGTCCCATTTAATGCTATGTAGTTCATTCAAAAACTTTATTTCTACATGTTTATTTTGCTTCTAGTCATCCCAACTTGAAGTCTATTCGGAGCTTTTTAAGTTGGCCAAATAGAAAAGCAAAATAATTTATTATTTAACACTCTAATAAACAGTGCGACCAACTTAAATCCTAAACAAATGATAGCTTATATAAATAAATCGAATAATAATTAGTGAAAAGAAAAAAAAATCTCAAACGTTTAAAAAAAATAAATCCCTTTCTAGAGATACCGTTAACATAATTCCTTATTAAGCCCATATTGGTTCGATAACTGGTTGAAACTAATTATAGCTTTACAATTTATTCCAAAGGCATAAACGTGGATCAAATGAGTTTACCCTCGTTCTAAACTTACGATTATTTGCCTGTCAAGAAGGCTTTGCCTCTATTACACCCCGCCACCAATTAAAAGGTGAATAGGCAAACAAATTTGGCCGATTTCTTGGAAGGGCATTATTGATGAAGTCTACTGATAAATTAATATCATATTCAAAAATCTTTTAAATACATTGCAATTGACCCATAAAGTGTAATTTATGTTGATCTTTTTTTATTTGATTGTAAACGGTCTCATAACTTTGCTATGCTTTCTGTCGCGACCGAGGGTAATTATCAGTCAACCTATTTATTTTATTTTATTTTACGTTTGATATAGGTTTAACCCCATTACATCAATATACGAAAAAAGTAAACAGATAAAAGTTTAAAAATAATTATAAAAGAAACAGTGATTACTCATCATTTCCTTTGAAGTGATTCAGTTACGTATTTAAAATTTATTGATGAGCTCAATTCTTAATGTATGTACTCATTTAACAAACTTATTCCGCGTGCGAGTGGTTTTATTATTTAAAGTCAAGTTCAAAAATATAGTACTAAAAACAACATTTGTTCACGACGGCTTCAATAAGGTACGTTAAACAAAGTCAAAATTATTTAAATTGAGGTGCACGGCCGCGTGGTAATGCACTGAATGCACATGTGTGAGATCGCCGCTTTGAACCCTGCACTGTACTACTCCCCTCGAATGACACAGAAATTGTTTCCGCCTATTATTCGGGAGTTTAATGATACATAGATCGCCTATTATTCGGGAGTTTAATGATACCTAGATCGCCTATTATTCGGGAGTTTAATGATACCTAGATCGCCTATTATTCAGGAGTTTGATGATACCTAGATCGCCTATTATTCGGTAGTTTAATGATACCTAGATCGCCTATTATTCGGGAGTTTAATGATACCTAGATTGCCTATTATTCGGAAGTTCAATGATACCTAGATCGCCTATTATTCAGGAGTTTGATGATACCCAGATCGCCTATTATTCGGGAGTTTAATGATACATAGATCGCCTATTATTCGGGAGTTTAATGATACCTAGATCGCCTATTATTCGGGAGTTTAATGATACCTAGATCGCCTATTATTCGGGAGTTTAATGATACCTAGATCGCCTATTATTCAGGAGTTTGATGATACCTAGATCGCCTATTATTCAGGAGTTTGATGATACCCAGATCGCCTATTATTCGGGAGTTTAATGATATCATATCTATTATTTAATAAAGAGAAAAAGTGTGCTCCGACTGTCTCACTTCGGTATGCCATCGGATCCAGTACAGCGGTGAGGTCGTTGAGTTTGCTATTGTGCAATAGGTCACTCAAAACACAACACAAAAAAAAACTTCATGGTTCAGCTTTGCTTTTCAACTGAATTGACGTTGGCATTGTGTGGGGATCCTCAACTAAGAGGCCCGACGACGACATGAAATAAAAATTTATCAATCAATAAGGAGTTCACTATTTTTCCTGTTATAATATATATGAACAGGAAAACTAGCAAACCCAATTTACAAACAGGGTACAAACATTAGACCTCTTCAAAGGCTTAACGTGGAGTAGTAAAGCATGCCTTTAAAAAAATGTGGGATCGAGCCCGATTTTCCCTGGAATAAATTATACTTGTAAAAAGATATATTTTGTTTTTCACTAACACATTTTATAGTAGGAGTCAACTAGTTTTAAAACCTACATGCTTCTTCGTCAGGTTACAATATTTTCTAGCATTATTATTTAATGGTGGTGTTTCATATGTATAAAAGCTCAAATAATGAGGGTGGGGCAAAGGTGTGAGTGTGGCTAGAATATCATAAAGAATAATGACGTATAATAAATAGTAATAATAAAAGGATAAATTGTATCGCGCCGTATAGAGAAAAAACTCGCCTCAAGGACGTGTTCGAATCCACTATCATTGACAGATTAAAAATCGTTAAGTTAGTATAGGAAGGTGACTACTACCATTGCATTAGAAACTTCCCTGCGTCTGCATATGTGTTGAAAAATATATTTAGTATCAAGGCCGCTGTAAACTTAGCAAGGAAATATTCATATACCATATAATCATAAATTTTGATAAGACCTCTGAAAAAAAATAACCTTCAGATGCTTCCTAAAGCTGCACACGCCATCCACATATCTTACATCCTATGGAGAACATGTTGAGAAGGAGAGTCTTAGGATATTGAGTTTGATTTTTAATTTATTATTTTTATATAATATTTAAACTTTTACTTTTTTCTTTCTAACATTTCGAATTTGTTGAATATACCTATATGGTATAAACCCTTGATTTTATCCAATAAAAATTCTGATTCAGTTAAATGTTTTACAAACTTTTTGCTATCTTAAATGCTCATTTATTCGTATTTTGAAATTTTACTAAGTTTTTCTAAGCTTAAAGCTTGTAAACCCTTGAATTGCTATTTTTTAACATCTTTATATCTTTACAATTATTTATACTAATTCGAAGCATATTTCGTGTGTTAAAAGCCTCCCTCTTATTTTCTAAGAGGTTATTTTCCTCAGAAAATTAAATGTTATTGTTCACATATTTAAGTTTTCTCCATTGTTTCTCAATGCTATTTTTATTTTTTTATTGTGTACAAAGAACGCAAATACAATTCTCGCCTTCTCTATTGTTCAAAATATATATAATTGAGCATCATAAAACAAATGGCAATAAATAAGGGCTATTTGGCAAATATAATTGATCATATTTTGAACAAGAAGAAAAAGAAAGCATTCTTTTCCCGTAATTTTTACGCGTAGAAAAACGTTGTTACACAATTTTACAAAATAAATATTTATTTTTGAATGGGATATGAAAATAGGTGATATTACATAATTTTGGGTTGCTGAATCCAGTAACAAAGTATTTTTTTATATAACGTCACGTTTATCAGATACACACTCGACATAAATACATAGAATGTGTTACGCTTGTCGTTTTTACATTACAGAAATATTTACATTGCAAGAAAAGTTTTAAATCCTTTTTGTTCTTTTAAAAGTTCTAAACAAAAGTACATAATTTTTTTGGGAAATCTCAATGGAGTTTCATTTTGTGTAATATAATGTAAAAGCTTTCCGTTTATAAATTGTTCCTTTAGGATATCAGTACAAGAATCAACATTTGAAGGATCCTTCCTACCTTGAGAGCTCCAATGCATGGCATGAAAATCTTCACCATACGAGTTTTTTACAGCCACTTACAGACCTCAAAACTTAAAGGTAAAAGGCTGAAAAATAACTGCATGATACAACATGGATAATGTGCCTTTTGTCATTATGAATTTTTCTTCTACACGTTGACAACATAAAATAGTAATTTTCTTGCTCACGAGATATCGGACTTAAAGTCCGCTGTCGCTACTGTTCTTGTTACACTCAGGTATTTCCCCACCTGAAGAGTCCCTTTGGACTATAAGGATCCAGCCGAACTAACAAGATTATACATACTTATTGTATAACCAAAACAAAAAAGACTTCAAAAATTGTAAATCGTTGTTTTTAATTTCAATGCGCAATTAGTATTTTTGAGTGAAATAGTGACAGCAAAAAAATGTTTTGTTTGTTGAATCATAAGTATTAATTTTGTATTGAAATAAATCGACACAGTAGTTTAACAGTTTGCAACATAGACCAAAGCGTGAGTTCACAGATCCATACCTGGTGGATTTATTTTAAGACTGGTTATACTTCAAATCTTATTTCATCTGAAGCCATATTTTTCTGATGATTGTTGTCACCGCAATGGGAAGTCACATTTCCGAACAATATATAACATGTAATGAACTTTGTTTTTTTAAACTTGTGAATTTTGATGTTGGGGTGAAGCGTGGACCTGGAAAAAGTTCAAATGTGTATACTAAAAAGAATATACGTGGTGTCAGTGATTAGGGATCAACGTTAGCTTAAGGCGGATATTTTGAGTAAGATGAATATGTGCATTTTGAGAGAATTTGGGCATGTAGTACGAAAGAATGAAGAAAGAATGACAAAAAATATATAGTGCAAATATAAGTGAATTATGTGGTAGAGGAAGACCAAGAAAATAATGGTTGGTTTAAGAGAATATTTTGAAAGAAGGAAATGTAAAAATTCAGTTAAATCATATGAGAATCTGTTTGGATGTATAAAAGGCAAAGGATATGTGTTTAGATAGGAAAGTCAACCGCTCTGTCCTCTCTGCCTACCATAACAAGGAAATTCAGTGATGGTATGTATGTATGTATGTAATTCTATGAATAAAAAGACAAACAAGTTTCAAAATTATTTACGATTACGTTAACAATTTAAAATCGATATTTTGTGTCACATCCCTAGAGGCAATTAAAATACACCTATAGATAAACACGTATGTATGTATACAAGACCTCGTGATAGCTAATGCGATGAGGTTTTCAAATAAATTACTTTTAGCGTATCGTTAATAATTTTGTTGACAGTGTCTCCTTGTATCGGAATCAAGTTCAGTGTAACGTATAATGTTGTCAAAGCAATGGTTCATCATGGTATATCATTATTGCATATATTATAAAAGAGTTCGCACTAAACACAGCTTTTGTTTGGTTTTTTTTTCCAGGAATATTGTTATTTTATACTGAAAGTATTTGACTGCAAATTCAACAAAGACATGACGTTGAATAAAAAATGTTACGTAACGTTTAGATTATTTTGAAAATAGCTTTTGTTTGTTTCTTCCAAGAATCAGTACTTCAAAGATTCGACCGATTTTTTTATGTGTAAATTATCGAAATCAGTTTACATGTCAATATTAGTTTCGGTTAGATTATTTTGAAAATAAATTTTATTTGTTTCTTCCAATAAACAATCATTGACAGATTCGATTGATTATTTTAAGACAAAATCAGTTAGTTTATTAATATTAGGCCAGGTTGGGTAAGAAGATTTTTAAATTTTGAAATTAGTTTTATTTGTTTCTTCCAATAAACAATCATTGACAAATTCGATTGATTATTTTAAGACAAATCAGTTTATTTATTAATATTAGGCCAGGTTCGGTAAGACGATTTTGAATTAGTTTTATTTGTTTCTTCCAATAAACAATCATTGACAGATTCGATTGATTATTTGAAGACAAAATCAGTTTGTTTATTAATATTAGGCCAGGTTGGGTAAGAAGATTTTGAAATTTTGAAATTAGTTTTATTTGTTTCTTCCAATAAACAATCATTGACAGATTCGATTGATTATTTTAAGACAAAATCAGTTTGTTTATTAATATTAAGCCAAGTTGGGTCAGAAGATTTTGAAATTAGTTTTATTTGTTTCTTCCAATAAACAATCATTGACAGATTCGATTGATTATTTAAAGACAAAATCAGTTTGTTTATTAATACTAGGCCAGGTTGGGTTAGAAGAGTTTGAGATTAGTTTCATTAGTTTCTTTCAAAAAACAATCCTTAACAGAATTAACTATTTTTTTATGTATAAAAAATCGAAATTAGTTTACATATTGATATATAAGGTTCGAATAGATTATTTTAAATATAGATCTTAATTGTTTCTTCCAAGAATCAATCATTGACAGATTCGACAAATTTTAAGTGTAAACATTAAAAATCTGTTTAAATGTTTATATTAGGTTAATTACTATGCGTATCCAGAAAGTAAGTGTACTGAGGCTCTCACGACCGGATGGATTTTATTTTCGACATATTGGCTACACTTCCGTGTAGCCTGACCCTTCCCCTCCGCAACGAGACCGGCTCGAGGTCAGTACGTTGAGAAGTGTCGACGCGACAACACGTTGCGTGAAAAATGTCAATCCAATCTCCCGCCAAGTGCGAAATACGCGGCGTCATCCGTTATCTCGCTTGGAAGGGAAAACCTCCGGTTGAGGTTTATAATGAGGTGAAAACTGCATATGGTGATAAAGCTATGAATCGTACGAGTGTGTACAAGTGGTGTCGCGAGTTTAAAAACGGTCACGTCACACCTCTTCACCCTCCACCAAAAAGTTCAAAACCACAATTTCAGCCAAGAAAATCATGGCATCCGTGTTTTGGGACTGTCAAGGCATAATTTTAATTGAATATATGCCTCAAGGGGAGACTATCAACTCTGCAAGATACTGTGAGACCCTAAAAAAATTGCGGAGGACGATTCAGAACCAGAGGAGAGGCATGCTGACAAAGGGAGTCTGCCTGCTGCACGACAATGCCAGACCACACACGGCCAACGCCACGAAGGAACTGCTCGTCTCGTTTAAATGTGATGTCCTGAACCATCCCGCCCATTCCCCTGACTTAGCACCTTCAGATTACTATCTCTTTACCTCCCTGAAGCTGCACATGGGTGGAAAAAGGTTTTCAACCGACGAGGAGGTAAAGGAGGAGGTGGAGAAGTGGACGGAGAGGTTGGCGAGAAACTACTTCGAGGAAGGCATCAAAAAGTTGATACCCCGCTTCACCACCTGCATTGAGAGGAATGGCGACTATGTCGAAAAAAATCTTACATATGTACTACGGTAACCACGTAATTTTTTTGTTTAAATAAAAAAAATTGTAACCTACAAAAATTCAGTACACTTACTTTCTGGATATGCCTCGTACGTTAGATTATTTTGAAATCGGTTTTTATTTGTTCATTCTAAGAACCAATCAACAGATTCGACTGATTTTTTTTATGTGTAAATAGTTAAAATTGGTTGACATATCAATATACGTTCGAGTAGATTATTTTGAAAAAAGATTTTATTTTTTTCTTCCAGGAACCAATTATTTACAGATTTGACTGTTTTTTTTTTAAGTGTAAACAGTAAAAATCTGTTTGGATAAAACTTTTTTGATTTGTTTTGGATAGCAACGAGAATCAAACACGCAACCCCCGGATTGGGAGACAAGCGTCTTACCAACAAGGTCACGGAGGTCATCATTATTTCAGAACATTCGTATAGATATATCTTGAGAAAAAAACGTGTATATAATGATTTTGGACTATTTATTTACAAATAAGCGTGATTGTTGTAAATTAAAAGTCGACTAAAGTGTTATTTGTATCCTATAGGTATAAGTCATGTAGGTATTTATCCTAGGTATTTTAAAAGTCGACTACAGTGTTATTTGTATCCTATAGGTATAAGTCATATAGGTATGTATCCTAGGTATGTTAAAAGTCGACTACAGTGTTATTTGTATCCTATAGGTATAAGTCATATAGGTATGTATCCTAGGTATGTTAAAAGTCGACTACAGTGTTATTTGTATCCTATAGGTATAAGTCATATAGGTATGTATCCTAGGTATGTTAAAAGTGACTACAGTGTTATTTGTATCCTATAGGTATAAGTCATATAGGTATGTATCCTAGGTATGTTAAAAGTCGACTACAGTGTTATTTGTATCCTATAGGTATAAGTCATAAAGGTATGTATCCTAGGTATGTTAAAAGTCGACTACAGTGTTATTTGTATCCTATAGGTATAAATCATATAGGTATGTATCCTAGGTATGTTAAAAGTCGACTACAGTGTTATTTGTATCCTATAGGTATAAGTCATATAGGTATGTATCCTAGGTATGTTAAAAGTCGACTACAGTGTTATTTGTATCCTATAGGTATGTATACTGTAGGTATGTATCCTGTAGATATCGTGGTGTTGAAGAAGAATGCTTCGTATTCATGGACCACAAGATGCACCAATCATTCAAAAATTGGAGATAACCAAAAGACTTTCGACTATATGCAGAAAAATAATACGAGTACTAACAAAGTTTGGGCATATTGCCAGAAAGAATAATGCAAGTCTTAGGAAGCTGGTGATTGCAGGAACAGTCGATGGAAAGCGAGAAAGAGGAAGATGACCTTTGAAATGGATGGATCAAAAATGAGTCAGCAAGATCCTCTTTAATAGCTGCATTCAACATGACCCAGGATCGGGAAGGATGGACACAGGTGGAACATCAAATTCCAGACACATCAGAGGACCACAATGCTCAGCATTGAGCACACGATAAAGAAAGAGTATATGTTAATTCAAAAGTTTAATGCAATAGCGAATACTATTTCTTACAGACGTTCTTACCTCTTTAATTATTTATAAACTTAATTTAAAAAAAAATGGTCTTGGACGTATGGTTACCGTGTTGGAATTCTCTCAAGAAGCAAATTCAATGACTATATTTATTATAATATATATTGATCGTCTTTTACTTTAGCATATAACTTGTTCAGTCTTACAATAAAAGCCTAACGATTCCTATCTTAATCGGAAATAAGCAGGATATCGCCGTAACTATAAAAGGCGACGTTATTTCCGCACTCGCTGAATGGAGTCGCCGTGACGTGATTCTAGCATGTACAAGTACTCGTAAGTTAAGAGTGAAATTAAAGTAACTACCTACGCGTTTTACTTCATTCACATAAAAGTTTTTTAAAATACATTTATTCAGTCAATCAAATGGTACCCTTCAACTTATCAAAAACTAATGATTCAGACATATTGAAGAGCGAAGAACAATTATTATTCGTTCACTTGTAGTTTTCCCTTCAAATTACCTGAACTGGGGATTGAGACAGATTGAAGAGCAATGAAAAT
The DNA here is from genome assembly GCA_949825065.1 of Odontocerum albicorne. NCBI lineage: Eukaryota > Metazoa > Arthropoda > Insecta > Trichoptera > Odontoceridae > Odontocerum > Odontocerum albicorne. Next base: position 10,058,029 of record OX463857.1, read on the forward strand.
TTCTTATTGAATTATTCATATAGTATCCTTCAACTTGTCCGAATTTCAAGTGATTTAGACGTATTAAAGATCGAAAAAACAATTGTTATTCATTTATTCGTATGTATTCTTCAAATTATCTGAGTTGATGATTCAAAAATATTGAAGAGCCAAGAATAATTTTGAATCATTCATTTGAATCGTATTATTTAACTTGTCCGAATTGGTACTTCAAATGTATTGAAGAGTGTACCTGTGACAAAATTGTATAAGGGCTATTTATTGACCCTTTGGGATAAGTAAGCACGGAATTTGTTGTTCGTAATCGCATATATTTGTATTTACACGTGTTAAAAGACAATAACATTAGCACACGTTCTTTCCATGAGTTCAGTGAAGGAAATTTTTCCTGTAGTTATTAAATACTTTTTCTGTATATCATATTTTTTTATTTATTCATAACATACATAACAAGAAATTTTGTAAAAATACCCAATAACAAAAACAACAGGTAATCTAATGTGGTCACATAATATTTGCTGCATTTCATTTGTCGTGTCTCTAGTAAACTAGGCTTTTGCCTGTATATTACTGAGGACATATAACATGAAAAAATAAGCTGACATGGTTTTCCGATTATTGATTATGTAGGGATGCGCAACAAAAACTGCAATTTTAAATAAAGGAGAGAAAAAAAACGTATTTTTTTTAATATTCATGTTTATTGATATCAACACACATGAAAATTATGTGTGGAAAATAATATTGGTTTCTGTTACATGTGACGACTCTGAGCAAAATTTTCAATAACGGATTCACATAAATGGATACGAATGAGACGAGCGATGTTAGATATAATGTCAACGATGGTTTTTTGGATTCTTGGCGTACACTTGAGATTAAACATTATATGTCCAAATCGTTTAATTGATACCAAAAAAATTGAATTATGTCACGATATCGATTTACATTAACTGAATGTATTATTTCATAGGGTGGCGCAACAAAAACTTTAATTTTAAATTTGCTGGCATTTTTCAGCTGTCAAATGTATAATGTAACATATTGCCAGATGCTCTGACTCTCGATGGACAAAAAAAGGTCCTGGAATGGCAGCCTAGAACGGGCAAGAGAGGTATAGGGAGACCATAGGCTAGATGGTCGGACGATATAAGACGGGCTGCAGGGGTGAATTGGATGCAGTGTACCCGAGATAGGGAGTTGTGGAAGACCGAAGGGGGGGCCTATATCCAGAGATGGATCCAGAACGGCTAAAGAAGAAGAAGAAAAAAATGTATAATATTTATAATGGACATAAGTCATCTACATAATTTATAAATTATTCTTGCAATGGTACACGATTGCAAAACTTAATTTAATAAAAAAAAATGCAGTTATTGTTGTGCCACCCTGTACAATACCCCATTGTAAACTTTTATCAGCTTACTTACATCAAGATTTGTATCTTGATATATTTTTATCAGTTTTTTTGCATCATTCCTGCGATGTTAACTGTCATATATCCTCTATCTCTTTGAGAATCTGCCAGGGGGTAGATTTCCTTTGAAGTAACCATGAAAAATTATGCAAAGAATTCGTGTATCATCTATTCTTTGTACGTGAATCCTTCAATAACATGATCTCTTCCTTCTCCGTTTTTGATTTTTTATTTTACATTTGACACACGTTTCATAAAATGTTCTCAAATAAAAGGCGTAGTAAAGTAAAATTGTATTTCAATAAAACTCCCTAAACATGACCAAAATAAACAATGAATACTCATGTTACCATGTGAAGTGGCTAAGTTATCCCTACAAAGTATATTAAAAATCTTAATCCTCAATTTATCCTCCGGGATATGGAATACGATTATATCAATATTGTAAAGTTAAGTTAAAAGCTTAAAAAAGGTTAGTCAATTATCAAGATGTTCGGCATTTTTCCTGTTAGGTGCGTAGATCTCTTTTAATGTTGAAGGAATAATAGTCAAGCATACCCTTAAAAATGTGAGGGAAAGTCAAAGAAAAATCTATATTCCCTGTAGTAAAATTATCGTAGAAAACTCTTTTTGACTCGAAATTCTGGATTCCTGTTGTATTCCTTATAATTGAGTCGTATTCAAATCTACAATTTTACGACGTATTCGTTCAGATTTTCTACCACGCGAAATGTTTACAACCAGTTTTTGTGGTTGATTGTGTTCCATAATATTATGTACATTCGTAAGTATGTTTCTATCAATTTGTAAACATCAAGGTTTAAATATGTTCCTTAAACATGTAATTCTTTATATGATATTTCAACAGCGTAGTATATCTTTTGTTGAAAGTGTATAAAAAAGCATTGTGGCACCTATCAATCCGTCTTGCCACATATATTTTTCCTGCTTTCAATACCATCGTTTTTCAAAGGCTTTGATAAATATTTTTACAATATTCGAAATCAAAAGGGTAAATATTTTCGCAGTTACGGTAACTTATCAATAAAGGCATGCATAACAAATAAAAAGCTTAGAAAGTGACTATCAGAAACACCTACGGTTAGTCAAATATACATGTAAAGGGCAAACTACTTTTGACTTGACAAAATCTGATAATATTTACTATATACGTTGCTTTTAAAATAAATGCTGACATAGCGAAAATATTAAAATGAATATAATAAATTGTAGGCAGTACATTTGCGGTTTACTCGGCTCAACTTTAAAAGGAATTTCCAAGAGTTATCAAATATCAACCATCCTAATTTACGTTTAAGATAAAATTAAAGAAATATAACACAATTCAAAATATCCTTTTATCCTAATTTTATTTGATTTATCTTTCTTATCCTTGAAAAAATCCCCTTTCACAATTTCTACCATTAAAGCTAAGATATTGGTCATTTGTTTTTCTTCATTACCTGCATTCAAACTAACATTTTACTGTTTGTCATAGGTTAAAACAATTCAACGTATCCAAAATGAGCTGGTTGGTTAGAAGAAATTTCTGTATAGCAATAAGTTCGCCAGATATATAATGTACAAAAAATAATGAAAATAAATAAGTGTTTTTTTGTTTTGTTTTTGACCGCTCATCAGAGAGTATACTCTTAAAAATTTAAGTCTTAACCAGACTCATTGCATTTATTGTGTAACGTCATTTATAAATCGTAATAATCGAGATATCTGCCTTAACATCAGAGACATCCTTTCCAGAGTCAAATGTCTTATTAAAAGGAGCTTTGTCATTTATGATTGACATGCTTTCAAACGTGAGTCTCCCAGAATGTATTTATTAAAAAAAAAAACTAAAGCAAGACAAGTCCAGCACAATATAGACAAACTCAAATAATTTATTACATTCATTTCAGCAAAAACTTACTTTACTTTTTTAAGAAGTCAAAGTCAAATGGAAATTCACACAATGCTCATAATTATTGCCAAGTTGGGTAGGCTTATTTTACAGGCGTTATACAAATAATAACGACCTCCCTTGTTAATTTGATAAGGTGCTCGGCTTCCATCCAAGGGTTTCGGGTTCGATTTCCAATGATACCAAAAAATAATTGCCTAATCTAGCAAAAGAGTTCGTCTGGTAACAATACTTGCACACGCCTTTTACGTATGCATGTATTGTTGCCTCTTAAATATATCCGAATCAGAAATTTTATTAAATTAAAGGGTACTTTACGAAAGAAGAAGAATACAACAAATTAGTTGTAACTTTTGTACACCATTGTGGAATAAAGTATTTTATCTGATGGGCTTTGAAGGAACTTGTAACCCAACAAGTTGAATTATTTATGGACTGTAAAAATAGAGCAGGCAATTTTGTTATACATATTGTTTTAAGGTCAATTATTGATCTTCTGTCTGACAATGCTGTAAGTCTAATTACGTCCAACAACTGTAGCCGTAACCTTACCGTAGCCCAACTTAGCACTTGATATTTGCAGTAAGAAGTTATAAAATGTTAAAACTTAAAAAAAAATCAAAGCAATATTCTCTGCGCAAGTGCATACGTCCATATTATTACGCCATGTCTCTTGCGGGGTAGGCAAAAAGAACAAGTCTCCAAACTTTTTTTATCCAAACACACAATTTTCGCTTCATCCTCGTTCATACATATCGCCATGCACGAGTACGATCCTTAACTATTTAAACTTCTCACTTCGCTGCCTTAAAATATATGGTCCACTTCAAAATCAGGTTCAACCATCATTTAGGTTATATTTAATTTTCAAACAACAAAACACAAGTAATTTATATGTTGTAAAAAAGTCGGATTGGCCATTTTTAATTTTGCAAGGAATTTATTCATCACTAGACAAACTTTTATTCTCTTCACTAGAATATCCTTTTCCAAAGATGAGAATTTAACTATTCACAATCTCAAATACTCGTAGATGCGAGTAAATTGCTAATTTATTCTACACGTTACAACGACGTTTCACCAATTTAAATTACAAGAAATACACTTCCACAGGCGTTTCTCATTCCACCTTTAAAACTTTATGGGGAAATCTAACATTTATTTCCCTTAACCACTACTTAAACCTTTTCACGGATAAACATTTATCTTTGATGGTGAAATGTGTTTCCCCATGAACTCCTTTCTTATTATCCTTTTCCATCTATCTTCTCCTTTTCCAATCGATGTGACATTTACGAATATTTTATTTGACTGTTTTTTTTAGTTTGTTTCTTAATGCTTTTAGTATTTTGAGTTATTTTTCTTTTTGGAAATAACGGTATAACCTTTCACCCAGATGTTGGCACGAATCTACGTAACTCTAGTCTGACTGGTTGGGTTATTTTGTTTTTTTTTTCTTTTTGGAAATAACATTATAACCTTTCACCCAGCTGTTGGCACGAATCAACGTAACTCTAGTCTGACTGGTTGGGTTAAGTTATTTTGAGTTTGTTTTCTTTTTGGAAATAACATTATAACCTTTCACCCAGCTGTTGACACGAATCTGCGTAACTCTAATCTGACTGGTTGGGTTAAATTATTTTGAGTTTTTTTTCTTTTTGGAAATAACATTGTAACCTTTCACCCAGCTATTGGCACAAATCCGTGTAACTCTAGTCTGATTGGTTGGAAGATATTATCGCATGGCAATTATCTCACACCATGAGTTTACTTTACGATAATAGTGTGTCTAAATAAATAAATATTTTTATGAAACAATAGCTGGCATTTTTTATCCAATATGTATTTAAAAAAGGAAAATTTTAAATTGTACATTATCATTAGTTTTAATTATTTTGAAACGTCAATATCTGAGGCTTTATTCAAAGGGGACATACCGTGAGACAAAGAACAAGCCTTTGGCTAGTTAGTTTAACTCATTTCCAGTCGAAATAGATTAATGTTTATGTGTCTCAAACAGTTTTTAGGAATATAAAACGACATGTGTTCCAACGTTTATTTGATGAAATATTGCTCCCGTCAGTAACTTAAATATATAACAAGGGAGCCTCACATCCCTTCTCTCGTTTTGAAGGTTGTATTTCAACATACCTAGAAATTTGTAAGATATAGCCACCACATTCCCTCAAGTATAGATATCTCAAAAATTTCTTTTGAACTTTCTCTACCGTTTGAGTGTAACGAGTCTCCCGTGGGGTCCACGCCAATGCTTCACATTCTCACTTGATATATACCAGCGTACTATAGAGAGATCTGAAAATCTCCCCCCTTCCCCATAAATGACTGACATACTCGTATCACAAATCTATACGCAGACTTACACAGTTTCTTCACGTGAGGACCAAATGAGAGGCTGTTATCAAAATTAATACCCAAATATTCTATGTGTTCTTATCTCTGAATCTTAAATCCGTGTTTCAGTTATACTTCTTAAATAGTGTGAACTTAAGAATTATTTTGAAAGTTTTAAGCATGCAAAACACTTGTTTGCTTTAAGCATGCAATACAATCAGTTGTATATTAAAATCCGAAAGGTGTCCTACTTGGGTCATGTACTTCGAGGAGCAAAGTACAAATTGCTGCACCTGATCATCCAAGGCAAAATAGAAGGCCGAAGATGTGTTGGTAGGAGGCAAATCTCCTGGCTCCGCAATATACGTGATTGGACTGGCATAAGGGGCGTTGGAAATCTTTTTCGGGTTGCCGGGGACAAAGATGTCTACTCTCAAATTATATTCAACGTTGGGGGGACCTGACATGACACTGGGAAGAAGAAGTATATTCAGTAATGTAGGATCAATTAAAAAAAAACAATTTTTTTTCACCACATATTAATTTTATTTTGGAAAGTAATCCTTAAAAAATGAAAGACGTTTTTCTCTCACTTTCAAACATTTTGAGAAATTATTCATCGTGACCTAGTTGGTAAGACGCTTGCCTCCCAACTCGGGGATTGCGGGTTTGATTCACGAGTATACCCAATTTTTTAAAGGAAAGTTTGTATTCATAAAAAATGTGTATTTAAACTTTTTAAATTCTAAGGTATATTAATTACACAACTAGTAGTAAATAGGGTAGGTATAGGTACCAATAAAGTAAAAAAAAATTATTGAATGGGCAGGGCACGAGGTATGAAGCTGTGAGGGTTACTAGTAAGTAGTACATCACTCTTTATGCTATAAGGATAGTCTGCGAGAGTCACTGGCTTTATGCGGGACTCCTGAGGACTGGGAGCAGGTGGCTCAGGACCGTGGAGGATGGAGAGCTTTCTGTTCTCGGGCTGATGGCGTATCAACGGCTAGACGTGTCAAAAACAATCAGCGTGTTGCGAAGATGCGTCAACATTGCCAGGCGACTCAGCGGGATTTACATGTCTGTGATATCTGCGGGAGGGAATGTGCATCTAGGATCGGACTGTTTTCTCACAGAATATCACATTATCAACCAAGATTGACGTTGGAGTGGCGAGGGGATGCTTAACTTCGAGGCTCATCAATGACGACTCTTTGTAACTTCATTAAACAAATTCAATAAATGCAAAAGGAGGAAAACAATTTAGGCAGTCGATCGGAGCGTGGTTGTTATTGCGACTGAAGTTTGAGTACTTGGGCTTGCAAGAGGAATGACTTGTGGAAAAGGTTTGTGTGAGCTCTTGAGTGTGGTGTTTTTTATTGTTTTATATTTAAATATTTATTTTTTATTTTATTTTTATGATTATGTGCGGTACATTGTGGGGTGAATGTTTTTGGTATGTCTGGAGTGATGAAGTGTGAGCAGTTTGATTTTGCGTGATGTATACATGTGTAATTGAGTGTCACTGTTTGTCAGGTTGATGAACGGGGTTTTATATAATCAAAAATCGGATAGAAGTATTGATTTATTTTTTCATGCTATATATCCTCAGTGAGATACAGGCTGAACCTAATTCACTCGGGACACGACAAATGAAAGGCAACAAACCCAGATCCATTAAAATTGTGTGTCCGAATTAAATAAACAGTTGTTTTTTTTCATAAATGATTTATATTTCTTGTCATGTGTAAAATAAATAAATAAAAAAATTTAATTCATGCTATATATCCTCAGTGAGATACAGGCTGAACCTAATTCACTCGGGACACGACAAATGAAAGGCAACAAACCCAGATCCATTAAAATTGTGTGTCCGAATTAAATAAACAGTTGTTTTTTTTCATAAATGATTTATATTTCTTGTCATGTGTAAAATAAATAAATAAAAAAATTTAATTAAGATGTAGGATTCAAAAAAGTTTGCGAACACCTGATTTGAAGTGTTCGGTTCGGTATTAAAGACAACCATAATTCTATGATGGTTTAACAATAAAAAAGGAATCAAAATTATATTCCAGCGTGTCAGCTTTTATTATTTTCTAAAGAAAAATTCACAATACACTGAAATTCTTCATTTCGCTCAACGCTCACCTGAATTTACATAAAACTGACTTGAATTGTTTACTTGGCGAGTGCTTTATTCTTTTTTCATCTCAAATTGAAAACTTTTTAAGCAATATTTCGAAATACGCTTCCCGCCTCTGAGCTTTCAACTCTTTATTCTAAATTATCTTCTCAATCCAATCGTCATATTTCAGAATATTCTTCTGAATTGTTAAGCGGTAGAATGAATTGCTTCCCCTTTCTTTTATGACACTTTTCTTTTTTTCAGACCTTTTAGTATGTATCTACATGATAAATGTTGAAAAAGTACCTGTTAACCCACTCCCTTCATCTTTTTGTTAAATAACAGGTTATTTTTTTCTTTAGACCACGCGACTATAATTTTTTTTTGATAAATAAACATTTTTTTAAATGTATTATTTATAGTTAAGGCATTAAAATTGTGGAGGTTTAAAGATATTGTGATTTGTTTGATCAACCACTGTTTATTCCACTAAATCTCAAATGTATTCATATACTTGATATAATGGGAAAGTGTTTGATTAAACAAATGACAATATTTTAAAATATTTAACAACAAATTTCTATGGTATTCCATTAATTACATTAATTCTCGCTGCACGCCTCCTATTTCGAGGCTTTCGTCAGGCGCAACGTAGAAACACGGAAGGGAAAAGTACGTCTAGAAGGGATTTATATGTCATAATTAGTAGAATAATAAAAAAAATGCAATAAATAAAAGAAGAAAAACTGACAAAACAAATATAAAGTGCTAATGTGAGTGGATGGCGAGTAAGAGGAAGACTAAGGAAAGTATAGTTGAATCGAGTTAATTATATTTTGAAAGAAGAAAACGTAGAAAGTCAGAGAAATCTTACAAGTTGTATGAGAAGGTGTATGCATGTGGAATAGGCTAAGGATGTGTGTTGAGATAAGAGTCTAGAGCTATATCCTCTCTGCTTACCTTGACAAGGAAATGATGTGATGGTCGAATGTATAAATATGTTTTTTGTTCAATTAATGGAGTTTCACAAATTTAAAACCGAAACCTTTGATAAACTTAAATATCTTAAAATTTAATATGAAGAATCATCATCAACAGTCTGGTTGTCTTCAATGTTATATGTATAAAGACCTCTCCTCTCCGTTTCCACTCCTTCCTATCATGGACACTTTTCTTCTAGCTAATCTCAGCCACTTTTCTAATGTCATCTCACCATCTTGTTAAGGGTCTTCCAGCATTTATTTTCCCTGTTCTTCGTTGCCACTCCAGCACTTTATGGGTCAAATCAAGAACGCTGCAAATATTTTTTTCACAATATTTGAGGAAATATTATAATTAATTTCGCTTCTTCTTGAGATGAAAAAAAAACATTTATTTATATCAAAAAAGTTTTTAACACATTTTCCCAGATTCCCCAATGATATAAATATTTTTAGGAATAAATAAGGAATTCTTTTCTCGAGAAAATAAAAAATATATGTACGAATATTAAATAGCTTGGAATCTACGAAGAAATGCAAAAACCGTGTTAAAAATTGGAAAACTTTATATTTATACTGTCAAATTTGACATGGAAAATTTTCAACTTCGGTAAAAAAAAATATTTTTCCACATTAACGTCAAGTTTGTTCAAGTCAGATAAATTTCGTATTTATATTGCAGTGGGTTCGAATTTGATATGCGTAAATCAATCAATCTTATTAAAATATTCCGTGTCCCTCTTTGGGTTGGTAAAGAGGACAAATCTCTACATATTTTTTTTACTCGTACAGTCATGTCTTATCCTTGTATTACTTGATAACGGTGACGTGAGTTATTTAGTTGCCAAGTAAGAGACATTAGATATATAGAAAAAACGAAACGTTTGCATTTGATTCATTTTAAACTTAAGCAAGTATGTCAATGTGTCAAATAAAAAACAAACTCACTGAGGATAAAGCTGAATAAGAGGAATGCAATAATAAAACCTTGCGAATCCACTAATTACGATTAATAAAGATAAAACCCTGTCTTCAAGATTAGGCCACCAAATAAAAGTTATTATGCAATTATATGAGTCAACATAATAAACTATTTTTATATACAATTTTACACAATTAAAAGTCTCAACTGATTAAGTTTCAAAATTCTAACAATCGATCTATAAGTGGAAAAGTTCCACGAAGAAAAAAGAAACATGACATTCATTAGACGAGGTAATGATGTTGTTTTTAGTTAATCAAATCTATCACGCAGACAATCGAAAAATAAATGGTCCATAATTTCATCATCCAGACCACATTCGCAGCCGAAATTCTCAACAATACCGAATTAGGCCTTATTGTATATAGGTCATCTTGTATTACAATATCGTATTACACGCCAGTTATTAAAATTCAGCGTTCACTTAAAACTCAAAGAAAAAGTTTTTTTGAGGTATTTTAGAGAATTTCTTTAATTTTTTTATATACGTAAACATACATACCATCAGGCCGTCTCCCTGCTGTGGTAGGCAGAGAGGGCAAAGCGTCAGATTTGACTATCTCGACACATATATTTTGACTTTTCCACATCATTACACCTTATAGAGTAAAATATCTATTTGATCCAATCATACTTGCCTTGGTCTTCATCTACCATTCTTTTCACTCACATTTTCATTGTACGAATATATATGTATTTTTAGTCTTTCTTTGTTAATTCGTTCTACGTGCCCAAATCATCTTAGAATGCTCTTTTTTATTTTACTCAACATTAAGGTCGTACTTATTCCTAATCACTTAATTACATTCTGTCTTATGTTATTACTCTATGTATGTATTCTTCTTAGTGCATGCATTTATACAATATCATCCGGCTATTTTCAGTTTGTTTTCATGTTCACGTTTCACTCTCATACTATATATCAAAGTCGGTAGTAAAGACTATCACCATATCAGATTTTGATACTGCCAAGTTACAGTATATATCTTAATGTCCCATTGGTAGTGTTTCTTTTCCCTACACGTCGTTCGATTATCCTCGTCACCCTTCCATCATCTGAGAAAATACTACCTTAATACCAGAATTCTTCACATTTTTCACACATATATTTTAATATATCGCATTTTTATCCTCTTTTACACTTTTCTTTCACCATATTTTTACCAAATAAATTTACTTCGATTCCATTGAAACTCTTTACCCAAGATTGTAAATATTAAGTTATTTCTTTGCACAATAGTATATTTCCCAACCCCTAAGCAGCCCTTAAATTCTCCACGATGTTAACATTGTAAAGCTTCCTTATTATATTATTAAATGGCAAGTCCTTAACATTTTCCCCGTCAAAATCCCTTCCGGGATTTCTTGGAAATTTTATGAAATGCAGGGTGCATTATATAACCCGGAAGACTTAAAAGATAAAATAAATTAGAGCGGCTCGAGATACAAAAGGGATTTCGGTTCATTAAGATTAAATTTTAAGATATAACTGTTCAAATCTAACCACATTTACGCAATTTGTTAAAAGGGGATATCGTTTTTGAGTATTGTATTATGAGCGTTTGCTAAAATAATTAAAAAACAAAAAAAAACAACTTTCTTATTTATATGTAAAATTTTGCTTGTTTAATGACCATCCCGGTATTGACGTTAAACCCACAAATCAATAACAAAGAAAAATTATATCAATTTGTAACGAGATGGAAATTACAATTGTTTATTAATTTATTCTTTTTGTTTTTTTGATTCATTCTTTATTTTTAGTTAATTGTTTAATTCATTTATTCTTTTTTTGTTTATTAATTCATTGTTTTTTATATGATAAGAAACCTTTCTTTGAAAAGCTTTTCCACTGTACATCGGTTGTTCATATTTTTTAAGTTTATTCAATTGAAACATAAAATTGTTTTTTATAATATTGCATTTTTCACATTAATGTGATGGCACAAATCACCCTAGTGACTGTGTATTGCCTAAGAAAATAAACAACAAAAGGAAAAGATAAAAGAGATACTCTTCAATAATCATAAAAATATTAATGCCATTTTCTAATTCAGCATCCCAAAATCTATAAGATATATAAAGAATAAGTTTGTTTCTGTCAAAAACTCGTAGTTAAGCAGTGTTTTTATATAAAAATTTATTTTTTACAAATCCGCTTACAGTATTGGGCAGGGTATTATTTCTTTTAGCCCATAGACTAAATAAAAAAGTAAATATTTTCTTATGAAAAGTCCGAAGACTTTACTTAAATAAATTAAATTAATTGTACCCTGTGGAAATATAAATAAACTTTTCCAATAAGTTTTTAATGATTATTGTCTTATTGTGGAGATAAACAATGGATGAATGCAATTACTAAATGGACAGAAGAAATTTGACAAAGACTACGTGGTCGTATTATTTATGTAATACTTTTCTTTAGAAACTCTGTTCATCTGTCTTCCAAAGTGTTTTCACCGTCTAGATGTAAAAATGCTTTGACGCAAATAAAATACACACTCATTGTCAAGTGGCCATTTCTCCCGACAAACCAAAAAAAATGTTTATAGACCTCAATATGAAAGAATTCAGATAGGGTAATATTTTTGGCTTTTGATCACAATTGAACTTCAACAGAAAAGAAGTTCCTTGGGATATTTTCATGTCGAAAAAAAATACATTTGAATATTTTTTTAGGTACGTAAAAATACGTATTTGTTGAAATATTCAAATCTAGACAGCACTGAATAAGAATTTGATTTGTTCCTAATTACAGTGTTGATAGATAGTGGGTGAATCACATTAAAACTCAAACCCATGACACCCGGGTTAGATACATAAGATGTGCAACTAAATTCGTCAATTGCACGAATAAGCAAAAAATAGGTTTGACCTAACATACAAGATTCTATTACAATCATGTTAACAATACTAAATCTTTATCTGATCCACCCAAAAATAGGTTTGACCTTACATACAAGATTCTATTCCAATCATGTTAACAATACTAAATCTTTATCTGATCCACCCAAAAATAGGTTTGACCTAACATACAAGATTCTATTCCAATCATGTTAACAATACTAAATCTTTATCTGATCTTCCCAAAAATAGGTTTGACCTAACATACAAGATTCTATTCCAATCATGTTAACAATACTTAATCTTTATCTGATCCACCCAAAAATAGGTTTGACCTAACATACAAGATTCTATTCCAATCATGTTAACAATACTAAATCTTTATCTGATCCACCCAAAAATAGGTTTGACCTAACATACAAGATTCTATTCCAATCATGTTAACAATACTAAATCTTTATCTGATCCACCCAAAAATAGGTTTGACCTAACATACAAGATTCTATTCCAATCATGTTAACAATACTAAATCTTTATCTGATCCACCCAAAAATAGGTTTGACCTAACATACAAAATTCTATTCCAATCATGTTAACAATACTTAATCTTTATCTGATCCACCCAAAAATAGGTTTGACCTAACATACAAGATTCTATTCCAATCATGTTAACAATACTTAATCTTTATCTGATCCACCCAAAAATAGGTTTGACCTAACATACAAGATTCTATTCCAATCATGTTAACAATACTAAATCTTTATCTGATCCACCCAAAAATAGGTTTGACCTAACATACAAGATTCTATTCCAATCATGTTAACAATACTTAATCTTTATCTGATCCACCCAAAAATAGGTTTGACCTAACATACAAGATTCTATTCCAATCATGTTAACAATACTTAATCTTTATCTGATCCACCCAAAAATAGGTTTGACCTAACATACAAGATTCTATTCCAATCATGTTAACAATACTAAATCTTTATCTGATCCACCCAAAAATAGGTTTGACCTAACATACAAAATTCTATTCCAATCATGTTAACAATACTTAATCTTTATCTGATCCACCCAAAAATAGGTTTGACCTAACATACAAGATTCTATTCCAATCATGTTAACAATACTTAATCTTTATCTGATCCACTCAAAAATAGGTTTGACCTAACATACAAGATTCTATTCCAATCATGTTAACAATACTAAATCTTTATCTGATCCACCCAAAAATAGGTTTGACCTAACATACAAGATTCTATTCCAATCATGTTAACAATACTAAATCTTTATCTGATCCACCCAAAAATAGGTTTGACCTGACATACAAGATTCTATTCCAATCATGTTAACAATACTTAATCTTTATCTGATCCACCCAAAAATAGGTTTGACCTAACATACAAGATTCTATTCCAATCATGTTAACAATACTTAATCTTTATCTGATCCACCCAAAAATAGGTTTGACCTAACATACAAGATTCTATTCCAATCATGTTAACAATACTAAATCTTTATCTGATCCACCCAAAAATAGGTTTGACCTAACATACAAGATTCTATTCCAATCATGTTAACAATACTAAATCTTTATCTGATCCACCCAAAAATAGGTTTGACCTAACATACAAGATTCTATTCCAATCATGTTAACAACACTAAATTTTTATCTGATCCACCCAAAAAATATCAACTGTGGTATCATTGTGGTTTCCCTTCTGCAGGTCTTCTTTTGAGTAGCTAAAAGAGCACAGTGGGCAAACCATCAAATGAAACATTGATTGAATGTTACCACCCATGCATAGTGTTGGGTCTTTTGTTCCCTTACCCTACCTTGTGAGATTCTGTTTTAATCTACGCACATCTGTGCTAAGAGATCTTCATATGACATTTAAGAAGGAAAAAAACACGTCGTCAATTGTTGATAATGTAAATATGTTCCAGTCATTAATTCAGAAATATAGAAAGGTTGCCATATGAATGAATGATACAATAAATTCTACAATATACGATGTCCACACACCAAATTTGGACCAATATTTATTGCTCAGCCCATTATCGTGACTCAGGGACGCGTTAAAAGGTTGACCTAAATATTTCATTAACCATGGGGATAACCCAAAGCTTTGGTTTAATGCACAATGACAGAAAATGCCAATTTAAATCCAAACAACTGATCCCAAATTAAAAGGATAAAGTTCAAAGCAAAGAAGAGGCAATTTAATTTAAATTGCAGATCAGCCGAGAATTGAACCTCTATAGTCATTATTGAAAATTAAAATTTTCTCTGAACTGGATAAATATGTTACTGTAGAAATGCGTGTACTGAAAAAAAATACATGGGGGTGAGAATTTATAACAAAATACGGAATTATGTGATTAATTATGAATGTGAACTTAAGACGTTGAATAAGGTGAAGAAGAACATTCTGAGAGGCTTTGGTCAAGTAAAACGAATGAATGAAAACAGACTTAACAAAATAAATATATAGTGCAAATGTGTTTGGAAGGCGTGGTTGAGCAAAACCAAAGAAAATATGGTTGGATCAAGTGTATGATATTTTGAAAGAAGGTTATGCCAGAGGTTAAAAAATCATGTGAGTTGTATGAGAAGGTGTATGGATGTAGAAGAGGCGAACGATATGTATCACGATAAGAAAATATGGCGCTCTCTCCTCTCCCCCTACAATGACAGGGAAACATCGTTATAGTAATACAGATTTGCTTTTTATTTTGTCATTTTTAATTGTTATTTTTTTCATCAAAAAAGTCATTTGACCGTTTATACCGAAAAAATAGATAATGATAGAAATCATGCCAGTATCCATATTTATTTATTTCGATATCTGGTATATATTTGATTGACAGATTAAAGTTACATCAATATTAATATTTTTTGCATTTAAATTTGAACTAAAAATACGAAATTACTTTCCGAACAACATATTACTATTACATGTCTAAATTTTCAACATTACACATATTCAGTAATCTCAATGAACGTAATACACTCAACAATGCTCACTGGTTGGGAATCCTCAAATTAAGGTGAAAAATCATTAAAGCAGGTCCAATATAAGACCTGTGTCAGGCCGATCATGCCTTAAAATGTTAAAAAATCTGTTAATGCGAAACCATTCTTAGGGGGCAAAGCACCAGTTGTGTTTTAGGCGACCTTCCTGGCATGCAATATCTTGTGGGGATCTCATGATCTACTATGTTATGTATGAGGTTCTGTCGTTACCCATTATATCTACATGATTACGCTAGTACCGCCTACTATGTTATGTATGAGGTTCTGTCGTTACCCATTATATCTACATGATTACGCTAGTACCGCCTACTATGTTATGTATGAGGTTCTGTCGTTACCCATTATATCTACATGATTACGCTAGTACCGCCTACTATGTTATGTATGAGGTTCTGTCGTTACCCATTATATCTACATGATTACGCTAGTACCGCCTACTATGTTATGTATGAGGTTCTGTCGTTACCCATTATATCTACATGATTACGCTAGTACCGCCTACTATGTTATGTATGAGGTTCTGTCGTTACCCATTATATCTACATGATTACGCTAGTACCGCCTACTATGTTATGTATGAGGTTCTGTCGTTACCCATTATATCTACATGATTACGCTTGTACCGCCTACTATGTTATGTATGAGGTTCTGTCGTTACCCATTATATCTACATGATTACGCTAGTACCGCCTACTATGTTATGTATGAGGTTCTGTCGTTACCCATTATATCTACATGATTACGCTAGTACCGCCTACTATGTTATGTATGAGGTTCTGTCGTTACCCATTATATCTACATGATTACGCTAGTACCGCCTACTATGTTATGTATGAGGTTCTGTCGTTACCCATTATATCTACATGATTACGCTAGTACCGCCTACTCTTCCTTATCCGTCTGACCTCGTGTATACTCGTGTTGCTGACACAAATAAAACAATGAACCATCTTCAAATATTCTAGATGAGAATATTACGAAACATTGTAAAAAAAATATCAGAGATAGGGTCAGAAATCTACACATTCGACAGACCATGTATGTTGAAGTAGACTCATTGTTTAAATTATATCAGCAATACGAGTGTATTGTAAGATAGAACGGAAAGACTATACAGTACTGATGTGATCATGTGGATAAAATGGGCAACAAAAGAACCCAATACATTGCAGCACGCAAGATCCCAGCAGGATATCGTATGCTAGGAAGGTCACCTAAAAGGTGGAGAGACAGTTGGTGCCTTGCCTCCTAAGAATGGTTTTAGTAATAACAGATCCAAGATCTACACCAAGGAAAATAAGTCATTAAAGAAAAATAAACTAGTTCTGTTGAATGTAAGAGTTTCTGACCCTATCTCTAAAAGATATTTCTACAATGGTTCGTAATATTCTCATCTCGGATATTTGAAGTAGACTCATTGTTCAGCAACTTAAGAATATCATCAGATGGAGCAAAAAGAGTCGACAGTACTGGCGTGATCATATGGGTAGAATGGGCAACGACAGAATTTCATAACAAACGAGTACATAGCAGTACACAAGATCCCCGTAGGACTCGCATGCCAGGAATGTTACCTTAAAAGTGGAGAGACAGCTGGTGCTCTGTCTCCTAACCATTTTCGTAATAACTGATCCAAGATCTATCTATATCAATAAAAAGAAGTCAGTAAAGAAAAATAAATAAATATCTGTTATTGTACAATATTCAAGTATCGAAATGTACTTTACAACTCCTCGCACAATATTGTTTGGAGGCAATTACGAGTATGCCCAGACCCATTATCGCGACTCGAGGAGGCGTTAACTAAATGTCCTAACTTTCTCACTCGGTATGTTAATTAAACTAAACAATTAACATTACAAGCGAGGAAAATGTCCTCAGAAACTTTTCTTCGAGGAAATTGCATAATTTTCAAATTCGTAAATACATTTTTAAATGAGAAATACATGACTTAAAAAAGCGCCGTTGTAAAAAATTTGAGTGAAAAATGAATAAGTCTGGTAAAAAATGTTCTTTTGGTAACAATACTCGTTTAATAGTGTTTTCAACGCGTTCAATGACGAACTTATTCCTCAAACGGTCGCTTACTGGGGCAGTATACAATACTGCCTCCCGGCCAAGCTTTTCAATGTGTCCGAAACACTAATTCGATTTAAGGTGTGGGCTGAAAAACATCCGGTATCCTCGCGGCCGGGCTCACCCTATATTAATGGGGTGTATGTCGGCCGAGGGGGTGTTATGAGATGAGCCCAGAACTTTCGATAGGTTCTCTCTTAGTATATTATTTATAGTTAAGGCATTAACGTTGTGGAGGTTTAAAGACATTGTAATTTGTTTTATCAAACACTGTTTATTCCACTTTTTGTAACGGTATAACCCTACCGGTTTCAAGGCTTTCATCTCATCTTGAGGTGAAAGTCTTAAAACCGGTAGGGTTATACCGTTACAAAAAGTGGAATAAACAGTGTTTGATAAAACAAATGACAAGGTTCTCTCTTAAATATATTTTCTGCAGTTTATCTTTAAATATACTCGTATGCGCGACTTCGGAATGTGTTTATATATGTACTCGTATATACTATATTGCTATCGAGAAACCTATATTTATTATTCATTATTATTTAATATATAAAGGGGTACCATACGAACAAATATATAATTACTATGCATACAATAATTCCCGTGTCCATGACATGTTTCTAATTCTTATATCGATATTCTCTTCAGGCAAAGTGACCCCGGTTTTTTTACGAGAGCAATGCTTCGGTCAGACCGGTGTCATGTTACATCGGAAAGGTGAGTGTTCTATTTACCCAAAGGATTTTTTTAAGGGACATGAATCCTTTTGCATTAATTGGTTATTTATATTTTTGGTTGAGGCGCTCGTGTATCTCTAATCTTTCTAAATGACGTATGTTATGTAAATTTTTAACATTAGTTAAAAAAGTTACGAAATTATAAAACAATAAATTGAGAAACATAAGAAATGCGTCAAGTCAAGCAAAAATAACCAAAAAATTAAAAAGGTTTCATCCCTTTTAAAACTTTTCTCAAGGGTGAATTAACTCGGGAAAATGACATTAGCCTGTTGTAAATGTTGCTCTCGTAACAAACCGGGATCATTCCGCCCGAAAAGAGCCTCGAGATAGGAAGTAGAAATACATGTAATGAGAATGAATATTTTTTTTCAAGCAAATGTTACCGAAGTAAAATCGAGGGGACCACAAAGGAAGAGATGAATCGACCAGACAAAGGAGTTCGGTACGAGACTTGACGTCACATGAAAGGAGGCATTAGATCTAGTGTGAGATAAAAGTCACTGAAAACAACTAACGACATCACTGTGCGGTCAACCCGATGGGAAAGGGGAGAAAGAAAAAGAATGTATTCGGTTGAATGTCAATATGTTATAATTGTATAGGGTGTCTCCATTGTATCTTTCGAATCTTTGTCTGAGAGATATTCCTTCGGAGAAGAGTAGAACTTTGTTAATTAATTTAATCATCATTTAATAATTTGATTGTTCTGGATTGATGCAATAGGGTGGATTATTATGTAAGAACTTTGCCGTGGCTGATCATGTGGCGTTTAATGGTCTGGTTCTTAGTGATTGAGATGTGAGTGGTGTGGGCAGCTTTAGGAAGCACTTGAAGACAACCCTTTTTGGGAGGTACCAAAATTTATAATTTTATGTAAATACATGCAGTACACCATATACTATGCTTCACCGAATATGTTACTATATTATATCGGAAGATATATAAAGGTTTCTTTGTATTTCATCTTCCCGTGGTAAGTTTTCTTTTTTAATATGTTTCTCTTAACATAGGCATATGCGGAAAAGTACCTTATTTAACGATTTAGACTTGAACATATTTATTATGTTTATTTTTAATCTGTCAATAATATTATGTTCGAATCGCGAGTTTAAGTGCCCTTGAGCAAAGTTTACTCACTAAACAGCCATACGTTTTTGTTTTTTTATTTATTCTTTAATCTAGATATGCGGTGTGGGATGGAAGCCCCCCAATGCCCTTACGGTCGGGCTCGCCCTATATTGGTGGGGTGTATCTCGGCCGGGGGAATGTTTGTGGGATGAGCCCGGACCTTTTAAAGTCTTCTCTCTTGAATGTATTTTTTTTGTCATCTATTTATTTTCTGTGTCTTTTTTATCTTCTTGTTCTACATGTTCAAGGGTGTGGGCTGAAAAACATCTGGTGTCCCCGTGGCTAAGCTCGCCCTATATTGGTGGGGTGTATCTTGGCCGGGGGGATGTTATTAGATGAGCCGAGACCTTTTGATAGCGTCTGTTTTTTAATGTATTCTCTTTTTAATGTGTTCTTGAAATGTGTCTAAATGTATTATGTACATACTATGTTGCTATCAATAAACCTGTATTTATTTATTTATATAAATTGTCTTTTTATATTTATCATGATTTAACAAACATAAGGGTGAGTTTTTCAACATATTTTTAATATTCCAAAAAGGATATTGTGAATAAAAATGCCCTACCTTCTTCCAGATAGGGGATGGCCCTAGCGGTCGGCAGGAGCTCCATAACAGCCAGCAACGCCCCCAGCAGCAAGAGTGCCCATGCGGTCCTCATCGTTTCCAACTGACACTCTTTAGATCCTCACTGGAACAAGTGGAAACACATTTATTAGTTTACTCGCAGAAGACTTATGGTAGAACAGCTTCTCTCAGAAGATACAACAAAAAACTGCTGGTAACTTTTGAGAAAAGAAACATTATTGAACAATGCGTCGTCATTGAACATGAGACATGTAATCATATCATAATTCTGAGAAAAGTTATGGTATGTATGTGGACGGAATAGCAATGTTCTTCTTGCAGTGGTTTCTTTATCTGTTGTTTCCTGTATTATTCCTGAGATGTGTATTTCCAGGCATCCCTCCATCTTTTTAGGAGTCTTCCGTAGGAAACCGACCACCAGAGTATTTAGGAGTCTGGTGATCAACTTCCTATAGAGTAACCATATGGATAATTTGGGTAGTATCCTTTCTTTGAACGTGATCCCATCAATAACATACCATCTTACGGCGTCTTTGGTTTTAACGTTTTTTTATTTTATTTTTTACTTCTAAAATATTTACTAAAGCACTTTACTTTGGATTATGGCAATCAATTTTAGAATATGACTTGAGGCACAAAGAATAGTTTTGAAAGTGATGTACATATATCAACGAAGAACGTTCACTGATTTGACCTTCCGTCAGGCTGCAGTGATATCTTGTCAACAACTACACGTCATAAATCTTCTTTTGTATGAGTTAAGAAAATATTGTAACACTGAAACGATGAAAACAAGAATAAATTTAAAATTGAGTAAAATAACGTATATGCGAATGGCCTTTGAACAGAGAAGTTTCATGTACTGGGATATTTAATACATTACCTAAAGCCATAAGAAATAATCAAATATATTGTTAATATTATATGTGATAGATCTGAATAAAAATGGCTTATAGAAATCAAACAAGATTTAGTGAGAGATAACGTCAACGCAAGGTAAAAACATAAATTAGATCAAAAGCATGCAATGGAGAAGTATTCCGTGTGTAATTAATTACATTTTCCTTTATTTTTGTGGATTTGTGTGATTTAAATTTAAATATTTCACTGTAAAAATAACAAAACACTAAATATTTTTCTTTAAGGCACTAAATATAATTATAACATAAACGGCTTTAAAGTAGGATTTTTATTTTTAAATTACTGTAAATCTTTTGGATTAATTAACTTCCTAATAATTTAAAGACGCCCACTTGCTATAAAAATATTTTACATCTATCTGAAATCTTTGGCAAATTATTCATAATATCAAGCTTCATAAATAGCCCATAATTAAGCCATATAACAAAGTAGGCTTTATCAGCTAAGTGTAATGAATTTATAACCTTACCCATTCACCAGACCGACCGCTAAACGTAGTACAACATTTCGATTATCCACTCGAAAGGTCTGAGTATCGATTATTGAAAGGTGTTTACATAACCGTCGCGCTGATAAAGTCTGCTTAACTTGTCTGAAAGTATGGCAGCTTTATCTTTTCAGCTTGCCATGACTGAAATTCAGGCTGAAATTCGATTTTCAAGAGCGGTGGTGAGATTCAGCAAAAATTGCTGAAATATATTTTTCTTTAGTATTTTGTATAAAAATACTAAAATTGGAGCTCGTGATAAGTTGAAACATAAGAACAGCGTTTCCCAATTAACTTTAATCTTTTAAATTTTGTACACAGAAAAATTCACCTTTTTATTGAAAAAATGTCTCAGTTCAAAATCTAACAACTTTAAATTGAAAGTTACATTTTTCCATGAGAGAAGCCACTACACGTTTTATTCTCTTTCATGCCCCATAAATAAATACAGCCACCCTGTATTCGTGCGTCTCAGAGAAAAATTAAAAGGTTTTTTCTTGATCAAATTATAATTATGGTAAGGGTTGTTTCCCACTTTGCGAAATGTATATCCAAACACGGAGTATTACCAATCACAGCCTTTTTCTAGTATTACAGTAGTGTAGGTAGGTTTAGTAGTTTACAGTCGAGGCTATGTGCAGGTTCTGGATAACAATAATAAAGGGAGGTAAGTACACCGGCTGTGCAGAAAACTGCCCTGACTCAAATATTGTCTCGTCTGCTAGATATAAACGTACTAACATACATACATACATACCATCACGTCATTTCCCTGTCAGAGAAGACAGATAGGGCAGAGTGCCAGACTTTCTTATCACGACTTACATCAGCCTCCTTCTCATACAACCTCTACGATTTCTCTGACTTTCTACGTTTCATTCACTTGATTCAACCATACTTTCTTTGGGCTTCCTCTCACACGCTTTCCACTTATATTTGCATAAAATGTCTGTTTTGTCAGTCTTTCTTTATTCATCCTTCCACATGCCCAAACTATCTCAGAGTGCTCTTTTTTATCTTACTCAACACATCAGCCTTAAGTTCACATTCATCTCTTATCACTTCATTCCGTATTCTGTCGTACATTGTCACTCGATGTATTTTTCTCAATACACGCATTGCTTCAGCTTTTATTTGAATTTTCTGCCTTTTCCACGTCCAAGTTTCACTCCCATATACCAAAGATGGCACCAAATTACTATTGTGAACTATCTCATAAAATTTTGATGCTGTTCGGTTAGAGTATATATATTTTAGTGTTTTATTAACTTTGTTTGTTATAGCTACACATTGTTTGATTCCCCTCTTAACTTTTCCGTTATCTCATCATAAAGGTTTCTACAATATATGAAACTTCCTATTTTAGTGGAACCCTTAATTTTACCCCACGGAATTCAAAGATTCCGCCGAACCCTGTTTGGAAAACACTACTTCAAAGGATTGAATCTTATTTTATATAGTTTAAAACAGGCAATTATTTATTTACGCATTTGACAGAGTCAATCATGGATTGTTGTTGTCGGCTTTGGGAGTTTTGGATCTGTTTTTAAATGAATCGAAGATTGTCTGCGCGATTGAAAGTTGCTGGTGAATATACACAGTATTTGCATGGTCCACTTTCATATATCCAGTCAAATATACTTATACTATATATTACTTCTTATACATGTATATAACTATTTCGTCCCATTCTTTCTTGGTTCTCCTCATTCATATTTATTCTCCATTCATACAATTAATGCAGATAATCGTTTCAATTAATGTTTATATTATATAATTATTCTTAAAAACTAAGCTTAAGCCAGTTCTTTATTAATCTGACTGATTGATAATTCCGGTCAATTGAAAATAATATGTACACACTAACAAGTATAGTCAAAGAAAATATCTTATGTATTGAATCCCAAACAAAACGAATTCATTAAGTTGGCTAAGGGGTAGTAAGGCTTCCACCATTCAGGTTATAACACGAATGAGCAATGGATCATGGAAATTGGAAACCTGAATTAGGGTTTCTTTCTTTTATCCATCAAAATTAAAAGGTCACCTCAGAAGAAAAGACCTCTGAAAATATATTTTTGGAACTAATTCCATTCTTTAATTAATTGTTTTGTCAATATATTTTAGTAAAAAAAAACATATTGTTAAGTATTATTTATAGTTAAGGTATTAACACTTTGGAGGTTTAAGGACACTAATTTGTTTAATCAAACACTGTTTATTCCAATTCATATAACAGTATAACCCTATCGGTTTCAAGTTTTTCACCTTATCACTAGAGGATGATGTGGTAAAAAGAGTCTTGTTTGTGCTTTCCTGATGATGGGGTAAAAACCTTGAAATCGTTAGGGTTATACCGTTGTACAAAGTGCAATAAACAGTGTTTGACTAAACAAATTACAACACATTTTGTAATTTGTTAAGTCAAACATTGTTTATACCGTATACACTTTCTTTGTTTTGTACTGTATACACTTTCATTGTTTACAGTACAACCTGGCGAGCTTATTGTAACGTAGCAATCTCTTCTATTCAACGAGATAAACATTAAAGAGATACTACAATCATTTTTCAAAAAATCCGACGAATAAAACTTCATCCCTCAGGTTAGAAGACTCGCGTCTCTTCAACTAGGCCACAAAGGTCGTCAAACAAACATGCTTAAAAAATGTGGTGTCAGTGTTGACTAAGTGAACTGACAATATACCACACATAATCATAAAAATTAAAAAACAATAAAAAACAACACACTCAAGAGCTCACACAAACCATTTCCATGACTCATTCCTCTTGCAAGCCCAAGTACTCATACTCCTGTCGCATAACATACGAGTACTATATAGTATATGTATCAAAAACATTCATAGAACCGAAATATTACAACTGATGTAAAATTTTATGTATTTATTTTACACATAAGAAATTGTACACAATGAACATATTATACATTAAACATAATTATTCAACACTTACTCATTTATAAAATTATTTAGAAAATCTACACAATAAACTTTAATTAAAACAGTTGTAGCATGCATATTTTGCTTTATAAAATCTTCTCAGAATTTCGCAACACTTGTTCCCATATCTTTCTCTTCGTTTGCATCTCTCATACGATTTACTTGTCAAACTCTTTAATTCTTCTTCATTCTCCGATTACATTACCATGTCATCAGCATACAGCAATCCGCGTACATTCCTATTTGTTGGTACTTCGGGAAATATTTTTGTATTTGTCATGTATGTAAAGTATTAGTGCAAAAAATTGAATTTTTCGTGACAGATATAAAATCTTTCGTTATATTATAAGTTAATAAGTCGTTATGTTATATATTTGTCAAAAGGATGCTTTCCATGAAATAAATCCATCTTGCAAAAATGATTTACAAACAACTAAAACCTATATAAAAATTAATTTGATCTTAATTTTAACATATTTTAATTAGTTTTCATTTTTTTTAATTTGTTTATTAGATATTTAAATTTTTCCTTTGATAAAAATATTCATAAATATTCTTTATCAACTCGGAACTTTTTTAACTTTGTAAATAAGAAACGCTTCTAACTCGTTTTTTTTTTCTTATTCTTCCTTGAATTCATGAATAAAATATGTAAAGTCTTTTCAAATTTTATTTTAATTTCAATCTTTTTCTCTGTCCCAAGTTATATAAAGACAAACAATGTGTACCTTTATGGATGTTTTTGTATTTTATTTACTTTCGTTATATACAGTATAACCTGTAAAATTTATTACGATGTGGCAATCTTTTCCCCTTCACCAGAAATATGTTGGCAAAATCTTAAAATACCTTGGATTGAGTTCATGCTGAAGAAAATCCTCCAGAGCTCAACATCTACCAATAAGGTTCAAATGCTTCCGGTCCGAACAAGTTAGAACGTGTGTGTACAGATACCACACTAGTCGCAAAACATTAATACCTCAGTAGTATGTTAACGAAAGCCGATAGAAGACGTGTTGTTTCGTTTTATTCTTAAATGTGAAAAATTTAATTTCGCGGTTAAGTTTTTTTTTTTTCAAAAAAGGGAAAAGCCCAGCTGATATTGAAAGACATTTAGATGCTTACGTCGTTCAATTTTTGCCAGTTTTTTTTTATTTTTAAAGAATCTTGATAACCGAGCGATATTCAATTCAAACGATTTAGAATATAACGCAACAACATATCTTATATTGGCTAGAAATGACATACTGTTTATAACGAAAGTGTTAAATGTGATTCGCTCGGTCGCTACTATTGCCGCCAGACGTGCTTTGTTTAATAATAACATGGGTTCAAGTTCCGAGTTGGAGCGCCCTTAAGGGGAGTTTGCTCCCTTAACGACACTATATAAAATTATTCTTGAAATTTAAATATACCGTAAAACCACTTGACCATGCGTTGGGCATAGTACCTATCCATACATAAAAATATATCCTTCAATCCAGACATGCGTATCTTAAGATACAGTTTCACGTTGTATGGATGAAAATTCATGTAAAATTCGCTTTTGATATATTTTAAGGTATAGTACGAGTAATTTATTTTATCAAACACGGTTTATACCACTTTTTGTAACGGTATAACCTTACCGGTTTCAAGGCTTTCACCTCATCTTCAGGGGAGCACAAACAAGACTGGCACTGATATACACGCTTCAACGGTTGTGGAAATTCGGTTTGGGGACTGAGGGCTGAGGGAGGCGTGGGACGATCTCGGCGAGCAGCGGAGAGATTTTTGGGATTAATGATATGTATTTACCAGATGTTCGCCTCGGTGTACTGACTTAGTTATTTTTGTGCATTTTTTTCATAATTATAAGTATTAAGTTTTTAATGTTTCTAAATTTGTCTCATTCTCAATGTATTTTTGTGTTTTTGATAAATATATACGTATTATTAAATTAAAAACCATTTGTTTATATTTCCTAAGCCTCTAGTTATTAAAATGTAACATAATTATGTCAAATGACATGAAAAATAATGTTGTCCCTCTAGATTGGTCAATCCGAAAATTTATATGCTCATATAAAATAAATTGCTTAACCAAACTCAAGCAATATCGAGTAAATTTTACAACTTGACCCACGCTGCCGACCAAATCACTAAGCCCGCATCTATCCCCGAATAAACACGAGGAAGGTTATTCTAATCTCTTGATGACTGGAGCAGGGGGTGGCTTTTGACTGAAATCAAATTTCAGAGTGCAAACAGCACTGGCAAGTGAAACAGCAGCAAAAAATTGGAAAATAAGATTGTATTTAAATTTCATTGTAACAAATACTTCTTAACCTTGCGGATTTATTCCCATATGACAATATCTTCCAGTCTCGAGTAAAAATTAGACTGGAATCCATTTTTTTAAAATCGGGTATTGACAGCAATTAGGAGAAATTTGATAGCGTAAGAATCATCAGCTTATTTCAACATTATTTTGCGTGCTTTATAATCCCAATTCTCCATCATGCTAGTATCTTCGCGAACAATTCCACTTTGTTATAAAACATGAGCATCTATTTATTAACTCTTCATTGCAAACTATTTATTAACTCTTCATTGCAAAAACAATCTGGCGGATTTACTGCTAGGTGGCAATCTCTTCCAATCAATCATTTTGGGTTCATTTTTTGTTTTACTTCTATTTTTGTTTTTATTGTTATGATTGTGTGCGGTATATTATGAGATGAACAAGTTTGGTCTTTCTGGAGTGATGATGTGTGAAGAGTTTGATTGCGCGTGATGTTTCCAGTTGTAATTGAGTGTCACTGTTTGTCAGGTTGATGAGAACGTACAACGGGGTTTTGTGTTTGTGTAATCAAAAATCGGAAAGAAGTATCGACTTATTTTTTTCATGCTAAATATACTCAGTGAGATACAGGCAAAAGCCTAGTTTACTGGGGATACGACAAATGAAAGGCGACAAACCCAGATCCATTAAAATAATGTATTTCCAAATTAAATTACCTGTTGTTTTTTCGAAAATTATGTGTATTTCTTGTCATGTGTAATAATAAATAAATAAAAAAATAAATAAAATCAGACAAAAGTAAATAAAGCAAATTACATGGTCACAAGAAAAACATTCAAATGACTACCCATTATTTTCGATCGGGCAATGAGAAACTTTTTTGCATATACACACATAATCTCAATTTACAAATATCTATTTGCAATCCACTCGACGTGACTGTGTAACGAACTTTCAAGATATATCAGATGTGCGCCATCTTTATTTTCAATTAAGAGATAATTGAAAATATGTTACATTATTCCAAATATCATTTCAAACGTGTTTGTTCCCTTCCTTATCCTTGAATGAATCCAAGTTTGGCAATAACAGAATGCAAATGTTCGCATGTAGTAAACTCTCGATCAACTGATATAGCATTAACCGGGTCACAAATTAACCGGAATAGTTGAAAAATCTGAATTTTCTTCAAAACATTTAATAATTAAACATCAGTGATACAAAACAAAATCGATTTTTTACTGTCCTGGTCAATTCGCCAGTTAACGCACACCTGAGCAATCAACAGTCTACTATGCTTTAAAATACCAGACGGGATTGAACATGCTTTAAAAAGCAACTGAAAAAAGTCAATAATATAAAATGTTTCATTCCTATTTTTTTTCCTGTCCACCATCCCTATGTAACTTCCTTTACTTACTTTTGTCTCGTTGGTTGGAAGAAATTACAATCTGGTTGGAAGAAATTACAAGACCACCAGAATGTTTTGCATTGAAATGTTAAATAAATAAAACTTACGTTTGTTGAACCCTATTTCAAAAATAATGTCAAGAAGAAATGAGGAAGCGATGGCTTCTAAAGAAATGTTTGATTGATAGAGTTTAAGAAGAAAAAAGCAAAACTCAACGAAGCGAGGACTTGAAAAGTCAACCCCACTTTACAACAAAGAGCTATATAAAGAAATCAATAAATGAACCATTTTAACTTAAAAGTTCACATTCCTCAAATACTTTTTTCACGTCCCTTAACCCAATTTAAACCTGATTCGTTACTTCAGTCTTGTTGTACAAAGTGCACACAGTGGTAAGTAATTTTACGCAATTTGACTGAAGAGCGTTAACAAAATTTTCTGTATTTTAAAATAACTGGTATGTTATTAGTAAAACGTTTGATATATGGGAGTAAAATACTGAAAAGAGGCGAATTAATGCGGTTGAAATTAATACATGAGGCAGCAATGTATAACAGAATACGGAATGAAATGATTAAGTTGAATGGGAAAATAAGCTGATGTGTTAAGGAAGATGAAAAAGAGCAATCTAAGATGGTTTGTAGAACGAATGAATAAAGAAAAATTAACAGATCAAATATACAGTGCAAATGTGAGTAGAAGACGTGGTAGATGAAGACTAATGAAAGTGTGGTTGAATTAAGTGAATGATATTTTGAAATAAGGAAACGAAAAATTAAAGAAATACTAGGAATAGTTTGAGAAGGATGTGTGTCGAGATAGGAAAGTCTGTGTCTCTGTCCTATCTGTCTACCCCGACAAGGAAATGGCATGATGATATATATGCAATGTATGACCACATTTAGTAAAGGGGAGGTGGCGAAAATTGTACACTTGGATAGAAACGTATGGAGATCTGTTCTTTTTGCCTACCTCGTAAGGATCATGACTTGACACGTATCAAACTTTTAAGGAAGTCTTTTTCCATGGTTTATTGCTAATACCTTATTCTTTTGACACCTAGTTTCAATTTCTTTCTTCTCGTTTTCATTATTTCCTTTAAAGTTTAGTTTGCAATATGCGTTAAAGATTTTTCATTAATTCGACTTATAGGTTCGATGCCTAATTAAGTAACGTAGTACCTTAGTTTATTAAGAGAGATGTTGAGACTTTATAAACACTGCCTTCTTTTTATGTTTGTTTTTAAAAAGCAATAAATCAAACAACACATGTTTAATTTTAAGTTTCGTATTCGCTTTTATTTTATTGATAGCAGTTTTCGATAGGTGGTTAGTTGAGAAAAATATGTTGCAGAAAACAATGTGAACTGCGTTTTTAGTACTATTTTTGAGTTAAGAAAATTGTGTACAGTAGTGCCAATATTGATGTATGAAAACGAAATCTGAGAACTAAAAAGGAGTGACAATAGCAGGATAAATCGATAAAGGTATTACAATATAAAAAAGAGAAGGAAATTATTGAATAAAGGATACTTGTTCGTTAGACACCGGTGTTAAAAGTAAAATTATGAAAGAAATATTACGATGCCTGGGACATATTTAGAGAATGACCTGCAAATTTTGAAATGATTACTTGGCGAAATCCACATGGAGCCTGCCGTTCGACACGATTAAGCCTGATTAGAACACAATACTTTTGGCCACAATGTACTATTCAGTCAGATGTTAACTCCGTGGAAGTTGATCAACGGTAATCACTATTGACTATTGCCAAGCCTATATGACTTACTCGACAAAGCCTCTCTCAATCTTGACGGTACTCGACTCTTTATATCTGAAGGTACAACGTTACGTAGCAAATATTTTTCTCGATAAGAGTCAGCCGCGAGAATCGGGGACGCCCGCCTTCACTCCTTGTCAGAAATTACCCCTCGCATGTTTCTTAAAGCCTGTTGTCAACGATGATGATTGCCATTTCTCGTGGTAAATAAGCATTTAATTTGTTTCTCGCACCCCGTTGGTGTATCCAAGCTATTAGACTATCGAATGTCTCTCTGCTCATGGGAACTTCAATGGCTAACTTTTTGGCGTCAATCTTGTTTCTTCACCCTGCCTTAAATTATTGGAAATAAAAGAAGAGACATACCTTTAAATTTTGCTGACGGAAAGTTTAAATGGTTATGGACGACGCGAAAGATGTCTCCCTGGATATAAATGGGTTTTCTCAATCTTCCCTAAAAGGAGCACAAGGTTCTTGCATGGATAAACTTATATTTTTCAAACTCAAAGACGCTGATTATAAACAA
Source organism: Odontocerum albicorne (assembly GCA_949825065.1). Lineage (NCBI taxonomy): Eukaryota > Metazoa > Arthropoda > Insecta > Trichoptera > Odontoceridae > Odontocerum > Odontocerum albicorne. The sequence continues at coordinate 10,088,591 of OX463857.1, forward strand.
AAAAGTTAAGTATTAAACATCGTAAAAATATGAGTTATCAAGGTGTGCGTTTTGCACGTTTGCGCAATATAAAAGCCGAATTGCTTACTAAGGGATAAGTTTATGTTTATAATTAAAATACGTTTGCAAAATATGCTATTTTATGCGGGTAGAACTGGTCAGATTTTTATATGAGAAGTAAAAATCCAGTTATCCCAGCAAAAAACCTCATTTTAACTTAAGGGCAAATCATAAATTTAAGTAGCTTGCCATTTGTCCTAATACTACAATAAAAAAATATTTGAATAAGTAAAACGTGTGGATTATTTTTAAAAGAAAAAAACTGAAATTAAAAATTGTCCATAAGTCTTATCACCACAATGCCATGGCTCTATTGCGGCATACAGAGAGAACAAATAAACATTTTATTTTATCTTATTGTACATATTTCGCTTCTACCACTTCTAGCCAGTGTTTTTCAAAGCTTCAAAGACTATCATGGATAGGACATTTGCAAAGTACGCTAGAGGCTCGAATTTTGACGCATTTAGTTGTGGAGAACTGAAAGATACTGACGTGACTGAAGTTGTAGAAAGATATGTAGATGTGTTCCGATATTCCCCTCATCTATTCCCAATAACCATCGATTCATTACATTTGATGTTTTAACGAATGAAAAATTATAACGTGACCCTGTAATTTCGTTTACTTAATGTAGTCTGATTGTTTAGAAGTTATTGCCACACAATTATAATTACGATAGAAATTAAGCATGACGGAGAAAAAGGATTTTTTAAATGATTATTAAAGTGTATGTCTTTAAACTGTTACTTTACTAGTAAAATAAAATAAACACAATAATTGAATTTAAAAAAATGTATTTCACTTTCGTTGTTTAACTTGGTGGGTTTATTACTAAATAGCAATACATTACAATAAACCAGAAAGATGTTAAAGATACCTTAAAAAAAGCAAACTATACTCCATCTTTATTTATTTAATATTTTTATTGCAAATAACAATCTGGCGGGATTTTTGCCAGGCCGCAATATCTTCCAGCCAACCACATAAAAGTAAATGAAGCCAGTTACATGATCGAAAATAAAAACATTCAAATGACTATCCATCCCCACGAAATACATCACATACGTGAGCATACGCCCACAAACCCCACAAAGACGGACACCCGAATATTCATTTTCATATAAAGTGAGATATCAGCAATCAAATAAAAAGAAAGGGATGGTGGAGAAAAAAGGAAAAAAATCAGGAATGAAATGCGTTATATTACTGACTAGAAATTAAGAGTTTTTTGTCACTTCTTAAAGCACGCGAAGGACGGAGTAAGTCTAACATTGGTTTGTAACTGATTCCAGAGTCTCACTGAATGGACGGTAAAGGACGACGTAAAGAAAGAAGAGCGGTGACCTGGAAAGACCAATAAACAATCTCTGTTTGAGCGTAGCGTAAGTTCATGATCGGAAAGACGCTGAATTTTTGTGGCGAGATAAGCGGGGTGTCGAGACAGTTAAGGATAGTAAACAACAGAGACAGTACATGGCGTCTATTTTTGACGTTCAACCAGTCCAACGCTTTCTTATATGAAGTGATATGACTGTACTTTTTGGTTAAAAATAAATCTTAGACAAACATTTTGAAGACGCTGTAATTTGTCTAGCTGTTCCTTTGTAAAATTCAAGTAACATACGTCCACACAGTCCAGAATCACAAAGAGCGGAGATCGCACGAGTAAAATTTTGGTTTTTGTAGACAGGTTACTACGAAAACCGAACACGTAACTCCCGAGTCGGAAGCAGGCATCATCTGAAATGTGCAATAATAATCTGGACTAGTTTAATTTCATTATCTCGTTGTAGGGGTGTACCTATGAAACCGGATTTTTTTAATAGAAAATACACATTTATTGTATGAAAATGGTAAAAAATATTTTATTCAAAGTATTGCCCATCGCTAGCTACACATTTGTCCCATCTCTCTGGCAATTTGTGGATGCCACACCAAAAAAACTGTTGCTCTTTTGAGGCACACCAATCATTGAGCCATTTTTGTAAAAAGTGAAGCGCTGCTCAGCAAGTGCGTGTCCCATCGATGAAAATAAGTAGTAATCAGATGGAGCCAAGTCTGGTGAGTAAGCCGCATGCGAAAGTATTTGCCAACTAAACACCTCAATCATTCCTTGACCGGTTTTGCTGTGTACGATGGTGCATTATCATGAAGCAAAACCACTTTGTGTTGCCTCTTTTGATATTTTGGTCGTTTTTCACACAATGCTTGGTTCAAATCCATCATTTGTTGTCGGTAGCGTTCAGTATTAACGGTTTCGCCAGGTTTTAGCAGCTCATAATAGATAAAACCCTTTTCATCCCACCAAACACAGAGCATTGTCATCACAAATGTAAACACAAGAAAAAGGCGCCAATGACTCGGTTTGAAAGTCACTACATTGACAACTAGAGCCATCTATGAACAAATTCCGGTTTCATAGGTACAGACTTGGTATATTTAGCTCTCCTAAATATCACAGAACTACAAACAGATCATGGCTAAACTTTTAGTAGTTTAGTTTGAATTCCGGTGGATGAAAATTAAATAATTCCACCCCTAGCGGATTAGGGTTGAAAGGTCAGAGAAACCGCAATGAGAAGTCCACAAAACCTAGTATCCAAGATTAAGAGAATTGGATTAGTCACTTCAACCATGTCGATCTAATGTAATCTCAGATTGAGTTTAAATTCTCTCTTTGCTTTTAGAAAGTTTCAAATAGCCAAATAATTTCTGAATCATTTTGTAAACCACGTCCTTTCTTTATCCAAGATCATGGAGTATTTGTAACCGTAATACAAAAGGATTACCGCAAGAATACACAACCATCATGCCGTATTCCTTGCGGGGTAGGCAGACAGAACAGAATATCTATTATTTTCTATCAGCCACATAATTTTCCCCTTCTTCACATTCATATATCTTATCGTGTACAATCTTATATTATTCCCTTTGGTATTGGTTTTGTTCCGGGGCTGGAAGAGTTCACCATCAGTAGATTTATCTATCTAGAGAACGCCCGGCTATGGTAACATATGATTACTTTTGATTTATTGTCTATTCCATCTTATTTTTTTTACAGTCTACGTGGAGGCCTCTTCATTTCCTCCCTTATGTTCGATCTCTGTTGCCTCCTTCTAAAAATATATGGCATGATTGATGGTCTGGACACAGAAATGGGCTCAGAAATGTCTCACTTTACCTTCTTTTGCTATCTAGTCTACTAGATCCTGTCACATTAATCTCAGATTACCTCTTTCACGTACACCTTGCACTTCTGAGTTGTATCGTTTCTTAATCATTCATCCCCTCCACATGTGCAACTACCTTAATGCTTTCTTCATCTTACTTAAAACATCTAATTTTATCCATGTATTCATTTCTGATGTCTTTGTGGGGACTACCGTCGTCCCTGAATATTGTCAACACGCACGGTCAACGACCGACGAACCGACCTTCGGACATGCCCAAAGGTCGCATACCAGAACATTAATATTGTTTACCCGCAAATACTATTTACGTTACATTCCACAGTAGAAAGAGAACGCATCGCGCTGTCTCACCGTTTTCGTCAACAAATTATCTACCCACTTTATTATTCGCAACGTCTGCAACCACCTCTGCACGCGCAGGAGTGAGATAAAAATATATTGCGGACGCACTCACGCGCCCCGTTCTGAAATGTATATATACCTACTTATCGATAAATAAAGATCACTTATTATTAATCATTTGACCATTCAGCACTGTTTACTATTCATTGATTATTCACTCTCACTTTCCGCATTGCTAATCGATGTATTTTATTTTAAATACCAAACAATCAAAATCATCAGCACGTCCTACAAGGACATCCGCTAAATCTTCATTCCACCTTCTTTCATTGACCTTCATACATTGACACTGCAATTTTTTTTGTTCCACACATATTCCACCTTCTTTCATTGACCTTCATATATTGACACTGCAAGCATTCCACCTTCATACATTGACACTGCAATTTTTTTTGTTCCACACATATTTACTTCATTGTTTACTTGCCAAGTCTAATATTCAAATTTATACTTCACTTCCACATATGATGAGAACCAACAGCTTTATTTTTTAAGTATCGAAGTGGGATAAAAGGGGCGTATGGGTATGAGTATAGGATATTTACTGAAGCTTGATCATGAGTACAAGCATTTAAACTGAGATATCTTGTGGAGCATAAGGAATTTAGACAAAAGACATGCATAAAAACGTGGATACAAACCTCGAACAATAGATCAGCTTCTTACACTATGGACTAAAGAACCTCAGTCAGTAACAAAATTTAAATACTTGGATGCTAGCATAATGTGCAATAATGATCTCTATGGCGAAGTGCTTGAACATTCACAGAAGGTCGCAGTTATTTCCGGATCTTTAAAGAACACTGTATGGAAAAACAAGTATATGAACATCCAAAGCAAGGTGAGGATATACAAGACCTGTGTCCGCCGCATAATGACATACAGCATAGAGTCCAGAGCCGACACTGTCAGAAAAAAAAATCTCCTTCGAATTGTACCCTTCAACATATCTGAATTAGTGATTCAGATATATTAAAAAACATGGATAGGAGACAACATTGTGATCAGCCCCATTAATCGAGTCTCCGGGTTTTAAATCACTGGAATAGTTATGGAACTAGTGGTTCGTCATTGAACGTGTTGGCAACAATACTACTCGACACATGCGAGTATTGTTTCCAGATGAACTCTTCCAGACTAAGAGCTTTTTTGAGTTTTTTTTGTATCATCGGGGTTTGAGCTCGAACCCTCTGAGTAGAAGTCAAACATCTTGTGGCGACTGTATGCGCGGTCACTGAACCCACAAGACGACCTTTGCACACCTTAACAATGCGAGACAAACAATTCCAAAGTCCACACGATCGGTCATTCAACTCACTACCAGTGAAGACCGCATTTCATGAGGAAAGGAGAGGGCAACACATCTTTCGCGCTCTCTCAAAACAAAAGGATACTTACGCGCGACAATAAACATATTGTTAGCGCAAACACGAGACAGCGATATATCTCGTGCGCATTCTCGCACACGTCAAAAAACATTAAAAATACCGACGTTTGTCAATAAAATTCCTCTTTACATATTCCGATTTCGACAAGTTTTTATTTATCAACAATCATTCTTATCATCTCTCCTTTAAGAAACATACGTTTCTAAAATTTAATCAACTAGGTGGCTGCGTATTAAGTGTTAATATTCCCTTTATTTATCTTAAACCACATCAGCAATAAATAAAGAAACAGTCAATCAGCAGTTCATCACGTCCCTTCTGAGATTTCAGAGGGGCTGGATTCGATTTTCCCAATTATTTTTTCATCATATGGGAGACCCACGAAACGGGAAATTTAATATTACGGATACAAACTACCCCGTCTAGTTGGATAGACCTCGCCCGCATCCCCTTCCTTCGCAAAAAATTCCCAAAGGGATGAAAATTGAGTACTTTTCAGTGTCGTATCTACACTACGGATATATCCGCAGACAGAATTTAGATTGCATGTCGATTTATTATATTTTTAGCTTGAGGGTGAAATATGTCAAAGCAAATATATTTTTTAATGAACAAATTAAATACTCGTATTTTTTTTGAAAATCAATTTTTGCACATTTTTTTAAACAAACTATTTAAAACTTATTTATTAATTTAAAGTAAAACTTATATAATTCATGTTAAAATTGTACAATACATGAGGCAACAATATATGACAAAATAATGGGATAAGGGATGAATATGAACCTAAGAATAATGGAATATAACAAATATACAGTGCAAATGTAAGTGGAAGGCATGGTAGAGGAAGACCAAGGATTATTGTACGATCAAGTGAATTAATGTTTTTTTTAAATAAGAAAATTATAAAAGTCCGAGAATCGTAGGAATTGTATGAGTTGGCGAATGAATGTAGAAGAAGCGAAAGATGTGTATCGTGATAGGAATATTGGAGCTATCTCTTTCCTGCCTACTCCGACAGAAAAACGGCGTGATGGTATGTATTATATATAAAATTAAACTATTTATTTTTAAAAGTCGGACGTGGACGATTGCATTTGACGTAATCGTAGATGACTGCCAATTTTCAATAATGTCTTCCAGACAGTTCGCTCGCAATCATTAATTTGCAATATTACCATCATATATCATATACGTAATATTTGTGTACACCTGTGAGCGTCATATACGTTATACACATGTACTATGAAGCCGTCATATACGTAATACACGTGTATTATATAAAGTCGTCATGTACTTAATATATCATACATGTACTATAAAGTCATCATATACGCAACATATATGTACTATGAAGTCGTCATATACGTAATATACATGTACTATGAAGTCGTCATATATGTAATATACATGTATTATGAAGTAGTCGTATACGTAATGTAAACCTATGAGGAATGAACAATTTAAACAAGATTACATTTTTATCTTTTCATTTGAGCTTTCAAATACATTAGTCAATCGTTAAATATTGCTTGCATCTTCCAAACTCGTTGGTTTGGATCCCCTCAGCGGATCCAAACCAACGAGTCTATTTAGGGTCGAAAAATGTTATTTTTACTCAGATTTATATATCTTTAGAACGAAATATTTTAAACATAATATATTGTTTCATGTTAGATTGTTTGATTCAATAAAATATTTGTTATACTATACAGAAAATATCGTTACTTCAGTATTCGTTTTGATGATATTTCATTTGTGTTTATCAAATCTCATTAAAACGAATACTGAACTCTTATGGTGTATCATTTAGGCCACCTTGGTCAACTTCTTATTCATTATTGGCATCCCTGTTTTAAATATACTTTCTACCTGAATTTATAAAGTACCATTTGTGAGCGTATTTAATAGATTCAATAAAAAAAGTGCTATTTCGATGATAAAAAAAACAATGCTTACAAGAGCTAGGCGTGTGCTAATGTTGCTACCCCTTTAGGTACGATGTAGTATTGTCAATACGTTCGATGCCTAACCACGAGCTTTTTGTATACTCAAGTGGCTCGAAGCCCGAATGCTGGATCAATGGGGTTGAAGAAAATTTGGTTTACCTGTTACGCTCTTTAAATGTTAAATCAACAATTGAGTTGTGTTGAAGGATATTATATTGTATTACACTTAACCTAACCTAACCTAACCACAACATTTTTCTGTACTCAAGTGGCTCGAAGCCCGAATGTTGGATCAATGGGGCTGAAGAAAATTTTGTTTACCTGTTACGCTCTTTAAATGCTAAATCAATAATTGAGTTGTATTGAAGGATATTATATTGTATTACAATTAACTTAACCTAACCTAACCATGAGCTTTTTGTGTACTCAAGTGGTTCGAAGCCCGAATGGTGGATCAATGGGGCTCAAGAATTTTTTTTTACCTTTTACGCTCTTTAAATGATCAATCAACAATTGAGTTGTGTTAAAGGATATTGTATTGTATTACACTTTCGTTGTATGCAATACGACCTAGTGGACTAATTGTCATAAGACAATATCTTACAACCAACCAGAAAGATGTTAAAGAGAGATTAGAATCATTTTTCTCAAGTGATCTTAAGTGAAAACCAGACTAGTATCGGTTTTAAAAAAATATAGATCCAGTGGGATTTGAACCTGCTACCTTCGGATTGAAGACAGGCGTCTTACCAACTAGGTCACGGAGGTTATCACAAAGGGTAGCATGTGTATAAAGTAAAATTCCAAATGTACTCGTATCATAAACTCATATAGTACATGATTTAAAATAAAAAGTAAAAAAAAAATAAAACGTCAATTTATCTTGACATCCTGTCGCGTGGGTTGCTTGACTTGAATTTCAACGGTTTTGAAGACTTGTTATCGCTTAAAGCTAATTGAATCGAATGGGGATTTAACAAGAGTCGGTAATTTTCAACGAATTCCAATTACGTGAAAATATTATTAATAATAGGCAATCTGTAGATAAAAATCACCTCTCCCTGAAGATTTTCTAATATTAAATTTAATCATCGATACGAATTCTCAAACCCATGGGAAAAGAAGAAAAAATATTCTTCAATAATTATAATTTAAGGAAGAAAAAAAATATGATTATATTTTTCAACGTACGTCACGATTTCCAAGGAATGCTTTAATTTTTTTGAATACTCAGTCAAATTTAGGTATTCCCAGTCAATGAATAAAGTTGAGTTGAGTACATTCATTGAGACATCAGAATATGATCTAGTAAAACGGTCCACAAAATATGGTACACGTACCACTAGTTATATGTGAACCCCAAGTCTAGTGGTACACGAGCAAGCGAGCATCAAAATTTCAATATGTAATAATTTACAACACATTAAGACCAGCTGGCACCAAAGATATTTATCGAGATAACCCAGTTAAAAAAAATTAAAACGCATTATGCTCGTTAAGTCCCCATATAAAGTTGATTTTGATTTCATCCCTAAATTATGCCAATAATGTGTATTGATTCTGCAGCAGGTATTATTACCTATATTTGTTGGGTGATTATTCTTATATTACTCGTATTTATAGTTGAGGCATTAACAATGTGGAGGTTTAAATACATTGTTATTTGTTTTATCAAACACTATATATTCCACTTTTTGTAACGGTATAACCCTACCGGTTTCAAGGCTTTCACCTTATCACCAGGGAGCACAAACAAAACTGAATTCTGTTCGAACTGGTACCAACATACACGCTTCTAACGGTAAACATTCGGGTTGGAGACTGTGAGTGGAGGGAGGAAGGAGAGAACCTCAGCGAGTAGCGGCGAGATTCTTGGAATATATGTGTTTGCCAGATGTTCACCCCGATGTATGTCAATGACTTAGAATTCTTATATACATAAACTTTTTAAACTCAAATTCTAAGGTATATTAATTACATAATAAGTAAAGATGATAGGTTAAGGTCGTTGTCGTTGCCGGGTCTCGTTGTCGAGGATTGCCGGGTCTCGTTATCGAGCAACGCTAATCTTAAACTGTTCTTCCACGTCGATCATGTGAATTTCTGTGAGAAAACAGCCTAATCATAGATGCGTACTCCCTCCTGCAAATATCCCAGATATATGGACCCTCCTGAGCCGACTGGCAATTCTGACGCATGTTCGCTGCGCGCTGACTGTTTCTCACACGTCTAGCCGCTAGACGCCGTCAGCCCGAGAACATACGGTTCTCTACCCCTCATGGTCCCGAGCAACCTGCTCCCAGTCCTCAGGCACCCCGCACAAAACAGCGACTCTCGTAAACTGCTCTTATAGCGCTTCCTCCGCCCACCAAATCTTCGCTTGCCCACCACTTCTCCGTACAAGACACGTTTTGGGAGTTTATGACCATCCATGCATATCACATGATCGGTCCATAGCAATTTCGCCTTTACAACTATATCTTCTACGGGTTTACATTTGGAGCGTTACATTTATGATATGTCTCTATCTTGTCTTGTAAGTTTAGGTACCTGTATTATGAATATTTGCTTGTGATGGTCAGAGGGTGGAGGAGGGGGGGGAGAGGGGTTCTGGTGGAATGCTATTCTTTATAATTTGCATTAGGTGCTACGATTCAAAAAGTTTATGAACACCTACTCTAGTAGCAAAAACAAAGTAAACTCGCGCTGTCAAATTTATAAACGAAGGAAAACAAGTTTGTAATGAGCGTTCTCATATGGTTTAGCATTGAGTTAAGAGTAAATAGATAGACAATCCCTCGTGATCAAGTACAAGTGTCAGCCACCCTGCGGATCAAAGACGCTGTGCGTGTATTGGTTTATTGTGTTCAAGTATTGCACTTCAGAAATCACACAATCTTATAAAAAAAAAGTATGTGCTCTTTGCACAATTTGACGCCTATCGTTGCGGATCGGGGATTTGCCCAAGAGTGGATAGAGGTCCCTCTTGAGGTGCATGGCCGCGCGGTAACTCATTAGACTTCCGTGTGGAAGGTCGCCGGTTCGAGCCCCACGCTGTGCTACTCCCTTCGAATGGCACGGGCATTTTTCCGCATAGTATTCGGTAAGTATAAGGATACCTATGAGTTTGATCATATCTATTCTTTGAAAAAAGAGCGGAAAAAAACATGCCGGTTTGCTACGATCGTCTCACTTCGTTAAGCTATCGGATTCAGTACAACGGTGTGGCCAGTGGGTTTGCTGGCGTGTAACGGCTTACTCACTTAAAAAGAAACAAAAAAACTCTACAGCACAGCATCGCTTTCTGACAGAATTATCGTTGGAATGACGAGGGGATCCTCGACTACGAGGCCCAGCAACGATGACGTGAGAGGGCTTCCAGAAACCAGAACGTAGATTTCTCTGTTGTTTATCATACGTTATTATAGCGCTTTTAAGCAACGCTCTATCTGAAGAAAGACTGCAGCAGATAAAACTTGCCAAGATCCTTGAAAATTTAATCTCCTTGCCATCATTTTTTTGGGTTTAATCTGTCAAGAATGTTTGCTTGATAAAGTTTAACAGCATGCACAGAAAATACAATATAAACATATGCGTCTTCCTTGTACAAGATGGCTGACAATCATACTCAATCACGATAGCCTTTTGATAAAGCCTGTTTCAAATATAAAATAAAATATAATAAATCAATTCCCAGTTTATTCGTATTAATTTGCATACACAATAATTTTCCACGAAATGTTGTTTTATACTTAAATATGTACATGTCTTGAATTACCGATTCAAACAAACACTGAATAAATAATAATTCCCTCGAGTATTTCCTAAATTATAAAAACAAAGGATTAACATTTAAAGCTTAATATAACATTTAAACCAAACGAGGCCACCGCAACACGTTCTGCGAAATTAATTTTTACACCCGTTTTCAGAACTCGCGAAAATGGGATAAATTTGTCTTCGAGATAAATTTTCTCCAAATCCAACAATTGGTTTACTGAGATGTTATCTCTGCAAAACGATTAATTTATTGATGTACGAGTAGTTTAACTTTAAAAAAAATATTTCTTTATTTGTACATGACAAATTATCGAAATTTTATTTTTTAGTTCACCGATCTTCATTTTTCACATAGCGCTAGATTTTGGAACCAGCTGCCAGCAAACATAAGACTCGCTCCGTCGTTGACACATTTCAAACAGCGATTCAAAGGCATTGTATTTCCCTTCAGTGACGTAGTGTATTTTCTAGTTCCCCCGTTATTCTACTTTCAATATCTCTTCATAGCTTCTAGTCACAGATGAAAATGCTTTATTTATTTTATTGAAATCGTCAAATGATCCTTGCATTTTTTTATCATTTATTTGTTATTTTTTTTTTCTTTAAAACCGTGATATAAATTGTTTACCCAGCACTGAAAATAGAATTGTTTACAATTTTCTGGTAAAATGAAAAAAAATACTCTTTGAAAATATATTCAATAATGTTTCAAAAAGTCTTTATGTTAACACCAGACTAAAATCCCTTTAAATTAAAATCAAGGTTCTAATTGGAATCGAACCTTAAACGCTGTGCTGGAAGATAACCATATTTCCAACTAAGCCGTGGAGGTTGTCATTTATTTATTACTTTTAAACGGTCGCAGACTACTAAAATCAAATTTTAATTACAATAATGATACAAAAAACAAAGCGGAATCCAATGATAACGTAATTAAACAAACCTCAAAAAACATCATACAAAAGTGAAAAATATCAAAATTAAAAAGCAATCACAACGGTAAAAAATTAATGTATCAGAAAAAAATATGACAAATACATAAAAATAAAAAGGACAGACAGTTATTATTTTTTATTTGAAACTGCTTTAAATTCATCAAAATTAATTTAAAATTAAAATAAATATAGTAAACGAAATGTGTTTTCAAACGACGGAAAAGTGGAACGGAATATAAAATGGCGAGCTAGAACTGGACGCTAAGTCACTGAAACACGAAAATACACATTTTGTGTTTATCGTTTGCAGTTTCCCCCTAGAGAAATTGAATCTGTTCACATCTATTGAGTTCCCAAATCTATGATGACGAGAACAATTCATATGTGGTACAAACTCTTCCCTAAAGACCCTCCGAACTTGAAATAATCTGTAGGGTTTTTCACAGACAATGAAATCGTTTTGGAGTTTCACTAGATAAATAATATAGAACATTATCCACTTCTCTTGAAGGGAGGACCTTGTAATTGGTTCATTATCACTTTTCAACGGCCATTTTAAAAGTCATGAACCTCACAATGCTGTTCTGAATTTTCTCTTTGCACGGACACATTATAGTGTAGTGATCACACAACTGAAGTGTATTCTAATATACTGCAAACAATGGTCCTAACATATCATTAGAGCTGTCCCACTGATTATATTTTGGTATTTCTGGTAATGAAACCGTGCATTCTATGCATTTAAAAAAATATAATATTGTTAACAAAAGTGAGCCAAGAGCTGTGGTTTGTTGATAAAACTGTAGGTGTAAGGTTCAGGTGAAAGTTTTTATCGCACATTTACTTTTATCATACGAAAGATCAATCTGGGAACACCTGTCATGGAGGGAATTTAATTATTCTGCAATATATTGAAATAATTAACATCTTTAAACACTTTTAACCATCGGGAAAGAAAACAAACTAGACATTTTTCAACCAAAGTAAAATAGCATTTATATTAAATATATTTAACAATAGAGGACTAACACGAGATACCTGCGGTACTCCGAATATTTTCCTAAAAGACCACGACTTGAAAACGTCCAACTTCATCAGAAACTCTCTTTCGCACAGATAATGTTCAACTCATTTTAAAAGAGATGCAAAATATCAACAACCAGCAGCTTAAACAACAATAATTCATCATTGACCCTGTAAATGGGCTATCTTAAATCACTGTAAACAGAATCGATCTAGGATTTTTTGTTGGTTAAGTTAATTTTCATAGTTAAGTTTTAATATTTTACACGGATAAAATTATGTTTAAAGATAGTAATAATCTTAAATAAGGGGTCAAAAACACTTAAAATATTTCTTTCTAGCAACTTAGCTAACACCTACTTGATCGCTATAAGTTTGCAAATCTCCAAAATTTGACTATCACCGGATTAGAGTATTAGAAAAACGCAGCTTCTTTTCCATACCCGAGTATCTATAGATATTTAGGAGCTATGTCCTTAAGGGAGAGATGATGATGATTTGTTGATAAATAAAACTCGTTTTAGATCGCAATGCGGAAAGAGAGTTTTATTTGGTAGACGTAGGTATTTATATCATTTTTGAATGTGTGCGGAATGCGCTCGCGATATGCCGCCGTCTCGTTTCTGCATTCGCAAAACGATTAATGTTGTGTGTAGGTATCATTCAAATACGGAACTGGCGAGACAGATGTGGTGTCTTCTCGCTCCAGCATGGAATGCGCTCCACGCCCGGCAATGAGTTGAATGACCGGCGTCAGGACTTTGCACTTGTTTGTTTTGAGTTGTCAAGGAATGTAAAGGTCGGATCGCCGGTCATTGACCGAGTGTGCGACCGCCACAGATATATTCAAAATTTATTTTGAGATATGTTAAAAATTATCATAATAATGTTTGTCAAAATAGAAGAACATTATTTTAGTATATGCATATATATATATATATATATATATATATATATATATATATATATATATATATATATATATATATATATATATATATATATATATATATATATATATATATATATATATATATATATATATATATATATATATATATATATATATATATATATATATATATATATATATATATATATATATATATATATATATATATACAGTGGAACCTCTATCTATCGTTCCTCGAATAATCGTTTTCCCGTATGTATCGTTGTTTCTTCAGGTCCCAATTTATTTCATACAAAACACTAAAAAATAGATCGCATCGATCGTTTACCTATGCATCATTTTACCGCATTTATCGTTTAAATTACGCGGCAAATTTCGTTTGTAAATGGTCAAAAACATTCAAGAGCGAGAGAGAGAAACGAACGGTTTGTCGCTTCTGTCGGCTGCCGCGCCGCCCACGCCGGTATGTCGACGGCAGTTGGCTTTAAGCATTCAAGCACAGCAGTCGGTGCAGTTGTATTTTTACTCCCTTGTTTTTGAGCCCTTTAACCATAAAAATGAACCGACCCGTGAAAAAAGTGCGCACTCTTCAAGAAAGATTGAACATTATCGAGGAAGTGGAAAAAAATCCTGCTGAAAAACGCGTTGATGTAGCAAAGCGTTTAGGAATCGCGGCATCCACGTTGAATTCGATTTACTCAACGAAAAATGAAATTCGTGAACAGATACGAAAATGTGGAAAATCATCGAAAACTAGAAAAACCAGTAAAGAATCGAAGTTTAGCGAGCTGGAGAAAATTCTCTTTTCCTGGTACCAACAATCACGTGCCGTAAACATTCCGATTGATGGAAGCATTATTCGAGAGAAAGCCAAACAAATTGCGGAAAGACTTGGGACTTGGCATTAACGATTTTGCAGCATCAAATGGATGGATAAGTCGATTCAAAGATCGACACGGTCTTGTATACAAGAAGCTAGCAGGAGAGAGTGGATCCGTAGATCTAACAAGGACATCATTGTGGATAAATGAGCTTCCAAAACATTTGGAGCAATACGAGCCTCGGGATATCTACAATGCCGATGAAACTGGCTTGTTTTATAATTGTCTGCCTAACGGCACATTGACGTTAAAGGGCGAGTCCTGCCACGGCGGTAAAGGGTCGAAAGAGAGGATTTCTGTGTTGTTTTGCGTCAACAGTGATGGATCCGACATGCGAGAGCCACTCGTCATTGGCAAATCACTGAAGCCTAGGTGTTTTAAGAACACAAAAACATTACCCGTAAAATATTATGCAAACAAAAAGGCATGGATGACAACCAACATTTTTAATTTGTTTTTAAAGGACCTTGACACAGAAATGCGCGTAAAACGACGAAAAATTTTAATGTTTGTTGACAACTGTGCAGCTCACTCGACTGATACGACATTTTTAAAGAATGTGAAAATTGTGTTTTATCCTGCCAATTGTACAAGCGTTTTGCAACCCTTAGATATGGGCATCATCAAGAGTTTCAAGGGATATTACCGGAAACAACTTGTACGGAAGGCTATCTGTCTAATGGATCTAGGCACTACTGTCAATAAAACACAGTTAAAGATTGACGTTCTCCAGGCACTACACTTTACATTGACTGCTTGGCGTCAGGTGAAACAGTCTACAGTTGTTAACTGCTTTAAGAAGTGTGGGTATGGCATTGTAGCATCAGTAGCATCATCAGATGAACAACAAGAAGAACAAGTTGAGGTTTCTGAAGATGATTGGCTCAGATTGGATGCTGATATTAATTTTGATAATTTTGTTACATTCGACGACAATATCCCAACATGTGG
>OX463857.1:10104266-10480765 GCA_949825065.1 Odontocerum albicorne
AAAGGTATTACAATATGAAAGGAGTGACAATAGCAGGATAAACCGATAAGGTATTACAATATGAAAGGAGTGACAATAGCAGGATAAACCGATAAAGGTATTACAATATGAAAGAGAGAAGGACATTATTGAATAAAGGATACTTGTTTGTTAGATACAAGTGTTAAAAGTAAAATTATGAAAGAAATATTACGATGCCTGGGACATATTTAGAGAATGACCTGCAATTTTTGAAATTATTACTTGGTGAAATCCACATGGGGCCTGCCGTTCCATACGATTAAGCCAGATTAAAACGCAGTATTTTTGGCCACAATGTACTATGCAGTGAGATGTTAACCCCACGGAAGTTGATGAACGGTGATCACTATTGACTATCGCCAAGCCTATATGACTTACTCGACAAAGCCTCTCTCAATCTTGACGGTACTCGACTCGTTATATCTGAAGGTACAGCGTTACGTAGCAAATATTTTTCTCGATAAGAGTCAGCCGCGAGAATCGGTGACGCTCGCCTTCACTCCTTGTCAGAAATTACCCCTCGCATGTTTCTTAAAGCCTGTTTAGAGACCCAGTTGTCAACGATGATGATCGCCATTTCTCGTGGTAAATAAGCATTTAATTTGTTTCTCGCACCCCGTTGGTGTATCCAAGCTATTAGACTATCGAATGTCTCTCTGCCCATGGGAACTTCAATGGCTAACTTTTTGGCATCAATCTTGTTTCTTCACCCTGCCTTAAATTATTGGAAATAAAAGAAGAGACATACCTTTAAATTTTGCTGACGGAAAGTTTAAATGGTTATGGACGACGCGAAAGATGTCTCCCTGGATAGAAATGGTTTTTTTTTCAATTTTCCCTAAAAGGAGCACAAGGTGATTGCATGGATAAATGTATATTTTTCAAACTCAAAGACGCTGATAACAAACAAAAAAGTTAAGTATTAAACATCGTAAAAATATGAGTTATCAAGGTGTACGTTTTGCACGTTTGCGCAATATAAAAGCCGAATTGCTTACTAAGGGATAAGTTTATGTTTATAATTAAAATACGTTTGCGAAATGTGCTATTTTAAGCGGGTAAAACTGGTCAGATTTTTATATGAGAAGTAAAAATCCAGTTGTCCCAGCAAAAAACCTCATTTTAACTTAAGGGCAAATCATAAATTTAAGAACCTTGCCATTTGTCATAATACTACAATAAAAAAATATTTGAATAAGTAAAACGTTTGGATTATTTCTAAAAGAAAAAAAACTGAAATTAAAAATGATCCTTAAGTCTTATCACCACAATGCCGTGGCTCTATTGCGACATACAGAGAGAACAAATAAACATTTTATTTTATCTTATCGTACATATTTCGCTTCTACCACTTCTAGCCAAAGCTTCAAAGCTTCAAAGACTAACATGGATAGGACATTTGCAAAGTACGCTGGAGGCTCGAATTTTGACGCATTTAGTTGTGGAGAACTGAAATATACTGACGTGACTGAAGTAGGAGAAAGAGACGTGGATGTGTTCCGATATTCCCCTCATCTATTCCCAATAACCATCGATTTATTACATTTGATTTTGCGCATACGCCCACAAACCCCACAAAGACGGACACTCACCCGAATATTAATTTTCATATAAAGTGAGATATCAGCAATCAAAGAAAAAGAAAGGGATGGGGGAGAAAAAAGGAAAAAAATCAGGAATGAAACACGTTATATTACTGACTAGAAATTTAGAGTTTTTTAGTCCCTTCTTAAAGCATGCCAAGTATGGAGTGAGTCTAACATTGGTTTGTTACTGATTCCAGAGTCTCACTGAATGGACGGTAAAGGACGACGTAAAAAAAGAAGAGTCAATAAACAATCTCTGTTTGAGGGTAGCGTTAGTCCATGATCGGAAAGACGCTGAATTTTTGTGGGGAGATAAGTGGGGGTGGCGGGACAGTTAAGGATATTATACAATAGAGACAGTACATGAATTTGGCGTCTATTTTTGACGTTCAACCAGTCCAATGCTTTCTGATATGAAGTGATATGACCGTACTTTTTTAGGATAAAAATAAATCTTAGACAAATATTTTGAAGACGCTGTAATTTGTCCAGCTGTTCCTTTGTAAAATTCAAGAAACATACGTCCGCACAGTCCAGAATCGGAAAGAGCGGAGATCGCACGAGTAAAATTTTGGTTTTTGTAGGCAGGTTACTACGAAAAACCGAACACGTAACTCCCGAGTCGGAAGCAGGCATCATCTGAAATGTGCAATAATAATCTGTACTAGTTTAATTTCATTATCTCGTTGTATTTGCATAGGTCTGTACCTATGAAACCGGGAATTTTTAATAGAAAATATTGTATGAAAATTGTAAAAAATATTTTATTCAAAGTTTTGTCCACAATTATCTACACATTTTTCTCATCTCTCTGGCAATTTGTGGATGCTACGCCAAAAAAACTGTTGCTCTTTTGAGGCACACCAATCATCGAGCCATTTTCGTATATTTTCGTAAAAAGTGAAGCGCTGCTCAGCAAGTGCGTGTCCCATCGATGAAAATAAGTAGTAATCGGATGGAGCCAAGTCTGGTGAGTAAGCCACATGCAAAAGTATTTGCCAACTAAACGCCTCAATCATTTCCTTGACCGGTTTTGCTGTGTGCGATGGTGCATTATCATGAAGCAAAATCACTTTGTGTTGCCTCTTTTGATATTCTGGTCGTTTTTCACGCAATGCTTGTTCAAATCCATCATTTGTTGTCGGTAGCGTTCAGTATTAACGGTTTCGCCAGGTTTTAGCAGCTCATAATAGATAACACCCTTCTGATACCACCAAATACAGAGCATTGTCATCACAAATGTAGACACAAGAAAAAGGCACCAATGACGCGGTTTGACAGACACTACATTGACAACTAGAGCCATCTATGAACAAATTCCGGTTTCATAGTTACAGACTTGGTATATTTACCTATCCTAAATATCACAGAACTACAAACAGATCATGGCTAAACTTTTAGTAGTTTAGTTTGAATTCCGGTGGATGAAAATTAAATAATTCCACCCCTAGCGGATTAGGGTTGAAAGGTCAGAGAAACCGCAATGAGAAGTCCACAAAACCTAGTATCCAAGATTAAGAGAATTGGATTAGTCACTTCAACCATGTCGATCTAATGTAATCTCAGATTGAGTTTAAATTCTCTCTTTGCTTTTAGAAAGTTTCAAATGGCCAAATAATTTCTGAATCATTTTGTAAACCACGTCCCTTCTTTATCCAAGATCATTGAGTATTTGTAACCGTAATACAAAAGGATTACCGCAAGAATACACAACCATCATGCCGTATTCCTTGCGGGGTAGGCAGACAGAACAGAATATCTATTATTTTCTATCAGCCACATAACTTTCCCCTTCTTCAAATTCATATATCTTATCATGTACAATCTTCTATTATTCACTTTGGTATTGGTTTTGTTCCGGGGCTGGAAGAGTTGACTATCAGTAGATTTCTCTATCTAGAGAGCGCCCGGCTATGGTAACATATGATTACTTTTGATTTATTGTCTATTCTATCTTATTTTTTTACAGTCTACGTGGAGGCAAAAAACGTGAATACAAACCTCGAACAATAGATCAGCTCCTTACACTATGGACTAAAGAACCTCAATCAGTAACAAAATTTAAATACTTGGGTGTTAGCATAATGTCCAATAATGACCTCTGTGGCGAAGTGCTTGAACAATCACAAAAGGCCGCAGCTATTTCCGGATGTCTAAAGAACACTATCTGGAAAAACAAGTATGTGAACATCCAAAGTAAGGTGAGGATATACAAGAACTGTGTCCGCCCCATAATGACATACAGCATAGAGTCCAGAGCCAACACTGTCAGAACAAAAAATCTCCTTCGAACCAGCGAAATGAAGGTACTCAGGAATATCGCTGGCAAAACCCTTCGTGATAGAGTACGAAACACAGAAATCCGAAGGATGTGCGAAATTGAAGATATTGTCAGATGGGGACGATAGAGAAAAAGGTTTTGGAACGAACACGTATCCAGAATGGCGGAACCAAGAGACGTAAGAATGGCCAGGGACAGTATCCCCCAAGCAAGCAGACCTCCAGGACGACCTCCCAAAATATGGAAAGACAACTGGCAGTCGACGTCACAAGAGGGAAACAATGATGCAGGACCATAACAGGCCTAAAATAAGAAGAAGAATAAAAAGTCAGTGGATTTGTTTGAGATATGTGTTGAAAATAATCATATTACTAAAGGATACATTTTTCATGTTTTTTAAAAATAAGTGTCTCCTAAAACCTTCAATAGTATAAACGTTTTATTTGTTTTCAATTTGTTATTTTCCCATTAAATTAAAAAATGTATATTTGTTCGTGATATATGTTCTTGTGTCGATACCACCGCTATTCTTTCCACAATCCGGTGTGAGGCCAGAAGAGGGGATGCTCCTCCGCAAGAACAGCTCTTACATCAAATTCAATTGTCTTACTAGTATACGGTCACACTGTCAAATAACTTAATTCGTTCTTAGAGACAGTGTGGGCAGCTGAGGGTCAACTGCATGTTCTTGTTAAAATATCTAAAAGTATGTTCAAGACAGTGCTCAGAGAAATACATTTTGTATAAATACCGAGAAAAACATTGAACCAGCAGGTGAAGTTTATGTGCAACGACAGACTGCTGCAGGTGAAGTAGAAGAAAGACAACATCATAATTGTACCCTTCAACATATCTGAATTAGTGATTCAGATATATTAAAAAACATGGATAGGAGACAACATTGTGATCAGCCCCATTAATCGAGTCTCCGGGTTTTAAATCACTGGAATAGTTATGGAACTAGTGGTTCGTCATTGAACGTGTTGGCAACAATACTACTCGACACGTGCGAGTATTGTTTCCAGATGAACTCTTCTAGACTTAGAGCTTTTTTGAGTTTTTTTGTACCATCGGGGTTTGAGCTCAAACTCTCTGAGTAGAAGTCAAACATCTTGTGGCGACCGTATGCGCGGTCACTGAACCCACAAGACGACCTTTGCACACCTTAACAATGCGAGACAAACAATTCCAAAGTCCACGCGATCGGTCATTCAACTCACTACCAGTGAAGACCGCATTCCATGAGGAAAGGAGAGGGCAACACATCTTTCGCGCTCTCTCAAAACAAAAGGATACTTACGCGCGACAATAAACATATTGTTAGCGCAAACACGAGACAGCGATATATCTCGTGCGCATTCCCGCACACGTTCAAAAAACATTAAAAATACCGACGTTTGTCAATAAAATTCCTCTTTACATATTCCGATTTCGACAAGTTTTTATTTATCAACAATCATCCTCATCATCTCTCCTTTAAGGAACATACGTTCCTAAAATTTAATCAACTAGGTGGCTGCGTATTAAGTGTTAATATTCCCTTTATTTATCTTAAACCACATCAGCAATAAATAAAGAAACAGTCAATCAGCAGTTCATCACGTCCCTTCTGAGATTTCAGAGGGGCTGGATTCGATTTTCCCAATTATTTTTTCATCATATGGGAAACCCACGAAACGGGAAATTTAATATTACGGATACAAACTACCCCGTCTAGTTGGATAGACCTCGCCCGCATCCCCTTCCTTCGCAAAAAATTCCCAAAGGGATGAAAATTGAGTACTTTTCAGTGTCGTATCCCCACTACGGATATATCCGCAGACAGAATTTAGATTGCATGTCGATTTATTATATTTTTAGCTTTCGGGTGAAATATGTCAAAGCAAATATATTTTTTAATGAACAAATTAAATACTCGTATATTTTTTGAAAATCCATTTTTGACCATTTTTTTAAACAAACGATTTAAAACTTATTTATTAACTTAAAGTAAAACTTATATAATTCATGTTAAAATTGTACAGTACATGAGGCAAAAAAATGTGACAAAATAAAGTGATAAGGGATGAATATGAACCTAAGAATAATGGAATATAACAAATATACAGTGCAAATGTAAGTGGAAGGCATGGTAGAGGAAGACCAAGGATTATTGTACGATCAAGTGAATTGATGCTTTTTTTAAATAAGAAAATGATAAAAGTCCGAGAATCGTAGGAATTGTATGAGTTGGTGAATGAATGTAGAAGAAGCGAAAGACGTGTATCGCGATAGGAATGTTGGAGCTATCTCTTTCCTGCCTAATCCGACAGAAAAACGGCATGATGGTATGTATTATATATAAAATTAAACTATTTATTTTTAAAAGTCGGACGTAGACGATTGCATTTGACGTACTCGTAGATGACTGTCAATTTTCAATAATGTCTTCCAGACAGTTCACTCGCAATAATGTATTTGCAATATTACCGTCATATGTCATATACGTAATATTTGTGTGCACCTGTGAGCGTCATTTGTGTACAACTATGAAGCCTAATACACGTGTATTATGAAGTCGTCATGTACGTAATATATCATACATGTACTATAAAATCATCATATACGTAACATATATGTACTATGAAGTCGTCATATACATATACTATGAAGTCGTCATATAACTAATATACATGTACTATAAAGTCGTCATATACGTAATATACATGTATTATGAAGTAGTCGTATACTTAATGTACACCTATGAGGAATGAACAATTTAAACAAGATTACATTTTTATCTTTTCATTTGAGCTTTCAAATACATTAGTCAATCGTTAAATATTACTTGCATCTTCCAAACTCGTTGGTTTGGATCCCGTCAGCGGCTATTTAGGGTCGAAAAATGTTATTTTTACTCAGATTTATATATCTTTAAAACGAGATATTTTAAACATAATATATTGTTTCATATTAGTTTGTTTGATTCAACAAAAATATTCGTTATACAGAAAATATCGTTACTTCAGTATTCGTTTTATTGATATTTCATTTGTGTTTATCAAATCTCATTAACACGAATACTGAACTCTTATGGTGTATCATTTAGGCCGCCTAGGTCACCTTCTTATTAATTATTGGCATCCCTGTTTTAAACATACTTTTACCTGAATTTATAAAGTACTATTTGTGAGCGTATTTAATAGATTCAATAAACAAAGTGCTATTTCGATGATAAAAAAAAACAATGCTTACAAGAGCTAGGCGTGTGCTTATGTTGCTACCCCTTTAGGTACGATGTAGTATTGTCAATACGTTCGATGCCTAACCACGAGCTTTTTGTATACTCAAGTGACTCGAAACCTGAATGCTGGATCAATGGGGTTGAAGAAAGTTTGGTTTACCTGTTACACTCTTTAAATGTTAAATCAACAATTGAGTTGTGCTGAAGGATATTATATTGTATTACACTTAACTTAACCTAACCTAACCTAACCACGAGCTTTTTGTGTACTCAAGTGGCTCGAAGCCCGTATGCTGAATCAATGGGGTTGAAAAAAGTTTGGTTTACCTGTTACGCTCTTTAAATGTTAAATCAACAATTGAGTTGTGTTGAAGGATATTATATTGTATTACACGTAACTTAACCTAACCTAACCTAACCACGAGCTTTTTGTGTACTCAAGCGGCTCGAAGCCCGAATGCTGGATCAATGGGGCTGAAGAAAATTTTGTTTACCTGTTACGCTCTTTAAATGTTAAATCAACAATTGAGCTGTGTTGAAGGATATTATATTGTATTACACTTAACTTAACCTAACCTAACCACGAGCTTTTTGTGTACTCAAGTGGCTCGAAGCCCGAATGCTGGATCAATGGAGCTGAAGAAAATTTTGTTTACCTGTTACGCTCTTTAAATGTTAAATCAACAATTGAGTTGCATTGAAGGATATTATATTGTATTACACTTAACCTAATCTAACCTAACCACGAGCTTTTTGTGTACTCAAGTGGTTCGAAGCCCGAATGGTGGATCAATGGGGCTCAAGATTTTTTTTTTACCTCTTACGCTCTTTAAATGATCAATCAGCAATTGAGTTGTGTTGAAGGATATTGTATTGTATTACACTTTCGTTGTATGCAATACGACCTAGTGGACTAACTGTCATAAGACAATATCTTACAACCAACCAAAAAGATGTTAAAGAGAGATTAGAATCATTTTTCTCCAGTGGTCTTAAGTGAAAACCAGACTAGTATCGGTTTTAAAAAAATATAGATCCAGTGGGATTTGAACCCGCAACCTTCGGATTGAGGACAGGCGTCTTACCAACTAGGTCACGGAGGTTGTCACAAAGGGTAGCATGTGTATAAAGTAAAATTTCAAATGTACTCGTTTCATAAACTCATACATGATTTAAAATAAAAAGTTTAAAAAAAAATACGTCAATTTATCTTGACACCCTATCGCGTGGGTTGCTTGACTTGAATTTCAACGGTTTTGAAGACTTGTTATCGCTTAAAGCTAATTGAATCGAATGGGGGTTTAACAAGAGTCGGTAATTTTCGACGAATTCCAATTACGTGAAAATATTATTAATAATAGGCAATCTGTAGATAAAAATCACCTCTCCCTGAAGATTTTCTAATATTAAATTTAATCATCGATACGAATTCTCAAACCCATGGGAAAAGAAGAAAAAATATTCTTCAATAATTATAATTTAAGGAAGAAAAAAATATGATTATATTTTTCAACGTACGTCACGATTTCCAAGGAATGCTTTAATTTTTTTTAAATACTCAGTCAAATTTTGGTATTCCCAGTCAATGAGTAAAGTTGAGTTGAGTACATTCATTGAGACATCAGAATATGCTCTAGTAAAACGGTCCGCAAACTATGGTACACGTACGGCTAGTGATATGTGAACCCCACTCTAGTGGTACACGATCAAGCAAGCGTCAAAATTTCAATATGTAATACTTTACAACAACACATTAAGACCAGCTGGCACCAAAGATATTTATCGAATTAACCCAGTTAAAAAAAAAAACGCATTATGCTTGTTAAGTCCCTATATAAAGTTGATTTAGATTTCATCCTTAAATTATGCCAATAATGTGTATTAAATCTGCAGCAGGTATTATTACCTATATTTTGTTGGGTGATTATGCCAATAATGTGTATTGAATCTGCAGCAGGTATTATTACCTATATTTGTTGGGTGATTATTATTATAATGTTTATAGTTGAGGCATTAACATTGTGGAGGTTTAAAGACATTGTTTTTTGTTTTATCAAACACTATTTATTCCACTTTTTATAACGGTATAACCCTACTGGTTTCAAGGCTTTCACCTCATCATCAGGAAGCACAAACAAGGCTGAATACTGTTTGAACTGGTACCAACATACACGCTTCTAATGGTAAACATTCGGGTTAGGGACTGTGGGTGGAGGGAGGGAGGAGAGAACCTCAGCGAGTAGCGGCGAGATTCTTGGAATATATGTGTTTGCCAGATGTTCACCCCGATGTATGTTAATGACTTAGAATTCTTATATACATAAACTTTTTAAACTCAAATTCTAAGGTATATTAATTACATAATGAGTAAAGATAATAGGTTTAGGTCGTCGTCGTTGCCGGGTCTCGTTGTCGAGGATCTCTCACTACTCCAACGTCAATCTTAAACTGTTATTCCACGTCGATCATGTGAATTTCTGTGAGAAAACAGCCTGATCATAGATGCGTACTCCCTCCTGCAAATATCCCAGATATACGGACCCTGCTGAGCCGACTGGCAATGCTGACGCATGTTCGCAGTGCGCTGAATGTTTCTCACACGTCTAGCCGCTAGACGCCGTCAGCCCGAGAACATACGGCTCTCCACAAAAGCGACTCTCGTAAACTGCTCTTATAGCGCTTCCTCTACCCGCCAAATCTTCGCTTGCCCACCACTTCTGACACGTTTTGGGAGTTTATGATCATCCATGCAAATCACATGCCCGGTCCATGGCAATTTCGCCTTTACAACCATATCTTCTACGGGTTTATATTTGGAGCGTTACATTTATGATATAACTCGGTCTTGTCTTGTAAGTTTAGGTACCTGTATTATGAATATTTGCTTGTGATGGGCAGAGGGTAGAGGAGGGGGGTGAGAGGGGTTCTGGTGGGATGTCATTCTTTATAATTTGGATTAGGTGCTACGATTTAAAAAGTTTATGAACACCTACTCTAGTAGCAAAAACAAAGTAAACTCGCGCTGTCAAACTTATGAACGAAGGGAAACAAGTTTGTAATGAGCGTTCTCATATGGTTTAGCATTGAGTTAAGAGTAAATAGATAGACAATCCCTCGTGATCAAGTACAAGTGTCAGCCACTCTGTGGATTAAAGACGCTGTGCGTGTATTGGTTTATTGTGTTCAAGTATTGCACTTCAGAAATCACACAATCTTCTAAAAAAAATATGTGCTCTTTGCACAATTTGACGCCTATCGTTGCGGATCGGGAATTTGCCCAAGAGTGGATAGAGGGCCCTCTTGAGGTGCATGGCTGTGCGGTAACTCATTGGACTTCCGTGCGAAAGGTCGCCGGTTCGAGCTCCGCGCTGTGGTACTCCCTTTGAATGGCACGGGCATTTTTCCGCCTAGTATTAGGTAAGTATAAGGATACCTATGAGTTTGGTCATATCTATTCTTTGAAAAAAGAGCGGGAAAAAACATGCCGGTTTGCTACAATCGTTTCACTTCGGTAAGCTATCGGATTCAGTACAACTGTGTGGCAAGTGGGTTTGCTGGCGTGCAACGGCTTACTCACTTAAAAAGAAACAAAAAACTCGACAGCACAGCATCGCTTTCTGACAGAATTATCGTTGGAACGACGAAGGGATCCTCGACTACGAAGCCCAGCAACGATGACGTGAGAGGACTTCCAGAAACCAGAATGTAGATTTCTCTGTTGTTTATCATACATTATCATAGCGCTTTTAAGCAACGCTCTATCTGAAGAAAAACTGCAGCAGATAAAACCTGCCAAGATCCTTGAAAATTTAATCTCCTTGCCATCGATTTTTTGGGTTTAATCTGTCAAGAATGTTTGCTTGCTAAAGTTTAACAGCATGCACAGAAAATACAATATAAACATATGTGTCTTCCTTGTACAAGATGGCTGACAATCGTACTCAATCACGATAGCCTTTTGATAAAGTCTGTTTCAAATATAAAATAAAATATTATAAATCAATTCCCAGTTTATTCGTATTAATTTGCATACACAATAATTTTCCACGAAATGTTGTTTTATACTTAAATATGTACATGTCTTGAATTACCGATTCAAACAAACACTGAATAAATAATAATTCCCTCGAGTATTTCCTAAATTATAAAAACAAAGGATTAACATTTAAAGCTTAATATAACATTTAAACCAAACGAGGCCACCGCAACACGTTCTGCGAAATTAATTTTTACACCCGTTTTCAGAACTCGCGAAAACGGGATAAATTTGTCTTCGAGATAAATTTTCTCCAAATCCAACAATTGGTTTACTGAGATGTTATCTCTGCAAAACGGTTAATTTATTGGTGTCGAGTAGTTTAACTTTAAAAAAAAATATTTCTTTATTTGTACATGATAAATTATCGAAATTTTATTTTCTAGTTCACCGATCTTCATTTTTCACATAGCGTTAGATTTTGGAACCAGCTGCCAGCAAACATAAGACTCGCTCCGTCGTTGACACATTTCAAACAGCGATTCAAAGGTATTGTATTTCCCTTCAGTGACGTAGTGTATTTTCTTGTTCCCTCGTTATTCTACTTTTCAATATATCTTCATAGCTCTTAGTCACAGATGATAATGCTTTATTTATTTTATTGAAATCGTCATTGATCCTTGCATTTTTTTATCATTTATTTGTCTTTTTTTTTTCTTTAAAACTGTGATATAAATCGTTTACCCAGCACTGAAAATAGAATTGTTCACAATTTTCTGGTTAAATGAAAAAAAAAATACCCTTTGAAAATATATGTAATAATGTTTCAAAAAGTCTTTGTGTTAACACCAGACTAAAATCCCTTTAAATTAAAATCAAGGTTCTAATTGGAATCGAACCTTAAACGCTGTGTTGAAAGATAACCATATTTCCAACTAATTACTTTTAAACGGCCGCAGACTACTAAAATCAAATTTTAATTACAATAATGATACAAAAAACAAAGCGGAATCCAATGATAACGCAATTAAACAAACCTCAAAAAACATCATACAAAAGTGAAAAATATTAAAATGAAAATGCAATCACAACGGCAAAAAATTAATGTATCAGAAAAAAATATGACAAATACATAAAACTAAAAAGAACAGACAGTTATATTTTTTTATTTGAAACTGCTTTAAATTCATCACGATTAATTTAAAATAAAAATAAATATAGTAAACGAAATGTGATTTCAAACGACGGAAAGGTGGAACGGAATATTAAATGGCGAGCTAGAACTGGACGCTAAGTCACTGAAACACGAAAATACACATTTTGTGTTTATCGTTTACAGTTTCCCCCTAGAGAAATTGAATCTGTTCACATCTATTGTGTTCCCTAATCTATGATGACGAGAAAAATTCATATGTCGTACAAATCCTTCCCTAAAGACCCTCCTAACATGAAATAATCTGTATGGGTTTTCACAGACAATGAAATCGTTTTGGAGTTTCACTAGATAAATAATATAGAACATTGTCCACTTCTCTTAAAGGGGGGACCTGGTAATTGGTTCATAATCACTTTTCAACGGCCATTTTAAAAGCCATGAACCTCAAAATGGTGTTCTGAATTTTCTCTTTGCACGAACACATTATAGTGTAGTGATCACATAACTGAAGTGTATTCTAATATACTGCAAACAATGATCCTAACATATATGATGTCATTAGAGCAGTCCCACTGATAATATTTTGGTATTTCTGGTAATGAAACCGAGCATTCGATGCATTTAAAAAATATCAAATATTGTTAACAGAAGTGAGTCAAGAGTTGCAGTTTGCTGATGAAACTGTAGGGTCTGGTGAAAGTTTTTATTGCACATTTACTTTTATCATAAGAAAAATCAATCTGGAAACACTTGTCATGGAGGAAATTTAATTATTCTGCAATATATTGAAATAATTAACATCTTTAAACACTTTTAACCATCGGCAAAGAAAACAAAACAAACTAGACATTTTTCAACCAAAGTAAAAAAGTATTTATATTAAATATATTTAACAATAGAGGACTAATATGAGATCCCTGCGGTACTCCGAATATTTTCCTAAAAAAACAAGACTTGAAAACGTCCAACTTTACCAGAAACTCTCTTTCGCACAGATAATGTTCAACTCATTTTAAAAAATATGCAAAATATCAACAACCAGCAGCTTAAACAACAATAATTCATCATTGGCCCTGTAAATGGGCTATCCTAAATCACTGTAAACAGAATCGATCTAGGAGTTTTCGTTGGTTAAGTTAATTTTCATAGTTAAGTTTTAATATTTAACATGGAAAAAAATATGTTTAAAGATAGTAATAATCTTAAATAAGGGGTCAAAACACTTTAAATATTTATTTCTAACAACTTAGCTAACACCTACTTGATCGCCATAAGTTTGCGAATCTCCAAAATTTGACTATCACCGGATTGGAGTATTAGAATAACGCAGCTTCTTTTCCATACCCGAGTATCTATAGATATTTAGGAGCTATGTCCTTAAGGGAGAGATGATAATGATTTGTTGATAAATAAAACTCGTTTTAGATCGCAATGCGGAAAGAGAGTTTTATTTGGTAGACGTAGGTATTTATATAATTTTTGAATGTGTGCGGGAATGTGCTCGCGATATGCCGCCGTCTCGTTTCTGCATTCGCAAAACGATAAATGTGTGTAGGTACCATTCAAATACGGAACTGGCGAGACAGATGTGGTGCCTTCTCGCTCCAGCATGGAATGCGCTCCACGCCCGGCAATAAGTTGAATGATCGGTGTGAGGACTTTGCACTTGTTTGTTTTGAGTCGTCAAGGAATGCAAAGGTTGGATCATCGGTCATTGACCGAGTGTGCGACCGCCACAGATATATTCAAAATTTATCTTGAGATATGTTAAAAATTATCATAATAATGTTTGTCAAAATAGAAGAACATTATTTTAGTATATGCATATATATATATATATATATATATATATATTATATATATATATATATATATATATATATATATATATATATATATATATATATATATATATATATATATATATATATATATATATATATATATATATATATATATATATATATATATATATATATATATATATATATATATATATATATATATATATATATATATATATATATATATATATATATATATATATATATATATATATATATATATATATATATATATATATATATATATATATATATATATATATATATATGCAAGAACTCGTATATGCAAGAACTTCATCGTCACAGTATCAATAGTTAGATCACATGACCACCAACGCTGTTATGAAGGACAAAATAAGTCCCCATCCAGCGCGATCTACACAAGAAGATCGATATCTTATTTTTTTTTATGAGCGCAACGTCAAATAGTAATGAAGAAAGAACTGCCCAAAGGGACTCCTTCTCCGGTGGAGACACACCTGAGTGTAATAAAAATAGTAGTGACGACGGACTTAAGGTCCATTATCACAGTGCAGTAAATATACTTATAAAGTGGCGTAAGGCCTGTATCAATAATGTGAATATCTCATTTTTCACTCAAAATTTTGTAAAACAATTGTATGATTAATAGTAGGAGATTGCCGCTTGGCAATAAACCCTCCATATTGTTCAATATACAATAACATTCCAAATAATTTTTAAAAGCTATCTCCAAGTGATATTATATCACAAAACAACGTTCAGAAACTATTGTCTTTCAATAATTATTTATAATGTAAAAATGGACTTTTAATATTCAATTTGAAACAATTAGATTTTATGAGGCACCATTTTTCCGAACTCATTTTCGACCTAATTACTTTTTTTTCTCTCACTTACGATCGTTATCTACAAATTGACTCTACTTTCCTCTAACATTTATACAATATGTGACTTTTGAATTTCCCAATCGACCCATGAGAAGGCCGTCAGGGAACCAGATAAGATCAAGTAAGCAGATTGTCCAAATTAAATTTTCTTTCAATGAGAACACGAAATGTTTTCATGGAAATATCACTCGATCTTGACTATATTTAGCTGCCTTAAAGTTAATGTAAAAATTGTATTTTAGAATAACGTCACGCGGAATGAAATATTGAAATTTCTTTTGTCTAGTATAAATAGCATTTGTGGCAATTTATATTAAACCCGCGATAGGATCATCCAAAAGGAAGGTTCAAAAATGTCTTATCATCATCTACACCACAGTATCTTAAAACAAGTATCATTAAACTATATGTTATGCTAATAATAAAATTTTGAGCAATTCATATTACTGTAGCATCAATATTAACATATGGTGTCTGGTCTGAATATGTCGCTCGCATGCTTGACTCCAGACTCAGAAAAAGATATAAGGAGGTTTTGCATGGTACACTCAAAAACTCAAACGCTTAGCACAACTGGTAACAAACAACAGTAGACCGAATCAAATGGAGTAAAACTGTTGCTAATTATTAGGGACTCAATAGAGGAAGAGCATTTAGACGAGACGCAAATATTGAATATCCTATACATGAAACAAGAGAAACCTATCACAACTAATTGGCTTATATAGTCATCCCCTGTAGTACATAGTCATCCTCTGTAGTACATAGTCATCCCCTGTAGTACAAAGTCATCCCCTGTAGTACATAGTCATCCCCTGTAGTACATAGTCATCCCCTGTAGTACAAAGTCACCCCCTGTAGTACATAGTCATCCCCTGTAGTACATAGTCATCCCCTGTAGTACATAGTCACCCCCTGTAGAGCATAGTCATCCCCTGTAGTACATAGTCATCCCCTGTATACATATTCATCCCCTGTAGAGCATAGTCATCCCCTGTAGTACATAGTCATCCCCTGTAGTACATAGTCATCCCCTGTAGTACATAGTCACCCCCTGTAGTACATAGTCATCCCCTGTAGTACATAGTCATCCCCTGTAGTACATAGTCACCCCCTGTAGTACAAAGTCATCCCCTGTAGTACATAGTCATCCCCTGTATACATATTCATCCCCTGTAGAGCATAGTCATCCCCTGTGGTACATAGTCACCCCCTGTAGTACATAGTCATCCCCTGTAGTACATAGTCATCCCCTGTAGTACATAGTCATCCCCTGTAGTACATAGTCATCCCCTGTAGTACATAGTCATCCCCTGTAGTACATAGTCATCCCCTGTAGTACATAGTCATCCCCTGTAGTACATAGTCACCCCCTGTAGTACAAAGTCATCCCCTGTAGTACATAGTCATCCCCTGTAGTACATAGTCACCCCTTGTAGTACATATTCATCTCCTGTAGTAC
The DNA here is from genome assembly GCA_949825065.1 of Odontocerum albicorne. Lineage (NCBI taxonomy): Eukaryota > Metazoa > Arthropoda > Insecta > Trichoptera > Odontoceridae > Odontocerum > Odontocerum albicorne. The sequence goes on from OX463857.1 coordinate 10,120,685, forward strand.
ATAGTCATCCCCTGTATACATATTTATCCCCTGTAGAGCATAGTCATCCCCTGTAGTACATAGTCACCCCCTGTAGTACATAGTCATCCCCTGTAGTACATAGTCATCCCCTGTAGTACATAGTCATCCCCTGTAGTACATAGTCATCCCCTGTAGTACATAGTCATCCCCTGTAGTACATAGCCATCCCCTGTAGTACATAGTCACCCCCTGTAGTACATAGTCATCCCCTGTAGTACATAGTCATCCCCTGTAGTACATAGTCATCCCCTGTAGTACATAGCCATCCCCTGTAGTACATAGTCATCCCCTGTAGTACAAAGTCATCCCCTGTAGTACATAGTCATCCCCTGTAGTACCAACGACAAGTGACCTAATCCTCCACTTTTTACTGTGCCTTATACTATACTTCTGTAACGGGCATTTATTAATTAACTCATTCGAATAATGAAATGGGACAGTGAGATTTGAACCTTCACAAGCTCCAAATTGACAAATCGTCGATATGCGGATGTGTTGTCAGTTTTAAACATCTTAAACTGTCCCGCCGCCCTTAAATATCCCGTCAAAAATATTAAACACCTCTCCGATCATGAGCATGCACAATGCTCAAGCATACATTGTTTTTTGGCATTTCCAGTTCATCACGTCGTTCTTTACTTCTCAGATTGTTAAATTCTGGGACCATTTAGTGGTTGTCGTAAGGTACTCACCCTCGTAAGATTGCTTCAAACAGTGACTTAAAAAACATTACATTTCTTTTCAATGACGAAATATGTTTTTTTGTTACTCATTTTTTATGGCCCTTGTCCATCTTATTTCTCTATTCCCAGTCTTTGGTAGCATTTGCAGATATTTTGTTTCCTGTTTTGGTTTTTCAACTATATTTTAAGCATGTTTTACATTTTACCCAGCAATTGGCACGAATCTATTATATGTTACTCTTGTCTGATTGAACGAGATTTTCATATGGCAATGAACTCGTCATTAGTAAGTATACTTTACAATAAAGTCTCTAAACAAATGAACATTTAGGTAATCAATCAGGAAGGAAATGTTTGGAATTTCACTCAGGGGCCTAAAAGTAAATTAAAAGACCTGAAGAGAAGTCAACATTATCTACTCTGTCAAATCTACAACTAAACTAAGGGAGCTATTCACAGATCATGTATTGAGATGACATAATGAAGGTACAGTATGACAATTTGGAGAGCTTGGATGCGAGAACGAAACTATGAAAGACTATGAACCAGGTGGACAGAATATATTATATGTAGATGTGACAGTAAAAGTTGATAAGAAGCTGAAATGGTAAGGTGTTGTTAGACCATGGGAGATACCTTTGTCCGTTATTGAACCGAGAGAGGCTGAAATTGATGAAAATGGTGATCCTAAAAAACGTCCCTTTTATGATTGTTTGGTATCAATCATTCCATCAAATCAAATTCAAGACTATTTCAAATAACCCCATTTTACAAAAGCTTATTTTGATAATCCAATTTTATAGAAACATTGAAGTATTTCTACGAAGTCTTTTCCCCCCTATCTCTCTACCTGAAGTCAGGAGCCGTAATAGCTGTAAGAGGCCTTCCTCCATTAACCTGGAAGGCTCGTTTAGTGGCACTTAGCAGCTTCCTGAACCTTAACACGAGTTGCCAATTACTTAACACTCGCTTCCCAGGCGGTTTGGCTGGTATTTAATGGAATATCAAAAAATAGATAAACAAGACGTGGAAAGTTTTTTTTGAAAAGTATTGATATACCTATAAAAAAAACAAAACGATTTTATCAAAGTATTGATAAAATCGTTTTGTTTTTTCCACGTAATATCTCAAAATGGAACCATTTTTATCAATTCTAAAAAATGTAATTAACCAAATGGTTGTAAATTACGTGTTATGGGAATAGTTGAAAGGTAAGTATGCAAAGTTGTGGTTTCTTAAACGAAAGCAACATATGTAGCATAACATATGATTGTGAGGCTTACAACGCATGTTAACTTATCCGAAAATTGGAACTAAATGCGTTACACAAAACGAATGATAGAGCGATCTCTGTTGCCTCCTACTGAAAATGCGTAGCATAGATAACAATAGCATATCTGAACACATTATATTGTTATCTATGCCACGCATAACAATAGCATGGAAATTATTTACATATTTTTTTTCATTTATTTATTTGACAAGATTTTTTTAAGAACCCAATTTGTGAAAAATCAACAGGTAATTTAATGTAGACACACAACTTTAATAGATCTGAGTTTGTTGCCTTTCATTTGTCGAGTCCCAAGTAAGCTAGACTTTTGTCTGTATCTTACTGACTAAAATGTTTCGTGGTTTTCGCGGTCGTTTGATTTGACTATGGGGTATCATGCTGATTTGAGGTGGAACATTTTCGAAACGTCGGTATTATAAGCCAATTCACGCGGTACAACACGTCGAAATATATTATTCAACTGAATGAATTACTGTTAGTTGCTAAATAATTTAAATGACAAAGTTATTTATTTGAGTGATATACCCATCTTTAACCTGTAAGCGATTTCATGCCCCCCTGGACAGAATTTCCACTCTTACTCATGTCCAATTCCTGGAGTTCCGAAACCAAAACAATTATTTTCTCCCTTATTATCGCCAACATTCAATTTTGTTAGCCATTAAAAGTTGCATTGTGTGTTATTCTGGATCATGGATAAAGGAACCTTGATGTTTTATTTTGGCACTCGATGGTGTTTAACAGTTAATGACAAAATGTGTTTCTCCTTTCCCATCTTCCTTCCTTTTTCTCAGACTTGGGTCACATTAGTAAATAGTCTACAGTTTTTTTTTTACGCTTGATCTAATTTTTAATATGTCAATAACAATCCGTTTCGATTCCAAGCTAGAGTGCCCTTACCCTGTCCTGTAAATGCTCTTTTATTGTATATAAACTGTCAATTTATTATTATTTACAACAAATAAATAAAAATTTGAATGAATCTGCCGAAGCTGACTACCAACAAGACATAAAGATAAGAACTACAACGTTATTAAAACGTCACCTCTTTGAACTACAAAAACGCGATATGAACTGAAAATAGTTTAAAATCCTTTTTTTTTTCAAATATCATTTTCAATTTAAACTGAACAATAATAATCATTTTAGGATCATATCCATCAAATTAAAATGAAAGAAATAAACGTTTCATTTATATAATAATTTTGAAAGCAATCTTCCTAATGAAAATGGTTTCTGTGGAATGTTTATTCCTCGTAAATAAAAAACAATTTATATTTTAAATGATGACATTCATTTTAATGGATACTTTTTTTTACTGAAAAGCTTATGTTTGAATCATAAAACTAATTCAAATTATTTTGTTGAATCATAGAACCAATTCAGATTATTTTATTGAATTATAGAACCAATTCAGATTATTTTGTGTAATCAAAAAACCAATTCAGATTATTTTAATGGCAGTGTTTACTATCATAGGTAATGAGAGTTATTAAAATATCAAGAAAGCAGCCCCCATGGTCCAGTTGGTACAATTCTTGGCTTCACCTCAGGAGTTTCTGGTTTGATTTCAGATGGTTCATAGCACTGTAAAGAGTAGAAACATGGACAATGAAAAAGAAGGAAGAAATATGATATTCGCCTTCGTGATGGGGTGTTGGAGATGTATAGTCCGTATTCCGTGTACCACAAAGCGTACTACATCAAGTGTCCTGCATGCGGTGTTAGTGTCCAAGCTAGCTCAGTCAAACAATTTTTATAAATGTTGCTACGCTCGCTTTATCACACATGGTGTAAAGCTCTTCGTTATATTTCTGTCGTGATATTCTACGGAAAATCTTTCTATAAAAGTTAACGGGAACTATAATTGAAGCTAAATATGTTACTATCTCATATCAGAAGATCTACAAAAAGTTCATTTGTAATTCGTCTTCCCATAGTAAGTTTTCTGCGGTTTTCTTACCAAATATGTTTTTCAAAATATATGCAGATATGAGGAGATATCTTATCTTATGACATTTTATATACTTTTATGATCATTTTTTATAGTCCGGTTGTGTAAGTTGGTTTGACAAGTATTCAATGTAATTGATTGTGGAAAAAATAAGGAAAATAAGAACAAAAAAAACCCGAGGCAGAAATATATTTGTTATTTATTGTATAATTCCTATACATAAAAACCAATTCGCCAATAAACCATGCCTTTATTGGTAAACCCACATTTTATAAGGATATGAAATTCGTACATAACCTACAATCCTTTAACCTTTTTCTCTATTAAAATTCATTTTTAGGGTTGAATTGTTCGAAAACTTTCTTTTCATTTTTTGTCCTGAATTATATAAACGATACAAATATAATATGCCTTTAAAAAAAACTTTAAATGTAAGTTTCATTGCAAAGGAAAATTCTTATTACGTATAAAAAATTCGTTCAAGATTTCTTTAAAAGGAGACTTGTAATGTTTCTTGATAACTTTGTTACAACATAATTGAATCGCTTTTATTCATTATATAACGAATAATTCTTGCAGAAATATTGTAAGAAAAACTTAACCAAGACTTTTAAGTATGAAATAAGTTATAAATAAGAAAGTATGTAAGTTTTTATCCTTAAACGAGGAAATTTACCCTTTATATGAAATAATCGAATTGAAATTAAATTAAAGTGGTATACAATAATTCCTTCCGCCTACTTTTAAAAAAACTTTCTTGCTTTAGTACCTCTGAAATATTCGCTGACGCAAGTGTTCTTTCGCGGTACAATCACGATGCAGAATGGCTGGGTTCTAAAGTAGAACTTATTGTCATTCCATAATGGTAAGTGGATACGTTTCTTTAGTATTTATTTGGTTTTTCCTAATTATATATCGTTTGTAAAAAAAAATAAGTTGTATAAGCTGAAGCCTAAAAATGTCTATTTTTTACATTTCATTGACTCTTATAATTACATTTTTGGCTTAACTAGTGATTGTTAAAATCACTCTAGTGTGATTGGACTGTCTGAATAAAAAAACTTGATAATAAAGGAAATATCAACAAAATGTTACACAAAGTCAGTGTCTTCTGGAACAAGTTTTAAGTTACAATTTCGTTCAAAATAAAATTATCTAAACATCCCCTAAAATGGGTTTCAACCAACCGTCTATCTTTCCATTCCTTACCCTTCGTTTAAGATTGCGGAAACCCTCACTTATGACAGATATCGGAAGTATTTCATCACTTCCGAATCACTAAATGGTTTCCTGTCAAAAATATTACAAACATTTTTGCATGGCGATGATATTGCGAATATCCATTTGCAGCTTAACTTAATAAAAAAAAAATGTTTTTTTATATGTATAAAACACCGTTGGAACCCTTTTTAAGGTATGTCAGAGTTATACTACCTGAAAAATGATTTAAATTTTTTTATTTATTTAACCTTTTTATTCCAAACACATTGGGTGAATTCATTGCCTTAAAGAGAGGTTTTGTTTTATAATTATAATTAGTATGCATGATCCTGTCTTGAAAATAATGTGCGAGAACAAAAATTAAAACAAAAGATAAATAAATCAAGGAAAATAAGGATTAACATAATTATTATATGGGAGTTAAAGAAAGAGCTAGTTTCTTTAGTTTATTGTGGCGTGCCGAATTCAATAAAGATAAAGATAGGAAAACCATTTAGACAGTCGATTGGAGTGTGGTTGTTATTGCGACAGGATTTTGAGTACTTGAGCTTTCAGGATGAATGACGAGTGGAAAAGATTTGTGTGGGTTTCTTCTTGTTGTTTTAATTTTTGTTGTTTTGTATTTGTGTTTCTGTATGTTTTTATTTTTATTCTTATGATTGTGTGCGGTATATTATAGGATGAACATTTTTGGTTTTATTTAAATTTCATTTTGGGTTCGTTTTTGGTTTTACTTTTGTTTTTGTTTTTTTTTATTATTATGATTGTGTGCGGTATATTGTGGGATGAATATTTTTGGTCTTTCTGGAGTGATGATGTGTGAAGAGTTTGATTCTGCATGATGTTTCCAGTTGTAATTGAGTGTCACTGTTTGTCAGGTTGATGAGAGCGTGCAACGGGGTTTTGTTTTTGTGTAATCAAAAATCGGAAAGAAGTATCGATTTATTTGTTCATGCTAAATATCCTCAGTCAGATACAGGCAAAAGCCTAGTTTACTGAGGATACGACAAATGAAAGGCGACAAACCCAGATCCATTTAAATAATGTACTATATGTCCAAATTAAATAACCTGTTGTTTTTTCACAAATAATGTGTATTTCTTGTCATGAGTAATAATAAATAAACAAATAAATTGTAAACCATCGATAAGGCTGTTGTGACACTTCTGATTGCACCAGAAAGACCGTTTCAAAGTCGAGCAGAATGAGCCGCGATGCGATGGTATACAGACGATTATACTGTCACCAGATCTGAGAGATAATTGAATCATCTATACTAAAAGTTAGACACGAACATAAAGAGATCATTGAACCAATTTTATACATTACTTAAGATTCCTAACAGCATACAACCTAAGATTCATAACAGCATACAACCTAAGATTACTAACAGTATACAACCAACCTAAGATTACTAATATCATTACATAAGTAGATTGAGTAACTTGGATCGATCATGTCAATAGGACATACACACAGGTCCAATAGTCGATCTCAATATAAGAAATAGAAAGAAATGAAATTAATAAATACATTTCGTAGTACGAATTTTCAGTTGAAACAAATTAATTGTATTATGTCGTATTATAATTTCATTGTAAACCTCGGGTCACGAACGCCTCTAGTCAGGAAAAAATCGGCTTACGTATATAATTTCCGAACAAATGTTGACTCGAACGACTCGAAGCGTATAATGCCTCGGCTCACGAATTAGTTGTAACGGCGCATTACGCATTAGTTGTTCTCAGGTGCGCGCGTTGTGAACATTGTTTGTCGTTGCGTTCGTTGTTCTTGATATATTTTTTTTTGTTGCTTTTTATATATATAATATACTCGTACAGTATATATAAAATATATTTTGCATTAAATTAACCCTCATTATGACTCCCAAGAAAATGAATTTCGGTTTGCGAACATTTCGGCTCGCAAACGGAATCAATGAACGAATTAAGTTCGTAAACCGAGGTACCACTGTATGTAGGACTCATAACATATGCTAATGTGTCCGAATATCGCAACTATTATAAATACTTGTCAGATGGAAGAAAGCTATTTAGCCTCATAACTCATATTTCAATAGTCCGGAACTAACTCAGCTTGTCATGTTACACGTTCTTTGTAGGCCCACTCGGCAAAATGTTTAGTTCCATAGTGAAGTGCATAGCGTGAATTCTTGTATAGCAATACTGCACAGATTGGGTAGTTAATATGGACATGAATTTTCATATCGCTTTGGCTTCTTAGAGTAGTTGGACTTGTCGGAATGAATTGATTGAATTGTATTGATTTTCTATGTTATGTTGTTCGACTTGTATTGTATTTTCCTATTATGCAACACTGCTTACATGTCAATATTAAATTCTTAATGTTGTTGTTTTTTTAATATTTGTGTCAAAAAGGTCATTTGAACGTTGAACTTAATTGAAATAAATAAAGATTATTAAAAATAAAAATTTTAATTAAGGCATTAACATTGTGGAGGTTTCAAGACATTGTAATTTGTTTTTAATCAACCACTGTTTATTACACGTTTTAATTTAAAAGTGGAATAAACAGTATTTGATAAAAACAAATAACAATAAATTAAGTTATTTCATAGTTATAATTTGGAAAATAGATTTGTTCTTAATATATAAATTTTTGCCTAGGTATAGTATAGTAGTCTTCGGCAAATGTTTGTATTATAGATTACTTTATTAAATAAAAAAATCTAATAATAATAAAATTTTCTATTTGAATTGGTTATGGATAAAATTATAGAAGAAGTTGCCGACCTTAACCTGGGATACAAGATGGGATGCGATTTTTTTGTAGAAACTCGTTATCATTTTAAATACCAAAAAAAATATGAAGGATATCATTCACGTCACACTCACTGATTTTTTTAAATTTTCTTAGTGAGTATGCAGTGCTATTTTTTCAGTGCGGTCACCTATTATTTGTTATCTGCACTAAGTACACCGATATATGCAACCCATAAAAATTGAGATTCTTTAAAAAGCTGACAGAAATTAGGATAAATGTTTAAAAAATCTAAGACATTTTAAATATAAGAAGTAACATTCACGTCACACTCAGTGATTAAGTTACACTGATGTGTCACTGAAAAAACAACACTGGATAATAGTCACTAAGAAGATTTTGAGAAAGTAGGGGAGGGGTATCTATTATTTATTATGTGCACTAAGTTCATACGATATATGCAACCCAAACTTTTTGAGACTTTTTAAAACGCTGACAGAAATAAGGATAAGTTTTTTAAAGTTAAAAAAATCTAACTCAAATCATTAATTTCCCTTTTTCGCTTCATCATAATGACATAATGGCGACAATGACAAAAATGTAATTTAATTACTTATTAGGTTGACACTTCCTTTTTTTATTTAATTTGTGCAGTTCGACTTTAGTCTACGCCCAACAATGTCTCTCTCTTCTATAACCGGGTGGGTTCCAACTCCAGTGTGTAGAGGTATAATTGAAAGTAACTATTGGAACGGCAAAAAGAGGGTGTAACCAAGGTGCGGCCTGTGAACTCTATCGGACGTTCATAACCCATAATGTGGGATATTGGGATATTGTTTACTTTGCAACTTGTTTATTTTACTGCATACAACCCTCTAACAACCACATGACTTAGTTGGTAAAACATTTGTCTACTAACCCAGAAGACACTGGTTCAATTCTTGTTAGAATCTAGATTTTAAAAAAAGTTCAGTCTGGTTTTTACTTAAGGCTGCTTTGATATGTTTCTGGTTCGTTGCAAGAGATTGCCACATATCATAAACCTATTTGGTTATACTGTATACAATAATAAGAATAATAATAAATAACAACTTATATAGCACCCTTCAGATAGCAGACTTTCCTAAAAGCGCAGTAACCTACTATTATTAAAATATTGCTAAATAAATATATTTAAGTCTAGAGTAAGAATAAGAAGGTGGTGTTGAGGCCATCATACTAGGTAGTTCTTCTTCGCATATGCATATGTTTTGAAAATAGATATGGTGAGAAAACTATCCAAGAGAACATAAACTAAAAATAAATCTAATTAGATCTTCCTTCGTGTATTAGTAACTCATTCAGGTTTAGGTGTTGTGTATTGTACATCACAAATTTTAATAATATTTCCCAAAAAGGGTGTTCATCAAGTGCTTCCTAAAATTGCGCAAGCCGCTTACATCTTAAAAACTTAGATACAGACCATTTCACGCCACAGGATCAGCAACAGTTAAAACCTTTATCATAATATAACATTATTTTCATACAATGGCGTGCCGACTTCAATAAAGGTAAAGGTAGGAAAACCATTTCGACAATCGATCGGAGCGTGGTTGTTATTGCGACAGGATTTTGAATACTTGGGCTTTCAGGATGAATGACGAGTGGAAAATATTTCTGTGAGCTCGTGAGTGTGGGTTTCTTCTTGTTTTAGTTTTGGTTGTTTTTGTATTTGTGTTTCTGTGTATTTTTTTTTTAATTTTTATTCTTATGATTGTGTGCGGTATATTGTGGGATGAATATTTTTGGTCAATCTGGAGTGATGATGTGTGAGGAGTTGAATTTCGCAAGATGTTTCCTGTTGTAGTTAAGTGTCACTGTTTGTCAGGTTGATGAGAGCGTGCAACGGGGTTTTGTTTTTGTGTAATCAAAAATCGGAAAGAAATATCGATTTATTTTTTCATGCTAAATATTTTCAGTGAGATACAGGCAAAAGCCTAGTTTACTGGGGATACGACAAATGAAAGGCAACAAACCCAGATCCATTAAAATTGTATGTCCAAATCAAATTACCTGTTGTTTTTTGCAAATTGTGTATATTTCTTGTCATGTGTAATAAATAAATAATTAAATAAATAATACCACACCCTTTTGGATCGATTCGGAACAATCAATTTCTTAGATGAAAAAGAAATCGACCGTAAGTTCTACTCCTTTTAAAAGGGTCATCTCCCAGACACAGATTCCAAAGGTACAACAGGGGCATCCCATTAAGAAACTTGAATTCAAGGAGACAGCGTTTAATACAATAAAAAGTCAATTTTTCGTTTTACGCCGTTAGTGATTAGAGGGCTTGCTTAGCACGCCCTTTTGATTTCAATAACTTTTGGGTCCCAGATTTTTTCCCCTGATTTTACTGTAGAACTAGCGCTTAGTAGCTATCTTATATAAATTTAATGACGACAGCTCTATCAGACGTCTATTACTCGTAACATGACATCTTATTTGCTTTATGTTTAAAAAAACATATTTGGTAAGAAAACTACAGAAAACTTACCAAGACAACACAACCTACAAAGAAACCTTTATAAATCTTCCGATACGTGATAGTGACACATTCTGATTGTTGTGTAATTTAATGTATTATGATAGTGTTCATATAAAATGATAAATTTGAATAAGACCTCCCAAAAAAGATTGTCTTCAAATAATTATTAAATCACAGCAAACAAAATGCTGGCAGAAATGGCATCATGGATTCGACTCAAAGCAGACAAAATATTAGCGGAAATGGCTTCATGAAATATAATTTTTTTATTAATAATTAATTAACGATCTAATTCAAATATTTTTCTAGAAAATATACAATAAATCAACCAAAAATGACAATTTTTGAGCTTAAAAACGTGTGGGTTAAATCAAATGTTTGGGTTGAAAAAATTAAAAAATTTACAACCAATCCTCGTTGTAATTAAGTCTCTCAAAGAATATAAAAGGGCAAAAGATATTGTAATTTGGTTTCTTTCCAAAAGCACCTTTTATAAATTACTTTTTTTGTTCAGATCTTATCGGAAAAGGATAAAATTAATGGTAATTTGGCGAGTAACGGCTAATTTATAAAATTTTGGACTTCTTGAATGGAAGACAGATAGAAGTATTTAGACCAGAGAATAAAATGATTTCTACTGACTAAGTTTTAAATGCTCACCAAGTTTATTAAAGCATTTCTATTCAAGTATGTAGATTACTTTTATAATCCACTGATGAATGATTGGCCCTCCTTCTTTTTAGTAAGAGTGAATTAGTTTTACTAAAAAAACTCATTAAAAAGATTCTTCTAATACAACTTTCTCCTCTCAACGACTTCTGTAGAGCTTTAGTCTCCCTAGTCTAACGACTTCTGTAGAGCTTTAGTCTCCCTAACAAGCTTTCCCGCATCTTATCTTAAAAGCTCTGCCTAGGTATGCCAAGTCACCAATTTCCATGTTATTGGACTTGCATATCCTTTGAGTACGTGTCAACTGAGATCTGCCTACCTATAAATACGCTCGGACGCTACAATAGCTAACGAACGCGGTTTATTATCCTGTGTTGAATTAAATTACAATATATTATTACATTTTTAGCTATTTGGATATTCTTAAAGCTGTGTTCAATATCATATATTTAGATATACCATATATTGTGCTCCTCTGACGATAAGGTGAAAACCTTGAAACCGGTGTGATAATGCCATTATATCGTTTCTAGACCTCGTTGTTTATAATAATTTAAATCTGTCATTAGTCAACGTTTTTTGTAATAATTTAAATATGTCAATAAAACTGGTTTCAAATCCCGAATTAGAGCATTGTTGAGGAAAGTTTGAGGTCTAAACGGCGCCGTATAAATTGTCATTTTATTATTATTTTAAGAACGGCTGTTCCTTAAAGGATGAGGATGATTGTTGATAAATAAAACTCGTTTGAAATCGGAATATGCAAAGAGATATTTTATCGATAAACGTCGGTATTTATAATATTTGGAATGTGTGCGGGAATGCGCAAGAGATATATCGCCGTCTCGTCTTTGCCTTACAATATGTTTATTGTCGTCACGTAGGGTATTCGTTGATTTGACTGACAGCGCGGAAGATATGTTGCTCTCTCCTTTCCTCATGGAATGCGGTCTCCGCTAGTAGTGAGTTGAATGACCGACCGTGTGAACTTTGCCCATTGTTTGTCTCGCATTGTGAAGCATGCAAGTTTGATGACCAGGCGGGCAAAGGTCGCCTCGTGGGTTCAGTGACCGCACGTATAGTCACTACATTATTATTGTTGTTGTTGTTATCCACGTCTATCTCCGCGACCTTATGTTACCGGTCACTACTGGTTCTCTCGATATTATCGAGTTTCTTCATTAGATATCAGTTTCCACTCTTCTTCCGCCTGTTTTAGACCAAGTGTCTTTCATTTCACATATTTTTTTAAAGCTCAGTAATATTTTATTGGTCTTTGAGTATCATGACCCACGCTAAGGAGTCATATGTAACTACAAATAAAACGTTAGAGTTATATTTTTTAATTAGTTAGGCATTTCGAGACAGGACTTAACAGCTCAGCAACTAATACAACACATTTTTAAAATTAAGGTTAAATTCTAACATAGTGAAATTTTTCTAGAATTTCGTTATTTTAAGTGAACATTTATGAGCTTAAAAATCCTTTTTGTCTAGCGAATTTTCGGTGTCAGAAACGTTAATTTAAACTTGAACGCTTTATCGATTCCATTTGAATTCTACGCTTAACAAAAGTGTACAAACAATTTATTTTAATTAAGCCCAAACACTTGATTACAAACGCATTAATTAAATTAAGTTATGTAAGTAATTATGAAAATTAAACGATATAAGTGAACAACGGCTGGTGATACTATTAATTTAACTATTTAATTATAATCAAACATTTCGAACTGGCATTTATCAATGAAAGTAGTTAGAGCTTAACCGAATGTTAATAACATCGATATTTTAAAGTTAATAAGGTTTGAAAGTAATCACGTATCAGTGTTTATATTTGGTAAAATATGTTGTATATTATTTATTTTTCATTCTTTTTCTAAGTGAAACTTAGAAAAGGCATGAAAACCCTAGTAAATGCATGTACTGAGAAGAATATGTGAAGTGTCGATGTAGAATAGATTAAGAAATGTAAGTAATATATTAAGAAAGGTGTTATAAAAACGATGAGGTAGTTTGTACATTTTAAAACGAATATGTAACGAGAGACTTGCCATGCAAATAAAATAAATAAATAATGACCAATCAATTGTATAGTATTTTGTTACATTTTCATTGTACAATCTGGCAATATTTTATATTAAACCAGATAAAAAATCTTTAAGTGAAAACCAAAACACTTTTTCTTTAATCTGATTATGATGGGAGTTGCACCCTCAACTTCTAGACTACGTAGGTCGTCACAGTGACAATGATATAGAATAAGTTCAATGGGGCTAGTTTTGTTTGAGGGGCCACTGTCTTTTATGAGATATCTAGATCATTCCAATATACTATCGATCTAAGACGAAAATTTCAAGGAATTAGGGACAAAATCTTCATGCCAATCATTAATAGCCGCTAGCTTTGGTAGGCGAGTTTATATTTTTAAAAGTTATCATCAATCAATCGTCGTCTTTGCTTAGCCTTTTTATATTTTTAAATGTGTTTAAAATAGTGGGATCGAGTCCTGAAATAGAGTACCCATGAGGTGAGTTTGTTCTCTAAACAGCGCTGAACAAATTGTCATCTTATTATTAAGATTATGTTTAATGGAATTGCTATCAACAAACATCTTCCTTATTAGAACAGATACCAACAAACATCAACTTTTTATAATAGGTACCAACAAACACATTTATTAGAATCGGAACCAACAAACATGATCCTTATAAGAATCGGTACCAACAAACATTATCTTTATTGAAATCGGTACCAAATAAAAAATCCTTATTAAAATTGGCACCAACAAACAAACTCCTTATGAGAATTGGTACCAAAATTCATATTTCTTATGAGAGAAACCAACAAATATCTACTTTTTTCAAATTTGTTACCAACATTCTTCTTCCTTATAAGGATCGATATCAACAACCATAACTATTTGAATCGGTGTTATCAATAAACATCTCTATTTGACATCGTCCTTATTTGAATTGGAATCAACAAACATTTTCCTTGTTAGTATCAGTTCGAACAAACGTAATTTTTTTATACAAATATATTAATCTTCAACTTTCTTCTTTTGTCTTCATTTTTATTTAAAAAAAATACCTAATAAAAGTTGTACTTTATAACAGCGGTAATTCGTAATGTAAAAATCCTTTGAGAAACTCGTTGCAAAACTCCTAATTTTTTGAAGAAATGTCTTTTATAAGGCGAACCCGATGTAAGCAACATTTTAACAATAAAATAACAAAGAAATGTTTCATCATTTGACTAATTAATTGCACTGCTTTAATTACCACAATGCGTGTTTCTACCTCATATTTCGAGGCTTTCTTTAGGCGAAATGATCTCGTTTATTACGATAGAATTATAAAATGGTATCATGTTTCATCGGAAATGTGTGTGGTCTATTGATGCAAAGGAATGGATTTATATAACCGATCTTTTTCAATTTTCTTATGTTGTTTATTAACGTTTTATTTTTGCAAATGGCTTAGTTTTTCTCATATGAGTGTAATTTTTTGGTTTTGGTTAATTTTAAAGATATATATTTCTAAGTCGTTTGAAAACCAAATGGTGCTCAAAACGTTGTTTAATTCATTGTACTAGAAAACAATGCTTGCATTTGGAGCCCGGTAGGGGTGCAGAACTCACTCATGGTGGAGAAAGTACAAAAAAAATATCTACGATATCTCTATATGTGTGAGTTTGGTGTATATCCATGACTTTATCCTACTCAGTTTCTGCTGGGCTGCTCGGGTATCTCTCTTTGTGCGTAAGAAGATATCTGCGTCTCCTGGTATACGTTGTCAAACTCGTTCGAGGAGTTGCGAGCTGTCCAGAATTACTGCAAAAATTAGCGTTAAATGTTCCTAACTATTACACTAGGCTGCGCCGGCAAGAACTGTTCTCAATTACATACGCAAGAACAGGTCTTCCAGCCGCTATGCCTTTTGGAAGGGCCTTAACTCTTTTGAACGGGACTGCTTTGGATATTGACATATTTCATATCACATTACCAAAAGCAAAAGTAAATTTTCTTCTAAGATTGAGCGCGTTAGAAAGCACTCATCAACGTACTTAAATGACTTTGAATATATGTGTATATAACATTTGTATGTATATACATTATTTGTTATTTTATATAATTTTTTTTATTCTGTATAATTGTTCTTTATTTTTAATGTAAACATTTCTTCTATTTTTAAAGTAATTGGGCTAAGCCTGTTTTGAGAAAATAAATACACTTACATATTGGCACTTATTAGTTTAATATTCTTAACTGTCCCGCAATCCCCTCTTATCTCGTAGAAAATATTTAGCGTCATAAGTGCAAAGACGAATGTGCCCAAAGGCGAATTTACCGATTTGCTTATGTATTGATCAAATTATTTAAGATAGTTTGCATAGGTAAAGAGAAAAATAAATAATCGAATATGCAAGTCAAAAAAAGTATAAGGTGTGCATGAAAAAGGTAAACTAAGGAAAACGTGGCTAGACCAAATGGATCAGATTTTGAAAAAAGGTCAAGTGAGAAGCATGAATAATAGAATATTATACATGACGAGATGTATGAATGTGGAGGCGGCAAAGGTTGTGTGCTTGGGTAGAAAACGCTGGAGATCTTTTCTCTTTGCTTATACCGCAAGGGACAGGGCGTGATGATATGTATATATGTAGAGAAATTATACTTATCATTCCCGATTTTCCTTTTATCTCCATTATCCTCTTTCCTTTTGGTTCATGACATATCACTTTTATTTTTATTATATACGAGTATATATTCTTCATTAATTTTGCAACCATACAACTTCCTTTATTTACTTTTGCCTGGTTATTTGAAAGAGGCTTCCGCCTAGTAATAAGCCTGCCATACATTTCCACTCCGTATATTATTATCAATGCACGCATTATTACAGCATTTATTCGTATATATGACATACTAGGGAATGGTGTGATAAGGGATGAGTGTGAACTTAAATCGGATGTTCGATTAAGATGTAGAACGCTGAGATGGTTTAGTCACGTGGAACGGATAAATTAAAAAAGACTAACATAACAGATATATAGTAAAAAAATATGAGTGAAAGGAATATAAAGGAAAGTATGGTTGGATGAAGTGAATGCTATTCTGAAAGAAGGAAACGTAGAAAGTCAGAGTAATCGTAGATTTTGTATGAGGAGGTGTATGGATGTGGAAGAGACTAAGCGTGCGTGTCGAGATAAGAAAGTTTGCTGCGTTGTCCTCTCTGCCTACCCCAACAGGGAAATGACGTGATGGTGTGTATGTAATAAGATTGCTTTACTATAAAGTTTTTAAAATAAATAATGTGCTTTGTACCATCGATGAAATAAATATAGAAATATTTTTCTTCTTCTTATTTTAGACCTGTTGGCATGTTATGGTCCTGCATCATTGTTTCCCTCTTGTAACGTTGACTGCCAGCTGTCTTTCCATCTTTTGGGAGGTCATCCTGGAGGTCTGCTTGCTTGGGGGATACTGTCCCTGGCCATTCTTACGACTCATGGTTCCGCCATTCTGGATACATGTTCGTTCTAAAACCTTCTCTGTCGTCCCCATCTGACAATATCTTCAACTTCGCACGTCCTTCGGATTTCTGTGTTTCGTACTCTATCACGAAGGGTTTGGCCTGCAATATTCCTGAGTATCTTAATTTCGATGGTTCGAAAGAAATTTTTGGTTCTAACGGTGTCGGCTCTAGACTCTATGCTGTATGGCATTATGGGGTGGAAACAGGTCTTGTATATCCTCACTTTGCTTTGGATATTCATATACTTGTTTTTCCCGATAGTGTTCTTTAAACATCCGGAAATAGCTGCAGCCTTTTGCGTAATATAAATAAGTATATTATATTTATATTTGGTGCCTTGAACCTATTTTATTTTAACTGCGCAAATGTTTTCCAAGGATAAAGTCACCGAATTTTCCCCTAAGTAAAGCAGATCACACCTTCGTTTTTCTTTTTCGCAAATTTAATCAGAAAGATAATAACTTCCCGAAAATCCTCCTCAAACTCCCCAACCCTCCGAGTGTTGAGAGAAGGTTACCGTCTGTTTCCCAACGGGAGGGACCAGTTTACTCCGGAAGAAATTAAAGTATAATTGTGTGACTGCTATAAGCCTATTTTAAAACCTTCAAATTAAAACTTAATTGAATTTAGCAGTGCCACGTAATCTACTTTATTGTAAAATGTCTTTATTATCGTTTCTCTTAATAACACTAATTACAATGAACGAAAATATTATTTTATACGTATATTACATCACGAATATGTCTCTATTAACCTTTCCTTCCCTGTGTTGGGTATCTTCGACACGTTGCTTCTAATAACCATCAATATCTCTATAAATATAACAAATACAAGGTTAAGATTTTAGATATTTCTCTATAATATATTTACGCATTGATTTAAAAAGTAATATTAATATTAATCAGAATTTATCGACTACATCGTAAGTGTTTTGTGAATATCGGAAACAAATTCGCATTTAAACGCTGTGAGTGCCTCGATCTTGGTAAGCTGATAGGTGAAGAGTATGCGGGAAGCGCGACACTATATTCGCATCTCATTTTTGCATACTTCACTGAATAGCGAGGAACTCAATTGTCTCAACCTCGCAAGTGTAAGCCACGCCCGGGTTAGCCACCAACCCTGCCGCGCCGCAGTAGCTGTTGGGCTGGCAACAAAACTAGTTCCGTGAGCGTTGCCAGATGGTTTTTTAATGTTTTCAGCAAATAAATCTCAATTTTTATAATTTTTAACTTCAATTATAATTAATTAAGGGGATTATCTATGAATGTTCTTATTTTTTCGATTTAAAATCGGAAATTTTTTATTGCGTACTCACTACCCAACACCGGAGCGCGCGTTTCAATTTTATCCCCGTAAGGGAAGGGTTAAGATAGACAGAGAGAACGGAGCTCCACTTTATTCTATTCTGACACATATTTTGCTTCACCCTTTTCTCCACAACTCCTTATTACTTATTCAACGATGAAGGATATTGTCTGCTTAACCAAGTATGTACTCTCCTTTTAGAAAGGTTTTCGCACTTCCGTCTTTCCCAAAAAAGATTCTCATAATAGTTTTTCCCCCACATTAGGATATGTAAATAATACTCGGAAGTGGTAAAAAATATGTGAAATGTAAGGTAAATGTGGTAAAAATTATGAAAGTATTGCGTAGAATGTATGGAAAAACTATGTATGACAGAATAAGACATTAGAAAATTAGGAAAGAAAGTAAATTGAAAGAAATTGTTCTGTTTACGATGAAAAAAATAGCATTGAAATAATACGGCCACGTAGAAAAACATAATTATGACGTATTAACCAACAATAATGATACAAGTTATCTAAGAGGCACTGCTGGTCAGAGAAAATCTATAAAAACTTGGCACTACCAAATTACGAGTAATAAAATTTTGAAAGACGGAATGTTTTATATAGGTAGTAGATACATACATCACGAGATATATGTACGTGGCAGAAGCGAAATATGCGTGCCAGACTGAAGTAATCCAAGATATGTGTAACTATCAATCAGCGAATGATCCATAGAAACTTTCTTTCTAGCTCGTATTCCCTTGGCTTTGCAGGAAGTTTTTAGTGCCAGATGGCGCTCAAAAAGCACAGTATTTTAGACAAGTATTTAGATAATTTCGATTTATAATAACAGATGACGAATTATTATTAATTGTATAAATAAAATGAATCACGTGATGTAATAATTCGATAATCAAATTGAAACAATTTCTTTTAATTCACAACCTGGTGTGATGATAAATAAATAATAGTCACGAGTGAAGATTTTATGGATTTGACATTCAGCTGTCAGTTGATGTGTTGGGACGTACCATTGTGTTTAATGTGGGATTGTACTTGAAACGTTGATATAACATATGTTTATAGGATTAGTAGAACACACAGCAGCAGATGGAACTAAATGACGTAGAAGTGTTGCTAGTTATTAAGGATCCAATGGCAAAGGAAGACGCAGACAAGCTGCAAGTACTGAAGCTGCTTGCCATCTATGCAAAAGGATATGCCTATCACAAATTTGGTTGCATAGTCATATCCGGTGGCACCAACTTCAAGTACCCTGATCCCCTACCGCCCTTGTATTCACAAGTAATGAGTGTTCATTCATACAGTACAATCTGGTGGATTTATTACCCCGTGACAATCTCCTCTAATCAGCTAGAAAAAATATGTAGAGGCCAAACGTAAAAACCAGGCTGGAAAAAAGCCAACCCGCAACTTGAGGTTAAACACAGGTTTAAATTTACCATTAGGTCATAGAGGTTGTCATTGTATATGTCAAAAAAGATGAAAGGGGGGTGTAGATGCTCCCTGGAGACTTTTAGGGTTGATTTACATAACAAATAAAACATTTCAAAGTCAATTTACTTGAGGGACAACTTTAAATTATTTGCATACTTAACTAAATGTATTTCGCGGTTGTTTGCTCAAGTTATGCGCGTGCGAATCTCTAGGTGCCGTATCTGAATTAAAGGACTATCATGTTTGACGCTTGCTGTTTTTATGTTTGAAAACTTAAACAATGTATATATGTTTTGTGACGGTAAAAATGTAATAACTAAAAACCTGATGTAGCATTTATTGTTGAATAGAATACGAGATTATTGGCGTACTCATTCATTTTTTTTAATGGGTACAAACACGTATTTTTCAAGAACCTACAACTACTAATTATTAAGTCAGATGTCTTACCAATTAGACTACAGAGGTACGTCTTGTTCTTCTATTTCTCTTCCTTTCAACGTTTCATGAAGTTAACATTTCTTCAACTAGCTCTCTTTACCATTTCTTCTGTCTGCATTAATTTCAGACATATAAATCAATACAACAATCTATCCCTTTGAAACCATAGTTTAATATAATAAGAATGAACAAGATGAAAGTGTCTGTCATGTGTCGTTTGTGGATGGTGGTAAGTCACCTATACAGAATGGGTATGTAGAGAATGCCGGGTGCGAGCGTTGTCTGGATGATGAAGCTGTAGACCGTGTATTTTTCGGTTGTCATTTACGAGACAAATTAGATTTACTAAAAGCCACGTCTTTTCCGCATCCAATGAATGCGTTTCTTCTTTCTTCGTGGAACTTTTCAATTTAAGCATCGATTGTTATTTTTTTGAAGCTTAATCAGTTAAAACTTAAAATTATCTAGATTTGTCATTTTTGAGAACAAGTTTTATTATATTGACGCCTATAATTGCAAACTTTCATTGAGTGGCACAAATATCCAAATTTGGGTGAATTGCCTATTATAAAGAAAATATGTGTTTCGTAAGTATTTCGCAATTCACTATCGTAATATGGCCAAACCAATCTTAAAATTCCTTTCTGAATTATATTATATTTATAATAACCGTCTCAATACTAGAGAAAATGTAGCAGAGTCCCTGTGACAATTCACAAATTTACCCCAATACAACCTTGTAACGACGTTCAGTAATTTTAATTATTTTATCAACTTTAATATAAGCCTCAATTCTAATAAATAGCAAGTTATTTAGGCAAATACATTACATAAAACTAAAAATAATGACAAATTAATACATCTTGTTACAAATTAGCAAAACTGTGGCAGTTTGTTAAAATCAAATAATATTTTGTGACGTTTGTCAAAAGTCACTACGTTAGTCTGCATTGGCTAGGGCGTGTAACCCATACGATAATTGAATTTTCGAGTTTTTTATACCTAAAATTAAATGTCCGTAATTAGTATTAATTCATAGTGGATCTTGGCCTATTTAAAGATAGATATAGATCATACAATAGATTAGAAAGTCAGTATAATAAAAATTAGGAATTAAAAGGTCAGTTTAGAGAAAAACAATTTTTCGATTTATAAAAAAACGATTCGATTTGTAAAAAAAACGATTTTACCCCATCCCTTTGAGACATGCCATTTCAAACATCACAGGGACCATCCTACTTTTTCTCTAGTATAACATAAATTTATCATTTATCCAAAAATTCTTACAGTATTAATAATGGACATGCGGAAATATCAGTTAAAAATAAATACTTCGTTTGTCTTTTCAGATTTCAGCACCGTGTAGCTTTTAATTTAAGGATAATGGAACTCGTCTAAAGGACGAGATAGTGTCAACATTCATTAATAACGATTATATTTCATCTTTGTGCCATTCATCATGTGATGAACCATAAAGTTAACCTAATCGCGTCCATGACATTTTATCTTGATAAAATAACGAAACGCGATATACGTGGTGGCATAGCCTAGTTATAAATTAAGTGATCAACGATCGCGGCTTCAAAGTTCGCTTTATTTATGCCTAGGTCGTAAAAATACCATAAACGTGTATTTACAGGACTTTATGAAGCTTTTCGTGGCTTGATACGTTATATCAAGACTTTTTTCTTCTTTCAGACGATATCACGTAGATTTTTTGTAAACTTTTTTCTTCGCTTTATTTCTGAAACGTAGTCAAATAATTGTAGACGTTGAGCATTGACCTTTGAATATTAATAGTTTTGTTAAATAGATAATTTTTTTTATATGCACATATATTCAATACGATTGAAACGTTGATTTAATAAAATTTATAAATTCTGGTACATTTCATCATATCTGCATTATCTCTTCCTTCCCTGTGATGTGTAACTAGTACACATTGCTTCTAAAAACTTTTATATCTCTATAAATATAATAAATACTGGGTTAAGATTTCAGGCATTCCTCCGTTATACATTTACGCATTGAATAAAAAAAATAATATTAATAATTAAAATTTAGCACTTATCGGCCACATCAGAGATATTTTGTGAAAATCGGGAATAAATTCCACCGATACAATCAAACGTGTGCCAGTGTGTGACGTAGGTATATTCATTCTAAAAATCGCTATGGGTGAGGAAGCGACGCTATTCACGTCTCACTCTCACTCTACTTCGGTATATGGAAACGCAAGAAATAGAATCTCAGTTCGCTCGCTTCAGTAGCTCTCGGGCATCAATTTGAGGTGGTCTCTCTGCCCGTTTTGTGAACGTCGGCCGATATTTTTTTCATGTTTTCAGCAATTGAATTTCAATTATTATCACTTATGACTTCAAATTTTATTAATTTAAGGGATTGGCTATGAATATTTTTATTTTTCCGATTTTAAATTGTTCATTTTTACATGTGTATTGATGCGTATTGAATACACAGCACCGGAACGCGCAGATTTTTTTAGCACGCGAAGGGAAAGGTTAAAGATGAAAAGCTCCTGAATCAAAACGGGATATGAATGCAACGCGAATTTCAAACACAAGTTGATCATAGACAAGATACATCATTTTACTTACCTGTAAATTTGAAGTGAAAATTCAGCGAGGTTAAGTTCAATTCATCAATAATATGGCTATTAGCAATGTTGTGTGCGATTTTTGGGCAAATATGAAGATTATTTAAGAATTCGTCGAATATGTTACAAACTGTTATATTGTATTCTGTTACAATTTCGTTGTATATAACACAACCTGGTGCGCTTATTGCAATGTGGTAATGTCATCTAACCACTTTAAATATCAAGAAAATCAAGGTTTTAACCATAGGCCTTGTTTTTTAGATTACTCCTAGCGTCATAGCACTCTTTGCCGTTTCTTTTATTCTATTGATCTCAGTTTCACATCCTCCGCTATCAGCTATTGTAGACCCAAGGTAAACAAATTATGTACGATCTCAAACTTTTGATACTTATGCGTTAATGGTATATTTTGTTTTGATGAATAGCCATGATTTATGGATTTTATTTAAAAAAAATTATTTATGTCCTTGACGTTCTCATGGTCTTATAACTCAAGCTAGTTCTACCAAGTGAAGAATCTTAAATGTCTGCCTTTGTCACAAGCTCTTTCTTAGGTAAAAAGAAAAATATTACGTGGAAAAAACAACTTTTTTGTTCCATATTCAAAATGACGAAAAATAAAACCATACAAAATTTTTGGATAAATAATGACTACAAAAATGCGCTACACTATTATCTTTCGCAATATTATACATTCAGCGTGTTTGGAATGAAGTTAGCAACGAAATTTGTGTCTTAACTATGTCTATCCGTGAAATGTGAAAAATTTACGTAATTTTTTTAATTCATATATTTTTTTTTAATGTTAACATTTCTTATATTTTTCAATGTAATTTGACTAAAACTTTACAAAGGTTTTACTGTAGCTCATATCACCTTGGTAAGCTTTCTGCTTTCCTTTCCTTCGTAAGCAAAATTCGAATCGATTCCTTTCCGTTAGGAAACTCAGTGCGTTTCGGCGTAACCATGCATTTTATTTATACATATATGCCATCACGTGATCTTCCTCTTGGGGTAGGCAGAGAAGGCAGAGCGCCAGACTCCTATTTCTGCACTCACTTAGCCTCTTCCACATCCTTGTTGATATTTAATAATAAACTAAAGAAGCGTTATTTATCTAAAAATACTCCTCTTTCCCATTTTCTTTGGTATTTATCTTATTTTTTTTAGCTTTACTAAAATATTGTATTAATAACTAAATTATACGCATTATAAGTCATAAAATATATTAAAATATAGAGTAAACATAAAACTTATAAGCAAAAGAATCAACTCAAATTGGATCAACATTATACAACATATAAGTATTTCGTGTGCACTTTACTTTTTCTTTGACTTTTGTGGATTTACAAATGTTATTTTTTGTGTCTACAAATCAGTATATAACGGTCCTTTTTAAAATTGTAAATTTATGAATGAAATGCTCATTTTTAGTGCAATGTGATTATGGTGGGATTCAAATTGTTTTTTTTGTATCAAGGGGCTTTTTACTATTCACACTTATCTATAAATATTTTATTAAATAGTTTCATTTTGTGAAATCTACCTGCCTTAGGACAGGCGTACGCTTATTTATAAGCAGATAAGTGGTTTGTATTTTTTATTGTAAAAATCATTATAGAAATAAATATTATTTTAAAGATTAAAATGCTTTTTAGACATAATAAAAATTAAGCGTCAAATAAAGAAATAAACATTTTAAATTTTGAAAACAACATTTCGGATTAATGGAAATTCTGTGTTGTATTTTTAGCATTTTTTTAATGTTTGTATTTAATTTCTGAAGAAATAATTACGGAAAATGAGAAAAAATATTTATACGAGTGTTTATATAAATGTTACCGTCGATTTTATAAAAAAAAGTTCAAAATCCAAAATTCTGAAATTAAAGAAACATAAAGTGGTAATTAGCCCAACAGGTTCTATTTATAACCAAAGAGTAATATAATATTTTATTTTTACTGAAAACAAATTATTCTGTAAATTTTATGCAAAAGAATTTTATTTCAAAATCTAGAAAAAAATGTTTTGTGGTGAGAAGTTTCCATATTAAAATACAGTATTTTTCTTTCAAATAAAAAATTGTTTATCACGTTTAAAAACAACCCACGGAAATTAAATATCCTGCTTTTTTTAGTGAAATAGGAGTGTTTAAAACATATGGTTGTATATAGGTAAACATATGGTCATGAATAAAATTGTTTTCTTTTGTGATTTTTTTTTCTTTTTATCATTGGAGTATTTTTAAATAAAATAAACAACCAAGCAAAATACTTTACGCCTTTTTTGTTTTCAGATATGGGATTTTTACTTTTAATGTGGGATTTGTGAAAACGATTAACTGAAGTTCGGTTTACACGTTCTATTTAATTTTCATTATTTAGATCATGAATCGTGAAAGTGTAACTAAGCCTAACGAAGATAAATTATCTTTGTTTGGCTTCGCAAAAAAAATATAAATTAGGAAATATATTGTCATTTCAAATTAATCATCACATTAATTGTATTTATTACGTTAGAAAGACACCGGATGATTTTTGTGGCTTAATTCGTAAGTCGCCTGTCATGCAGCTTGGGGGTTGTGGGTTAATATTCAAGTTAAAACCATTATTTTCAAATAAAAGTTCGATTGTAGTTATATCTAAAGTTATCTTTAACATGTTTCTGATTGGTTAAAAGAGATTGTCACGAAACATTTAAAAAATAAATACTAAAGCGTATGTCTATCATATTCAGATGTTGAGAATTCTTCATGGAATCGGAACTTGTAAGTTTTAAATAAGAAAAGCACGCGATGAAAAAGTACAACAAAGCGTCTTTTTATTTAATATTTTTTATTTGAAGATTTTGCTTTTAATATTTCAAATATTTAAGAAAAAAATATAGTTTTATGATAGAAAATACAAATTTCAATCACTGAACATGACGGTTAACTTTTCCACGATGTGAAGTTTTAAAAATTTTCTTGTGGTAACTTATTCAGTGAAATTCTCTTTAAAAAATCATAAGTTTCCTTAATAGTTAGATAGTCTTAAAAAATAAAGCATTAAAAATCTGTTCACTTTTTTTCTAATTTAAAAACAAGTTCAAGATAATTTCACGGATACTTAAAATTCAAATAGAACTTAGTTTATAAAAGTAAAGTAGTTAAAACGCGTAGCGTGCTAATTTCTTGGGTCGGTTTAATAGAAGTAAGCTAATTTATGTTTTGTTCAATTTTTTATATGAAACTACAGAGTTAGTATGAAATAACTCTTGTATGTTTTTAAATTACATTAAAATAAATAAAACAGTGTATTTTTTTATAAAAAAGTGAAAACTTGTGTTCATAAAAAAAACACATTTTTCCGTTATTTTTTCAACCGATCGAACATTCTTAAATGTAATTTCAAGTTGTATACAATTAAAGAGAATTAACAATATTTTGAATATAAAATTGTATTGTATTACAATTTAGTTGTATACAATAAAACCTGGCGGACTTACTACAAGAAGCCTTCAGAAAAAAAACCAGGCTAGAACCCTTTTTGGAAAATATGGGTACCAATGGCAATCGAACCCTCAACCCCCGGGCTAGAATACAGGTATCTTGCCAACTATGGTATACAAAGGAAATCATTATATTTCATGTTTTTTTTAAGATTGACCAATTAAATGACCTCGCAAATTAATTATTCATTATTAAGTAATTAAATTGATTATAACTTGTAAAAAATAAGCGTTTGAATGTGAGTTGAAACTAATGTTTGAGGAACTTTTAAATATTTCTAAATAAAGAAAATTTGAATTTGATACTTTTTTTTATAAATCTGACATAATTTTTGTATGTGGTGAATAAAAAATTAAGTTTTGATCTATATTAATTGAATACATGTTTTTTTTTTAAGTTAAAAAAATAGCATGATGTAAGTTAAAAATCAGAACATTATATTTCAGTTATTTTGAAAAATATTTTTGGCGTAAATTTTCAATTAACATATAAATAAAATATAAGTTGATATTAAAGTTAAAAATTACGTCCTGTAAAATAAAAAAAGTACAAAAAATGTTCCTACCTTTAAAACTCCAAAAAACCGCTTGCAGCCGTCGCGTAACTTTTAAATGAGAAAAAAAAAACAGCCGGTTAAACCGCGGATGTTGGTAAAAACTTTTAATTTATTCTTTTTTCAAACTTTTTCACTCTTGAAATTTCGACTTAAAGCTTTGGTGACTGTATATCCGGTGATGCCCTAACAGAAATAAATATTCGCAACAGAAAAAATATACTCCAAGCCCTCTTTTTAGCGGGCCCCTTACTACAGTGAAGGCTTTTTGACCCCTGGTTCTTGTGAAGGAGAAGCTACCACGGAGGCGGTTGGGATTCCAATGGACGGAGAGGGCGGCCTCCCGCCTATACATATGGACTTCGGATAGGGTGCGCGCGCATCCCACTAACCCTCGCCCACCCAAAACTGTTGCATCATAGCTTTGAATGTTTGACTTTTGAAATGTAACATATGTTACATTTGGATAAAGTTTTTAAAAGCCTCTTATCAACCCCAATTATTAATAATTGGTATTTCATAAACTCATTTATAAAACTGATCTAAGGCTTTGGTTTCCTAACTACTCGAGCTTATTCACCAGACCTAAAAATTCCATACGTATTATTTATAGCGAATGCATTCATTAACAATTTGGAGGTTTTAAGACAATTCAATTGATTTATTAAAACATTTGCCGAATTTTTTTTGAAGAAGTGGCCACAAAACATATGTTATATACTCAAATCGGATAGTTTAAAAATCTGCTAAGACGATAGTCCACAATAGTGTTTTTGAGCCAATTTTGATGTATGGTAGTGAAACGTGGACGTAGATAGATAAACTCTGATAGGAGCCGAATAAATGTTGTAGAAATATTATAAGGTGGTGGATATAGCCATTAGATTAGGTACTTCCCCGCATCTGCACGTCAATAAACTTATCAAGGGAAGATGAACTAAAAAGAAACGTTTGTAGATCTTCCGATTTTATTATTTTTAATTTTATTCACACATGACAAAAAATGTACACAATTTGCGAAAAAACAACACGCCATTTAATTTGGACACACAATTTTGTGTGTCCAAATTAAATTACCTGTTGGGTTTGTTGCCTTTCATTTGTCGTGTCCCCAGTAAAATAGGCTCTTGCCTGTATCACATATGTGATAGTAACACATTTAGCTTAACACTTGCCTTACTGTGCTAAAAAAATCCGCCAGCCACGGTGCTGAAAGCTAAGCGTCCAGTGAAAAATTTATGTTTTAAATTAAAATAATGCAAAATCTGCTAGGTTATTTTTTTGTAACTAGCTATAAAAATCATTTAATTATGTATTAAAACGTCGAATAATCAAATAAAATATAAGTCCTGGTCACTCGCTATCTATCACAGGGCGGCAAGTGTTAAAAAAGTATTCTGTCATGCATTGTCACTCGGTGTATTATTTTCATAGCACGCAATTCTATAGCATTATAAGGTTTTTTTTTTATCTTTATCCACGTTCACGTTTCACACCTTCTTCATCTTATTTTAGGCCTGTTGGCCTGTTATGGTCCTGCATCATTGTTTGCCTCTTGTGACGTCATTTCACTCCTAAACATAAAAATTGTGACCCTTGTCGAATTGACAGTAAAGATCTTGTGACGTAATCGGATGGTTTGATATTTTTTGTTAAAAAAAAAAAGGAAACATTTGGATGAATTCAACCAACATACACGTGTACAGTGTATTTCTTATTTTGATATAAATGAGGGGAAATTACGGCATAATGTATGAGCTTGTATGCAGTAATATTTTCAATGGAATTTAACCATGAAACAAACATTTACAAATCTGACTTTATCATTTTACATATTTAATAAATTGTTGCATAACTAATCAAATTTATCAACAAAAGTTATTCGGATTGGATCCATTCTTTAAATATATAAACGTTAATTTTAAGGATAGAAACCTCTTTGCCTACCTTTGTGTTTTCATTAATGCCAAGCTCGTTTTCATTAATGCCAACGAGTTTCCATTAATGCCAACCTTTGAAGCTATGGAAAATATAGAATAAATTTGGAGTTGAAAGTAAATTAATATGTGGTATTGTGTCATCATATGCTGAAAGTAGAGCAAATATTTTAGTAAACAGTGTCTTGATTGAGTGGTTTAATATTTCAAAAGGGGTAAAGCAACGATACATTATGTCACCCTGTTTTTTTTTATATTTACAAAGATTCACGTATGAAAGATATACAGAGGTCAATGGGTGGTGTACATTTGTCGAATAGAAATGTGTGTCGATTGTTCTATGCTGATATCATGGTATTGAATTATATAAACTGAATAAGTAAATCGTATAAGGGGTGTAATGAGAAAGATCTGAAAATGAATGGTGCAGAATCCAAAATCATGGTGATAGAAAAGTAGGAAATGAAAACTAAATGTGTTATATTATTTAAAGTTAAGGCATTAACACTGTGGAGATTTAAAGTTAAGGCATTAACACTTTGGAGATTTAAATATGAGGCATTAACACTGTGGAAATTTAAAGTTAAAGCATTACCACTGTGGAGATTTAAAGTTAAGGCATTAGCACTGTGGAGATTTAAAGACATTGTAATTTATTAAGTCCAACACTGTTTAAAGACATTGTTATTTGTTTTATTCCACTTTATATAGAAAAGCATAAACATAACTCTCGTTTATGGTATCTTGATGATGAGGTTAAAACCTTTAAACCGGTAGGGTTATACCGTTATATAAAGTGGAATAAAGTGTTTAACTAAACAAATTAAAATAAATGTGATATATGGGTGATAATGAGAGATTAGAGCAATTTGAAGCATTTTCTCAGATAATGGAAGATTTAAGAGGGATATTGAACGGCATTTAGCGATAGAAAATAAAGTCTATTGCGCACTTAAACATATGAGTATCTATTCGAACTTGACAGTGTCAAAATCTGATAGTCCACAATAGTATTTTAGTACATTATTTATGTATGGGACTAAAACGTGGACGTGGAAAAAACTAAAAAAAAAACGAATGAATGCTATAGAATAGCGTGAACTAAGAAGAATACATGGAGTGACAATGAATGAGAAAAAAACTAAATGAAATGATTAGGGATGAATGTAAACTTAAGGATGATTAAGTAAAATGTTGAAGAGCACTCTGTTATGGTTTGGACACGTGGAACGAATGAATGACGAAAGACTTAAATATAAAATGCAAGTGTAAGTAGAAAGCGTGGTTGAGAAAAACCAAAGAAAGTATAGTTGGATCAACTGAATAATATTTTGACGAAAGAAAAAGTAAGATATTAGAGAAATCGTAGGAGGGCTTTATGAGACAACGTATAGAAGTGGAAGAGGCGAAATATGTGTGTCGAGATAGAAAATTCGGTCGCTATGTTCTCTCTGCCCAACCTAACCTAACCTAACCGAACCTAACCTAACCTAGCCTAACCTAACCTAACCTAACCTAGCCTAACTTAACCTAACCTAACCTAACCTAACCTAACCTAACCCAGCCCAGTAAAGAAACGACGTGATGGTATGTATGTATGTTTCAAAGACTCAACATATGAGCTACAAAATACTTATACATCAATAACAATAAATTTTACAGCGAAGATAAAAAAACAATATTTTTAACGGCTATACCTATACATACGAGTACATATAATACATACTTCCACACCGTTTCCTTTTCGGGAGAGGCCAAAAATTTCATCACACATCTTTCGCGTTTTCTACATTCATACATTTTCCTATACAGTTCTTGCAATTGTTTTGATTTTTACATTTCGTTATATCAAAATATCATACACTTGATCCAACCGTACTTTCCTTAGTCTTCCTCTACCATGCCCACCACTCAAATTGGCATTATATATAATATTTACACTACATAAATAGCTGCATTTTTCAACTTACTCTAATCTTTCATTACTCTCCCATAATTTTTTTTTTACTTTTCCTTTCACACTTTTCTATCACTATAATTTTGATATTTTTCTACCACGGCTTTCTATCACGATGACTTTTATCTTCCTCTACAATGGAATTTGCTCCCATTTGCACAATATGAGTAAATTAACACTACCTAAACAGGAAAGATTGTCACCTTGATCTAATGTCGTTATTTCTTTCCCA
Source organism: Odontocerum albicorne (assembly GCA_949825065.1). NCBI lineage: Eukaryota > Metazoa > Arthropoda > Insecta > Trichoptera > Odontoceridae > Odontocerum > Odontocerum albicorne. The sequence goes on from OX463857.1 coordinate 10,151,316, forward strand.
TATATCTCATTTACTTTTCCTTTCATATTTTTCTATCACTATGACTTTTATCTACCTTTACGATAACTTTCGCTCCCATTTGCACAATAAGAGTATATTAACACTACCTAAAAAGGAAATTTGTCAACTTGCTCTAAAGTCGTCATTATTTTCCCATATATCTAATTTACTTTTCCTTTCATATTTTTCTATCACCATGACTTTTATCTTCCTCTACCATGGTTTTCACTCACATTTGCACAATAAGAGCATATTAACACTACCTAAAAAGGAAAGTTTTTCACCTTGCTCTAATGTCGTCATTACTTTCCAATATATCTCATTTACTTTTCTTTTCATAGTTTTCTATCACCGTGACTTTTATCTTCCTCTACCATGGTTTTCAATCCCATTTGCACTATAAGAGTATATTAACACTACCTAAACGGGAAAGTTTTTCACCTTGCTCTGATGTCGTGAGTACTTTCCCATATATCTCATTTACTTTTCCTTTCATATTTTTCTACCACCATGACTTTTATTTTTCTCTTCCATGACTCATTTGCATAATACGAGTAGGTTAACACTACCTAAGAAGGAAAGTTATCAACTTGATCTAATGTCGTCATTAATTTCCCATGTACGAGTATCTCATTTACTTTTCCTTATATACTTTTCTATAAATATGGCTTTGGATTTCCAAAATCCTTCAACGATCTTTCTTTTTATACCTCTCATACAGTTTAATCATCAGTCCCTCTAATCCATCCTCCCATCCCGTTAACAACACCATCATCATCCAGGAAACAATAAATGGCAACTAATGGAAATGAAGACGCCGCATCCTTGACTTAAGAACATGTAGGTATGGTTTGAGTGCAGTTAGAGTTGATCCTAAATTGTTCGTGATTTTCGTCTTAAGCGTCTTTCGTCCTAAGCCTAATTTTTGCGATATTTCAATATTTTGAAATATCAAAAATTTGCGTCAATATTATCCAATTTTATTACTTGTGAATAACAAAAAACTAATTTTTGGTATAAAAATGCTAGAATTATAATGAATCAAGACGAAAGTATACTAGAAACGCACTGACGTTGATTTGTGATATAAAACGTCCAATTCTGCTAAATGTATATATGAGCATTTCTTAAATTATACTGAAAGTTACTACTTTTCACTCGAAAAACTGCCATTGACGACCAAGTTTACGAACATTGTACAAAATCACGACAGAAATACTATTTGTTCAACGAGTTTTCGTGATTTTCGTCCTAAGCCTGTATTTTTGCGATATTTCAATATTTTGCGTCAATATTATCCAATTTTATTACTTTTGACTAACAAAAAAAATAATTTTTGGCAAAAATACTAGAATTATAATTCTTATGAGAATTATAATGAATCATGACGAAAGTATAGTAGAAAGGCATTGACGTTAATTGTGATATAAAATGTCCAATCCTGCTAAATGTTTTCGTAATTTTCGTCACAAGCCTCTAATTTTGCGAAATTGCAATATTTTGCGTCAAATAATCCAGCTTTCTTACTTTTGACTAACAAAAAACTATTTTTTTTCGCACAAAAATGCTAAAATAAAGTGAATCAAGACGAAAGTATACTAGAAAGTTAATTGTGATATAAAACGTCCAATCCTGATAAATGTATACGAGCATTTCTTAGTAATATGCTGAAAATTACTACTTTTTACTCGAAAAACTGCCACTGACCACCAAGTTTACAAATATATGTACAAAATCACGACAGAGATGTTATTTGTTCAATGAGTTTTCGTGATTTTCGTCACGAGCCTCTAATTTTGAGAAATTGCAATATTTTGCGTCAATATTATCCAATTTTATTACTTGTGAATAACAAAAAACTAATTGTTGGTACCAAAATGCTAGCATTATAATGAATCAAGACGAAATTATACAAGAAACGCACTGACGTTAATTGTGATAGAAAACGTCCAATCCTGCTAAATGTATATGAGCATTTCTTAGTAATATGCTGAAAGTTACTACTTTTTACTCGAAAAACTGCCATTGACGACCAAATTTAGGAATATATGCACAAAATCCCGACAGAAATGTTATTTGTTCAACGAGTTTTCGTGAATTTCGTCACAAGCCTCTAATTTGGTGAAATTGCAATATTTTGCGTCAAAATTATCCAGTTTTATATAACTTTTGACTAAAAAAAACAACAATTTTTTTTCGCACAAAAATGCTAGAATATGGTGAATCAAGACGAAAGTATAGTAGAAAGGCATTGACGTTAATTGTGATATAAAACGTCCAATCCTGCTAAATGTATATGAGCATTTCTAAGAATTATACTGAAAGTTACCACTTTTCACTAGAAAAACTTCCATTGACGACCAAGGTTACGGAATATACCTATTAAATCACGACAGAAACATTATTTGTTCAACGAGTTTTCGTTATTTTCGTCCTAAGCCTCAAATTTTGCGAAATTTCAATATTTTGCGTCAATAATATCCAGTTTTATTACTTTTGACTAACAAAAAACCAATATTTCGTACATAAATGCTAGAATCATAATGAATCAAGACCAAAGTATACTAAAGAGGCATTGAGGTTAATTGTGATATAAAACGTCCAATCCTGCTAAAAATGTATATGAACATTTCTTAGAATTATTCTGAAAGTTACCACTTTTCACTCGAAAAACAGTCATTGACTACTAAGTTGAAGTATAAAATCACGACAGAAATATTCGAAATTTTTGACCTAAGCCTCAAATTTTGCGAAATTTCAATATTTTACGTCAATAATATCCAGTTTTATTACTTTTGACTAACAAAAAACCAATATTTCGTATATAAATGCTAGAATCATTATGAATCAAGACCAAAGTATACTAAATACGCATTGAGGTTAGTTGTGATATAAAACGTCCAATCCTGCTTAAAATGTATATGAGCATTTCTTAGAATTATACTGAAAGTTACCACTTTTCACTCGAAAAACTGCCATTTACGACCAAGTTTAAGAATTTATATATAAAATCATGACCGTAACATTTTAAGTTCAACAAGTTTCCGTGATTTTCGTCCTAAGCCTCAAATTTGGCGAAATTTCAATATTTTGCGGCAATAATATCCAGTTTTATAACTTTTGACTAACAAAAAATTCATTTTTCGTACAAAAATGCTAGAATTATAATGAATCAACACAAAAGTAGAGTAGAAACGTATTGAGGTTAATTGTGATATAAAACGTCCAATCCTGTTAAAAATGAATATGAGCATTTCTTAGAATTATACTGAAAGTTACCACTTTTCACTCGAAAAACTACGATTGACGACCAAGTTTGAGAATATATGTATAAAATCACGACAGTAACATTTTTTGTTCAACTAGTTTCCATGATTTTCGTCCTAAGCCTCAAATTTTGCGAAATTTCAATATTTTGCGTCAATAATATCCAGTTTTATTACTTTTGACTAACAAAAACCAATATTTCGTACATAATTGCTAGAATTATAATTAATCAAGACCAAAGTATACTAAATACGCATTGAGGTTAGTTGTGATATAAAACTTCCAATCCTGCTAAAAATGTATAGCATTTTGTTAAAATTATACTAAGAGTTACCACTTTTCACTCAAAAACTGCCATTGACGACCAAGTTTACGGAATATATGTATAAAATCACCACAGAAATATTATTTGTTCTACGAGTTTTCGTGATTTTGGTCCAAAGTTTCAAATTTACAAAATTTAAATATTTTGGGTCAATATTATCCTGTTTTATTACTTTTGACTAACAAAAAACCCATTTTTCGTACAAAAATGAAAAGACGAAAATATACTAAATACGCATTGAGGTTAATAGTGATATAAAACGTCCAATCATGCTAAATGTATATGAACATTTCTTAAAATTATACTGAAAGTTACCCATTTTCACTCGAAAAACTGCCATTGACGACCAAGTGTACGGAATATATGAATAAAATCACCACAGAAATATTATTTGTTCAACAAGTGTTCGTGATTTTTATCCAAAGCTTCCAATTTTGCAAAATTAAAATATGTTGGGTCAATAATATCCAGTTTAATTACTTTTGACTAACAAAAAAAAATTCGTACAAAAATGCTTGAATTATATTGAATAGAGACGAAAGTATACAAAATACGCATTGAGGTTAATTGCTATATAAAACGTCCAATCCTGCTTAAAATGTATATGTGCATTTCTAAGAATTATACTGAAAGTTACCACTTTTCACTCGAAAAACTGCCATTGACGAACAAGTTTACGGAATATATGTATAAAATCACGACAGAAATATTATTTGTTCAACGAGTTTTCGTGGTTTTCGTCCAAAGCTTCACATTTTGTAAAATTGAAATATTTTCGGTCAATTATATCCAGTTTTATTACTTTTGACTACCAAAAAATAATTTTTCGTACAAAAATGCTAGAATTATATTGAATCAAGACGAAAGTATACTAAAAACACATTGAGGTTAGTTGTGATATAAAAAATACAATCCTGCTAAAAACGTTTGTGAGCATTTCTTAGAATTACACTGAAAGTTACCACTTTTCAATTGAAAAACTGCCGTTGACGACCAAGTTTACGGAATATATGTACAAAATCACGACAAAAATATTATTTAATCAACGAATTTTCGTGATTTTCTTCCTAAGCCTCAAATTTCCATATTTTGCGGCAATTATATCCAGTTTTATAACTTTTAACTAACCAAAAACAATTTATAGTGAATCAAAACGAAAGTATAGTAGAAAGGCATTGACGTTAATTGTGATAAATAACGTCCAATCCTGCTAAATGTATATGAGCATTTCTTAGAATTATACTGAAAGTTGCCACTTTTTACTCGAAAAACTGCCATTGACGACCAAGTTTACGAAATATATGTATATATGAATAAAATCACCACAGAAATATTATTTGTTCATCAAGTATTCGTGATTTTCGTCCAAAGTTTCCAATTTTGCGAAATTGAAATATTTTGGGTCAATAATATCCAGTTTAATTACTTTTGACTAACAAAAAAAAACATTTTTCGTATAAAAATGCTTGAATTATATTGAATTGAGACGAAAGTAAACAAAATACGCATTGAGGTTAATTGTTATATAAAACGTCCAATCCTGCTAAAAATGTATATGCGCATTTCTAATAATTATACTGAAAGTTACAACTTTTCTCTCGAAAAACTGCCATTGACGAACAAGTTTACGGAATATATGTATAAAATCACGACAGAAATATTATTTGTTCAACGAGTTTTCGTGATTTTCGTTCAAAGCATCAAATTTTGCAAAATTTAAATATTTTTGGTCAATAATATCCAGTTTTATTAATTTTGACTAACAAAAAACCTATTTTTCGTACAAAACTGCTAGAATTCTATTGAATCAAGACAAAAGTATACTACAAACGCATTGAGGTTAATTGTGATATAAATAATCCAATCCTGCTAAAAATGTATGTGAGCATTTCTTAGCATACTTTCAGTACTTTCAGTATGCTAAGAAATGCTCACATACATTTTTAGTTAATTGTGATATAAAACGTCCAATCCTGCTAAATGTATTTGAGTATTTCTTAGAATTATACTGAAAGTTACCACTTTTCATTCGAAAAACTGCCATTGACGACCAATTTTACAAAATAAATGTATAAAATCACGACAGAAATATTATGTGTTCAACGAATTTTCGTGATTTTCGTCCAAAGCTTCAAATTTTGTAAAATTGAAATATTTTCGGTCAATTATATCCAGTTTTATTACTTTTGACTTACAAAAAAAACATTTTTCTTTTCTTAGAATTATACTGAAAGTTACCACTTTTCACTCGAAAAACTGCCATTGACGACCAAGTTTAGGGAATATATGTATAAAATCACGACAGAAAAATTATTTGTTCAACGAGTTTTCGTAATTTTCGTAATAAGGCTCAAATTTTTTAAATTTCAATATTTTGCGTGAATAATATCCAGTTTTATTACTTTTGACCAACAAAAAAACAATTTTTCGTACAAAAATGCAAGAATAATATTGAATCAAGACGAAAGTATACTACAAACGCATTGAGGTTAATTGTGATCAAATAAAATAATATACTCGTATGTAACGTAAAAGCAAACACAATATATTGTAGAGTAGAAAATTTTCTTTCGAATGACGTATAACCTTTACCATTTTGTTTTACTTTTGTTGCTCATTTTTAATTTGGAAAAAAACGGACAAAACTTATGTTAACACCCAATAAATAAAACGATCGAGATTTCTAAGTTGTAACTAGGCCAAATCGGAAAGAAGGTTTTACGGGATTAATAATCCACTTCTTGAGTTCCTTACTATCCACCCACACAACAATTAGGAATGAATCAGGCAGCTATCAAATGCGACTTTCCCACGCAAGTTATTGAGATACATTTTTAATTGATATAAAAATAACTAATGGGACTACGTTGCGGACGTCACACCGAAGTGAAAATAAAGGGTCTTTCAAATTGAGCGGTTTTTAATTCTTGAATAAAACACACAATTTGCTTTGATTTCAAAAAACTTTTTATTGGTCATTAAAGTATAATGTATGACATTTAAACACAAAAAAAAAACAATATCTGCCAAAATGCTGCAGCTCCACAAAAGTCCACTTTTCTGTCAAAAATTTCGATGACATTTTGACATAATTGCGGTTCTAATTCACCAATAACGCGAATAATTACGTCCTTCAGTTCAGGAATTGATTGGGAGTCATTTTTATAGACCTGGATTTTCACGTAACCCCCGGGAAAATTCTACAACGGTGTCAGATAACATGATGTTGGTGGCTAATTAACATCACCGTTCCAGAGATTACAATACATAAAATAATTCAACAATTTGAACGCGTTGTTATAATATTGTATACGACTCCATTTTTATAAATGTTATACATCACACTTCTCAAATGTCACGAGACCCAGGCAAGTTCGCAACGCCATCTGTGTTTTATCCAAGAATTAAAAAAAACCGCTCAATTTGAATGACAATTTATAACTGATACGCAGATAAAAGGCTTTTTTCAACCACGAGTTGCCAATAAAGTGGAGAACTCATTTTGATTATTATATTATCTTTGGTTGACTGTTGCAGTGCAATATTTATTAATTTATAAACGGTACAATGTACGTTATAACAATCAAATAAACACAGAAATGAGTGCGTAATACATCAAAAAAGGAAAAGAGTAAAAAATTAAAACAATTACAAAAAAACAATAAAAAAGAAACACGTATACAAGAGAACAAAACTACATATCACAAACACAACACGCGGCAGTCCAAGGCAGATAGCTCGCACTGCACCAATGTTTAACACATAATTGGTTTAAGAATGAAAAAAAATAGTTTTGTTTGTGGTCTCCTGATGGAACATTTATCCCTTGATTCCCAACAATGATAAAAAAATATTCATACATACAAGCTATCACGACTCCCTGGAGGTAGGCAGAGAGGAGAGACTGTAGACTTTCCATCGTGACACATATCTTTCGTCTCTTTTACATCTATACACCTTCTCATATATTTCGTCTGTTCTACATCCATACGTCGATTTCTTTGACTTTTAAATAAAAAAATTCAAAAACACCATACACTTGATCCAATCATACTTTCCTTAGTCTTTCTTTACTATGACTCCCATTCATACTTTCTCTGAATACTTGTTCAATTAGTATTTCTTTATTAATTCATTCCACGTGCCTAAAACCACCTCATGGAGATCTTTTTTATCTTACTTAAGACATAAGCCTTAAGGTAACATTTACCCATTATCACTTAATTTTAGATTTTGTCATACATTGTAACCCTTTATATTCTTCTCAGTGTAGATATTTCTACAGAATTTATTCCTATCTTTTCATTATTCTTCCACGTTCAAGTTACACTTCCATACACCAAAGTAGGCACTAAATACTGTTATTGACTATCGTCTTGCTAATTTTTTATTTTATCCAGTTCGAGTTTATATATTTTAGTGCCCTGTTGACTTTGTTTCTTATCGCTACACGCCGTAGGATACAATGTCAATGGGATACTAAAAATATCTTTGACCGGTTTTTCACAAACAATATTAACATCTTTACGGTAACTAGGAAGAGATTTTCACCATAAAAATAACCTTATTTTACTATTTTGTTTGTGATGAAATTATAATAATTTAGGCTATCCCTCACATATGAGAATGATTGTCATTACATTTAATGCACTTTGAGGTGGTTTAAAAGTTCAATTTTGGATCCTCACACCCTTCTGAAGTGTGGGTATACTCATCCAGACGGCATCCGACTACTCTGTGTTGGACGATCTCTTAAATTTCTGCGCTTTTCATAATCACGATCGCGTTTCGCAGTTTAAAAATGTATTACCCCTTCAGCCACGAGGTGTCTCCACTGGTAGCGCTCCTGTATCGCTGCAACTCACAAAGCAGAATATTGGACTTAAAGCCGTCCTTGTATCTCTTTTTTTGGACCACCCTGGTTTCTTTTCCCAAACCTCTTTTTTGGATCACCGTGGTTTCTTTTCCCCAACTTAAGTTTAGAGAAAAGTAACTGTTTGACAATTCAACCTGGCATTCTGGTAATGTGTCATGCTCATTGAAGTTGCTCTGTTATAATCATTTTGCCTATGCTGGTTGTCTTATACATATGTTTATTTTCCCCAACTTAAGTTCAGAGAAAAATAACTGTTTGACAATTCAACCTGGCATTCTGGTACATAGAAACAACCAACCAATACACTTTGACAACTTTAGTTAATAAGACGTCCGTCATTTTTAGCTCGGGGGTTGCGCTTTAGATTTTCGTTGTTACACATTTGTTTTAAATAAAGTTTACAATCTGGTTTTCATTTAAAATCTGTTGGCGGCCTAGATCTAATGTTAAGCATTCATGCTAAGGAATCGAGTGACTCAGGTTCGGGACTAATTTTACTCTTAAACCGTTTAACATCTGAATTTAACCTTTATGCTGATTATGAGAAAATATTTTTCTGTAACCTTTATGCTGATTATGAGAAATTTTAAAAGCGTTATAAAGCAATGCAAAAATAGCGCTACGTAAAATAAAAACTGCATAACGATAGGTTATAATAACATATTAAACGAGGTGCATGGCCGCGCGGTAATGCACTGGACTTCCGTGCGGAAGGTCGTCGGTTCGAGCCCCGCGCTGTGCTACTCCCCTCGAACGACACATGCACTTTTTCCGCTTAGTTTTCGAGTATAAGGACACCTATGACGTCGGTCATATCTATTTAATAAAAAACTACATATCGTCTTGGAACGTTGATATCCTTCTTGCCGTTAGAACTTTTGGTTTGATCTATCAATATTGAAATCTTGCTCAAGTGCAACAGCCTGCACACAATACACCAACATCATTTGCAGGATGGTAGACAATCTTACTCGACCTTAAGGGATTGTATATATATCGTATCACTAAGGCTTCTCTATATTTATATTTGGAAGAGATTGCCACACGGCAAAAAAAACCCGCCAGTTAGCACTGTTTATAACGAAACTGTAATTCAAAAGGTATAACAAACCAAAGTGTAGGACCTTTTGTCGTAAGTTATTTTAAGGACCTTTCACATTCGCAATTGAAATATTTTTAGCAAATTGGTCTAATCCTTTATTCATGTAATTAATCATACAAAGGGCACAAAGCACTCTCAGCAGGGTGAATTGCCTAAACTAAAAAAACGTTTAAAAATTATTGAAATTTCAAAGCTTTTAAATATTGTTATATAGTGCATTTCTTGTATACTTTCGTCTTGATTCATTATAATTCTAGCATGTTTGTACGAAAAATTGGTTTTTTGTTAATCAAAACTAATAAAACTGGATATTATTGACGCAAAAATTGCAATCTCCCAAAATAAGAGGCTTGTGACGAAAATCACGAAAACTCGTTGAACAAATAACATTTCTGTAGTGATTTTGTACATATATAGTATTCGTAAACTTGGTCGTCAATGGCAGTTGTTCGAGTGAAAAGTAGTAACTTTCAGAATAATTCTAAGAAATGCTCATATACATTTAGCAGGATTGGACGTTTTATATCACAATTAACGTCAATGCCTTTCTACTATACTTACGTCATGATTCATTATAATTCTAGCATTTTTGTACCAAAATTTTGTTTTTTTGTTAGTCAAAAGTAATGGAAATTGGAAAATATTGACGCAAAATATTGAGATATCGCAAAATTAGAGGCTTAGGACGAAAATCGCGAAAACTCGTTGAAGAAATAATATTTCTGTCTTGATTTTGTACATATGTTCGTAAACTTGGTCGTTAATGTCAGTTTTTCGATTGAAAAGTGGTAACTTTCAGTATAATTCTTAGAAATGCTCATATACATTTAGCAGGATTGGACGTTTTATATCACAATTAACCTCAATGCGTATTTATTATACTTTCCTCTTGATTCAATATAATTCTAGCATTATCGTCCGAAAATTTGTTTTTTTGCTGGTGAAAAGTAATAAAACTGGATATTATTGACGCAAAATATTGAAATTTTGAAAAATTTGAGGCTTATTACGAAAAGTACGAAAACTCGAACAAATAATATTTCTGACGTGATTTTATACATATATTCCGTAAACTTGGTCGTCAACGGCAGTTTTCCGAATGAAAAGTGGTTACTTTCAGTATGCTAAGAAATGATCACGTACATTTTTAGCACGATTGGATTTTTTATATCACAATTAACCTTAATGCGTTTGTAGTATACTTTCGTCTTGATTCAATAGAATTCTAGCATTTTTGTACGAAAAATGTTTTTTTGTCAGTCAAAAGTAATAAAACTGGACATTATTGACCCAAAATATTTCAATTTTGCAAAATTTGAAGCTTTGGACGAAAATTACGAAAACTCGTTGAACAAATAATATTTCTGTGGTGATTTTATACATATATTCCGTTAACTTGGTTGTCAATGGCAGTTTTTCGAGTGAAAAGTGGCAACGTTCAGTATAATTCTAAGAAATGCTCATATACATTTAGCACGATTCGAGAACTTTCGTCTTGATTCAATATAATTCTAACATTTTTGAACGAAAAATGTGTTTTTTGTTAGTCAAAAGTAATAAAACTGGACATTATTCACCCAAAATATTTGAATTTTGCAAAATTTGAAGCTTTGGACAAAAATCACGAAAACTCGTTGAACAAATAATATTTCTGTCGTGATTTAATACATATATTCCCTAAACTTGGTCGTCAATGGCAGTTTTTCGAGTGAAAAGTGGTAACTTTCAGTATAATTCTAAGAAAAGAAAAATGTTTTTTTTGTTAGTCAAAAGTAATAAAACTGGATATAATTGACCGCAAATATTTCAATTTTACAAAATTTGAAGCTTTCGACGAAAATCACGAAAACTCGTTGAACAAATAATATTTTTGTGGTGATTTTATACATACATTCCGTTAACTTGGTCGTCAATGGCAGTTTTTCGATTGAAAAGTGGTAACTTTCAGTATAATTCTTGGAAATGCTCATATACATTTATCACGATTGAACGTTTTATATCACAATTAACCTCAATGCGTATTTATAGTATACTTTCGTCTTGATTCAATATAATTCTAGCATTATCGTCCGAAAATTTGTTTTTTTGCTGGTGAAAAGTAATAAAACTGGATATTATTGACGCAAAATATTGAAATTTTGAAAAATTTGAGGCTTATTACGAAAATTACGAAAACTCGAACAAATAATATTTCTGACGTGATTTTATACATATATTCCGTAAGCTTGGTCGTCAACGGCAGTTTTCCGAATGAAAAGTGGTTACTTTCAGTATGCTAAGAAATGATCACGTACATTTTTAGCACGATTGGACGTTCTATATCACAATTAACCTCAATGCGTATAAAACGGTATACTTTCGTCTTGATTCAATATAATTCTAGCATTTTTGTACGAAAAATGTTTTTTTTGTTAGTTAAAAGTAATAAAACTGGATATTATTGACCGAAAGTATTTCAAATTTACAAAATTTGAAGCTTTGGACGTAAATCACGAAAACTCGTTGAACAAATAATATTTCTGTGGTGATTTTAACCATATACTAGCTGTACCCGGCCACGCGTTGCTGTGGCTCAGTCTGGCTAAATGGAAAAGAAAGAAAAGAGAAAGCATACGTTTCAATTATGTTTAATTTCACAATGCTTGTGGGTATACAATATTTTTGATGTCTTTCAGCCACTCTCAGTCTGTCACGTTTTTCGCCGGGCTCGCAAATGATCGCGTCACTCCAAGAGGTCAATTCACGATATGATTTGAATTCAAATGAAAGATCGATTGCACTGAAAAAGAAGAAAGAAAGTTAAAACATTAATAATAAAAATGAAAAGTGAATGAACTTTTTGGATAACCCAATACTTCAACAGAAGGGCGAACTATGAATATCGGAAGGACCTAAGAGTAAAAAAAAATTATTTACTAACAATTGATTTATCTTCCGCATCATCGCAGTTGTTCTTCTCTTTGGCTTGGTGGATTCTCTCAGTACATTTCTTTGCGTCTCTGGAAGAAAGGGATCAAATTAATCACATATTCGGTTTGATGTTTCTAAATGAGTCCTATGACAGTTGACAAATTTGCCCCAATACAACCTTGTAACGAAGTTCAGTAATTTTAATTATTTTATCGACTTTAATATAAGGCTCGATTCTAATAAATAGCAAGTTATTTAGGTAAATACATTACAAAAAACTAACAATAATGACAAATTAATACATCTTGTTACAAATTAGCAAAAATTTGGCAGTTCGTTTAAATTAAATATGACGTTTGTCAAAAATATACATACCAACATCACGCCGTATTTCTGAAGCACATGTCGCGTCACTCTAAGAGATCAAGTCACGATATGATTTGAATTCAAATGAAAGATCGATTGCACTGAAAAAGAAGAAAGAAAGTTATAAATAAAAAGGATTCATTTCAGTTACGTCCGTTTGCTTGAATCTTTTATCGGTTTTTAGTTGCATCTTTTCAGGTTTTTTGCCATATTTCCACGGGTACATCTTATGTACCACCAAATAATTTATTTATTTAATTAACGACACAACAGTGTCTTTATATAATATACAAATTAACATGTGACAGGTTATACAAGTACTTAAAATTATTGACAAATAATACAACTTTATCTTTAACTAACATTAAGATACAAAAAGCAGTAGTAATAATAAATTACAATCATTGTTTTAAAATTATTTAATAATTATGTGTATATTTAAGTTCAATGTATGTTATGTATGTATACCACAAAATTTACCAAACTTCACCAAGAAGACTTATGTAATTGTCCAAGACTTATTTTATAGAGGTAAATAACTCAGATTTGTTTTTGGTGGAATGAGCAAACATATAATAGAACAAATATTGGATTTTTTGAGAATTTTGTGGAAATTTTATGGATAGATATTGAGATATAGAAAACACATAGCCTCATTAGTAGTACGAGATGCAAGTTGCTTTGCAGAATTAAAAGCTTCATACATGTTGATGCAGGGCTACTCAACTCCAGAAGCAAAGTATTGTTCTTAATGTTTGGTTTATATTACATTATTTATATTAATAAAGGAGAGCACAAAGTTAGTAGCTATTTCTAAATATTGTTGTGATATTCTGGCGAATACTATATATACGTATATTAAAAATATCTAAATTGTTGCAAAACTCGTTTCCAAGTCTTTGCATACGAATTATAGAGGAGTTTATTTTATAATTAGTATAGCAATTTTCAGACTGTCAAAAAAGTTAGGTTAACTTTTTAAATATGAATCAATACTAATTAATTAAAATTACCTTCATCACTGCCCTCAAACATTTGAAAATCCGCACTTTTGGGCATTATCAATAATGGATTGGACTTAGGTCACTTTCAAAATAATGTTTTTAATTTTGAAATAACTGCTAAAACTTACGAGTACGTGTCAAAATTTATCGTATACTCTGAATAAACTTAAAAATGCCGAAATACACCAAACTAAAATTATTCTGTAACCTTAATATAATCTCAACTACTTACCACAATCACTGAAGTCAATTTTATCACAACTTTCTTTTATACGCAGCACATATCGGCACACAAATGACGCTCTTGAAATACAAAATGGCCGACATAAACTTCGTATACTTTTGATTCAGCTGATTGGGGTTCGTGTCTCGACTTTTCAATAAACGTACGTGAAAATTAAAAATGATTTATTTTTAAAATTTATTATTTATTATTTAACATTGAATTATTTAATATTTTATTTATATTGACTTAATAATTTAATATTAAATATTAATTCCGAAACGTCGAAAATGAAATTTGACATCTGTCAAAGTTTATTTCGTCCGTGTCCGCTGCAGGAGACGCAAACGTTATTTTTTCTGATTTCTAAACTTTTTTATATACACTGATATATAAACAAAAATATATATACATTTTCATATACAAATGTCATCTTTTGTCAAAATTTCAAAGCAATCGGTAGAGAACTTTCGGAGATTAGACATTTTCTATTTACGAACATTTACATTTTTATTTATATAGATTCCGTAAACTTGGTCGTCAATGGCAGTTTTTCGAGTGAAAAGTGGTAACTTTCAGTATAATTCTAAGAAATGAGCTTAAACATTTTTAGCAGGATTGGACGTTCTATATCTCAATTAACCTCAATGCGTATTTAGTATACTTTCGTCTTGATTCAATATAATTCTAGCATTTTTGTACGAAAAATTGTTTTTTTGTTGGTCAAAAGTAATAAAACTGGATATTATTCATGCAAAATATTGAAATTTAGAAAAATTTGAGGCTTATTACGAAAATTACGAAAATAATTAATATTTTATTCATACCACTTTTATCTCGAAAAACTGCCATTGACGACCAAGTTTAGGGAATATATGTATAAAATCACGACAGAAAAATTACTTGTTCAACGAGTTTTCGTAATTTTTGTAATAAGGCTCAAATTTTTAAAATTTCAATATTTTGCGTGAATAATATCCAGTTTTATTACTTTTGACCAACAAAAAAACAATTTTTCGTACAAAAATGCAAAAATAATATTGAATCAAGACGAAAGTATACTACAAACGCATTGAGGTTAATTGTGATCAAATAAAATAATATACTCGTATGTAACGTAAAAGCAAACACAATATATTGTAGAGTAGAAAATTTTCTTTCGAATGACGTATAACCTTTACCATTTTGTTTTATTTTTGTTGCTCATTTTTAATTTGGAAAAAAACGGACAAAACTTATGTTAACACCCAATAAATAAAACGATCGAGATTTCTAAGTTGTAACTAGGCCAAATCGGAAAGAAGGTTTTACGGGATTAATAATCCACTTCTTGAGTTCCTTACTATCCACCCACACAACAATTAAGAATGAATCAGGCTGCTACCAAATGCGACTTTCCCACGCAAGTTATTGAGATACATTTTTAATTGATATAAAAATAACTAATGGGACTACGTTGCGGACGTCACACCGAAGTGAAAATAAAGGGTCTTTCAAATTGAGCGGTTTTTAATTCTTGAATAAAACACACAATTTGCTTTGATTTCAAAAAACTTTTTATTGGTCATTAAAGTATAATACATTCTTATAATTTATTCACAATTCATTTTTTTTTTTTTCACCCATTCAATATAAAACAGTGTGTGACGACACAAATTTATGTATATTTGTATTTAATATTATGTACATATCATCATATTTATATATGTATTTAATCGTTTATAATTTCTCATAATCATTCATAAAATCAAAACAATTACCACAAACCTATCCTTTCCCGATTCCCAAAAAGATCCAAAAATTTCCAATAAATATCTTAACAGTCAGAACTTATCCGATGAAGGAGTAGGGTGTCCTACCATCGGACCGAAACTCCGAACAAGCTATCCATCACTACAAAAAAAACAATATCTGCCAAAATGCTGCAGCTCCACAAAAGTCCACTTTTCTGTCAAAAATTTCGATGACATTTTGACATAATTGCGGTTCTAATTCACCAATAACGCGAAAAATTTCGTCCTTCAGTTCAGGAATTGATTGGCAGTCATTTTTATAGACCTGGATTTTCACGTAACCCCCGGGAAAATTCTACAACGGTGTCAGATAACATGATGTTGGTGGCTAATTAACATCACCGTTCCAGAGATTACAATACATAAAATAATTCAACAATTTGAACGCGTTGTTATAATATTGTATACGACTCCATTTTTATAAATGTCATACATCACACTTTTTTTACTACTTTGTTTGTGATGAAATTATAATAATTTAGGCTATCCCTCACATATGAGAATGATTGTCATTACATTTAATGCACTTTGAGGTGGTTTAAAAGTTCAATTTTGGATCCTCACACCCTTCTGAAGTGTGGGTATACTCATCCAGACGGCATCCGACTACTCTGTGTTGGACGATCTCTTAAATTTCTGCGCTTTTCATAATCACGATCGCGTTTCGCAGTTTAAAAATGTATTACCCCTTCAGCCACGAGGTGTATCCACTGGTAGCGCTCCTGTATCGCTGCAACTCACAAAGCAGAATATTGGACTTAAAGCCGTCCTTGTATCTCTTTTTTTGGACCACCCTGGTTTCTTTTCCCAAACCTCTTTTTTGGATCACCGTGGTTTCTTTTCCCCAACTTAAGTTCAGAGAAAAGTAACTGTTTGACAATTCAACCTGGCATTCTGGTAATGTGTCATGCTCATTGAATTTGCTCTGTTATAATCATTTTGCCTATGCTGGTTGTCTTATACATATGTTTATTTTCCCCAACTTAAGTTCAGAGAAAAATAACTGTTTGACAATTCAACCTGGCATTCTGGTACATAGAAGCAACCAACCAATACACTTTGACAACTTTAGTTAATAAGACGTCCGTCATTTAGCTCGGGGGTTGCGCGTTAAATTTTCGTTGTTACACATTTGTTTTAAATAAAGTTTACAATCTGAATTTATGTTTTTCTGTAACCTTTATGCTGATTATGAGAAATTTTAAAAGCGTTATAAAGCAATGCAAAAATAGCGCTACGTAAAATAAAAACTGCATAACGATAGGTTATAACATATTAAACGAGGTGCATGGCCGCGCGGTAATGCACTGGACTTCCGTGCGGAAGGTCGTCGGTTCGAACCCCGCGCTGTGCTACTCCCCTCGAACGACACAGGCACTTTTTTCGCTTAGTTTTCGAGGGTATAAGGACACCTATGACGTTGGTCATATCTATTTAAAAAAAAACTACATATCGTCTTGGAACGTTGATATCCTTCTTGCCGTTAGAACTTTTGGTTTGATCTATCAATATTGAAATCTTGCTCAAGTGCAACAGCTTGCACACAATACTCCAACATCATTTGCAGGATGGTAGACAATCTTACTCGACCTTAAGGGATTGTATATCTATCGTATCACTAAGGCTTCTCTATATTTATATTTGGAAGAGATTGCCACACGGCAAAAAAACCCGCCAGTTAGCACTGTTTATAACGAAACTGTAATTCAATAAGTATAACAAACCAAAGTGTAGGACCTTTTGTCGTAAGTCATTTTAAGGACCTTTCACATTCGCAATTGAAATATTTTTAGCAAATTGGTCTAATCCTTTATTCATGAAATTAATCATACAAAGGGCACAAAGCACTCTCAGCAGGGTGAATTGCCTAAACTAAAAAAACGTTTAAAAAATATTGAAATTTAAAAGCTTTTAAATATTGTTATATAGTGCATTTCTTGTATACTTTCGTCTTGATTAATTATAATTCTAGCATGTTTGTACGAAAAATTGGTTTTTTGTTAATCAAAACTAATAAAACTGGATATTATTGACGCAAAAAATTGCGATCTCCCAAAATTAGAGGCTTGTGACGAAAATCACGAAAACTCGTTGAACAAATAACATTTCTGTAGTGATTTTGTACATAAATAGTATTCGTAAACTTGGTCGTCAATGGCAGTTGTTCGAGTGAAATGTAGTAACTTTCAGAATAATTCTAAGAAATGCTCATATACATTTAGCAGGATTGGATGTTTTATATCACAATTAACGTCAATGCCTTTCTACTATACTTTCGTCATGATTCATTATAATTCTAGCATTTTTGTACCAAAAATTAGTTTTTTTGTTAGTCAAAAGTAATGGAAATTGGAAAATATTGACGCAAAATATTGAAATATCGCAAAATTAGAGGCTTAGGACGAAAATCGCGAAAACTCGTTGAACAAATAATATTTCTGTCTTGATTTTGTACATATGTTCGTAAACTTGGTCGTCAATGTCAGTTTTTCGATTGAAAAAAGGTAACTTTCAGTATAATTCTTGGAAATGCTCATATACATTTATCACGATTGAACGTTTTATATCACAATTAACCTCAATGCGTATTTAGTATACTTTCGTCTTGATTCAATATAATTCTAGCAGTTTTCTACGAAAAATTTGGTTTTTTGTTGGTCAAAAGTAATAAAACTGGATGTTATTGACGCACAATATTGAAATTTTGAAAAA
Source organism: Odontocerum albicorne (assembly GCA_949825065.1). Classification (NCBI taxonomy): domain Eukaryota; kingdom Metazoa; phylum Arthropoda; class Insecta; order Trichoptera; family Odontoceridae; genus Odontocerum; species Odontocerum albicorne. Next base: position 10,169,894 of record OX463857.1, read on the forward strand.
TTTGAGGCTTATTACAAAAATTACAAAAAATCGTTGAACAAATAATATTTCTGTCGTGATTTTATACATTGGACGTTTTATATCACAATTAACCTCAATGCGTATTTAATATGTATACTTTCGTCTTGATTCAATATAATTCTAGCATTATCGTCCGAAAATTTGTTTTTTTGCTGGTGTAAAGTAATAAAACTGGATATTATTGACGCAAAATATTAAAATTTTGAAAAATTTGAGGCTTATTACGAAAATTACGAAAACTCGTTGAACAAATAATATTTCTGACGTGATTTTATACATATATTCCGTAAACTTGGTCGTCAACGGCAGTTTTCCGAATGAAAAGTGGTTACTTTCAGTATGCTAAGAAATGATCACGTACATTTGTAGCACGATTGGATTTTTTATATCGCAATTAACCTTAATGCGTTTGTAGTATACTTTCGTCTTGATTCAATAGAATTCTATCATTTTTGTACGAAAAATGTTTTTTTTGTCAGTCAAAAGTAATAAAACTGGATATTATTGACCCAAAATATTAAAATTTTGCAAATTTGAAACTTTGGATGAAAATCACGAAAACTCGTTGAACAAATAATATTTCTGTCGTGATTTAATACATATATTCCGTAAACTTGGTCGTCAATGGCAGTTTTTCGAGTGAAAAGTGGCAACTTTCTGTATAATTCTAAAAAATGCTCATATACATTTAGCACGATTGGACGTTTTATATCACAATTAACCTCAATGCGTATTTAGTATACTTTCGTCTTGATTCAATATAATTCTAGCATTTTTGTTTGACAAATGGGTTTTTTGTTAGTTAAAAGTAATAAAACTGCCTATTATTGACAACAAAATATTGAAGTTTTGTAAAATATGAGGCTTTCAACGAAAATCACGAAAACTCGTTGAACAAACAATGTTTCTGTCGTGATTTTATACATATATTCTTAAACTTGGTCGTCAATGGCAGTTTTTCGAGTGAATAGTGGTAACTTTCAGTATAATTCTAAGAAATGCGCATATAAATTTTTTTGCAGGGTTGGACGTTTTATATCGCAATTAACCTCAATGCGTATTTTGTATACTTACGTCTTGATTCAATATAATTCAAGCATTTTTATACGAAACATGTTTTTTTGTTAGTCAAAAGTAATAAAACTGGACATTATTCACCTAAAATATTTCAATTTTGCAAAATTTGAAGCTTTGGACAAAAATCACGAAAACTCGTTGAACAAATAATATTTCTGTCGTGATTTAATACATATATTCCCTAAACTTGGTCGTCAATGGCAGTTTTTCGAGTGAAAAGTGGTAACTTTCAGTATAATTCTAAGAAAAGAAAAATGTTTTTTTTGTTAGTCAAAAGTAATAAAACTGGATATAATTGACCGCAAATATTTCAATTTTACAAAATTTGAAGCTTTCGACGAAAATCACGAAAACTCGTTGAACAAATAATATTTTTGTGGTGATTTTATACATACATTCCGTTAACTTGGTCGTCAATGGCAGTTTTTCGATTGAAAAGTGGTAACTTTCAGTATAATTCTTGGAAATGCTCATAAACATTTATCACGATTGAACGTTTTATATCACAATTAACCTCAATGCGTATTTATAGTATACTTTCGTCTTGATTCAATATAATTCTAGCAGTTTTCTACGAAAAATTTGGTTTTTTATTGGTCAAAAGTAATAAAACTGGATGTTATTGACGCACAATATTGAAATTTTGAAAAATTTGAGGCTTATTACAAAAATTACAAAATATCGTTGAACAAATAATATTTCTGTCGTGATTTTATACATATATTCCGTAAACTTGGTCGTCAATGGCATTTTTTCGAGTGAAAAGTGGTTACTTTCAGTATAATTCTAAGAAATACGCTTATACATTTTTAGCAGGATTGGACGTTCCATATCACAATTAACCTCAATGCGTATAAAACGGTATACTTTCGTCTTGATTCAATATAATTCAAGCATTTTTGTACGAAAAATGTTTTTTTTGTTAGTTAAAAGTAATAAAACTGGATATTATTGACCGAAAGTATTTCAAATTTACAAAATTTGAAGCTTTGGACGTAAATCACGAAAACTCGTTGAACAAATAATATTTCTGTGGTGATTTTAACCATATACTAGCTGTACCCGGCCACGCGTTGCTGTGGCTCAGTCTGGCTAAATGGAAAAGAAAGAAAAGAGAAAGCATACGTTTCAATTATGTTTAATTTCACAATGCTTGTGGGTATACAATATTTTTGATGTCTTTCAGCCACTCTCAGTCTGTCACGTTTTTCGCCGGGCTCGCAAATGATCGCGTCACTCCAAGAGGTCAATTCACGATATGATTTGAATTCAAATGAAAGATCGATTGCACTGAAAAAGAAGAAAGAAAGTTAAAACATTAATAATAAAAATGAAAAGTGAATGAACTTTTTGGACAACCCAATACTTCAACAGAAGGGCGAACTATGAATATCGGAAGGACCTAAGAGTAAAAAAAAATTATTTACTAACAATTGATTTATCTTCCGCATCATCGCAGTTGTTCTTCTCTTTGGCTTGGTGGATTCCCTCAGTACATTTATTTGCGTCTCTGGAAGAAAGGGATCAAATTAATCACATATTCGGTTTGATGTTTCTAAATGAGTCCTATGACAGTTGACAAATTTGCCCCAATACAACCTTGTAACGACGTTCAGTAATTTTAATTATTTTATCGACTTTAATATAAGGCTCGATTCTAATAAATAGCAAGTTATTTAGGTAAATACATTACAAAAAACTAACAATAATGACAAATTAATACATCTTGTTACAAATTAGCAAAAATTTGGCAGTTCGTTTAAATTAAATATGACGTTTGTCAAAAATATACATACCAACATCACGCCGTATCTCTGATGCACATGTCGCGTCACTCTAAGAGATCAAGTCACGATATGATTTGAATTCAAATGAAAGATCGATTGCACTGAAAAAGAAGAAAGAAAGTTAAAACATTAATAATAAAAAATGAAAAGTGAATGAACTTTTTGGACAACCCAATACTTCAACAGAAGGGCGAACTATGAATATCGGAAGGACCTAAGAGTAAAAAAAAATTATTTACTAACAATTGATTTATCTTCCGCATCATCGCAGTTGTTCTTCTCTTTGGCTTGGTGGATTCCCTCAGTACATTTCTTTGCGTCTCTGGAAGAAAGGGATCAAATTAATCACATATTCGGTTTGATGTTTCTAAATGAGTCCTATGACAGTTGACAAATTTGCCCCAATACAACCTTGTAACGACGTTCAGTAATTTTAATTATTTTATCGACTTTAATATAAGGCTCGATTCTAATAAATAGCAAGTTATTTAGGTAAATACATTACAAAAAACTAACAATAATGACAAATTAATACATCTTGTTACAAATTAGCAAAAATTTAGCAGTTCGTTTAAATTAAATATGACGTTTGTCAAAAATATACATACCAACATCACGCCGTATCTCTGAAGCACATGTCGCGTCACTCTAAGAGATCATTTCACGATATGATTTGAATTCAAATGAAAGATCGATTGCACTGAAAAAGAAGAAAGAAAGTTATAAATAAAAAGGATTCATTTCAGTTACGTCCGTTGGCTTGAATCTTTTATCGGTTTTTAGTTGCATCTTTTCAGATTTTTTGCCATATTTCCACGGGTACTTCTAATGGACCACCAAATAATTTATTTATTTAATTAACGACACAACAGTGTCTTTATATACAAATTAACATGTGACAGGTTATACAAGTACTTAAAATTATTGACAAATAATACAACTTTGTTTTTAACTAATATTAAGATACAAAAAGCAATAGTAATAATAAATTACAATCATTGTTTTAAAATTATTTAATAATTATGTGTATATTTAAGTTCAATGTATGTTATGTATGTATACCACAAAATTTACCAAACTTCACCAAGAAGACTTATGTAATTGTCCAAGACTTATTTTATAGAGGTAAATAACTCAGATTTGTTTTTGGTGGAATGAGCAAACATATAATAGAACAAATATTGGATTTTTTGAGAATTTTGTGGGAATTTTATGGATAGATATTGAGATACAGAAAACACATAGCCTCATTAGTAGTACGAGATGCAAGTTGCTTTGCAGAATTAAAAGCTTCATACATGTTGATGCAGGGCTACTCAACTCCAGAAGCAAAGTATTGTCCTTAATGTTTGGTTTATATTACATTATTTATATTAATAAAGGAGAGCACAAAGTTAGTAGCTATTTCTAAATATTGTTGTGATATTCTGGCGAATACTATATATACGTATATTAAAAATATCTAAATTGTTGCAAAACTCGTTTCCAAGTCTTTGCATACGAATTATAGAGGAGTTTATTTTATAATTAGTACAGCAATTTTCAGACTGTCAAAAAAGTGAGGTTAACTTTTTAAATATGAATCAATACTAATTAATTAAAATTACCTTCATCACTGCCCTCAAACATTTGAAAATCCGCACTTTTGGGCATTATCAATAATGGATTGGACTTAGGTCACTTTCAAAATAATGTTTTTAATTTTGAAATAACTGCTAAAACTTACGAGTACGTGTCAAAATTTATCGTATACTCTGAATAAACTTAAAAATGCCGAAATACACCAAACTAAAATTATTCTGTAACCTTAATATAATCTCAACTACTTACCACAATCACTGAAGTCAATTTTATCACAACTTTCTTTTATACGCAGCACATATCGGCACACAAATGACGCTCTTGAAATACAAAATGGCCGACATAAACTTCGTATACTTTTGATTCAGCTGATTGGGGTTCGTGTCTCGACTTTTCAATAAACGTACGTGAAAATTAAAAAAAATTTGTTTATAAAATTTATTATTTAACATTAAATTATTTATTATTTTATTTATATTGACTTAATAATTTAATATTTAATATTAATTCCGAAACGTCGAAAATGAAATTTGACATCTGTCAAAATTTATTTCGTCCGTGTCCGCTGCAGGAGACGCAAACGTTATTTTTTCTGATTTCTAAACTTTTTTATATACACCGATATATAAACAAAAATATATAAACATTTTCATATACAAATGTCATCTTTTGTCAAAATTTCAAAGCAATCGGTAGAGAACTTTCGGAGATTAGACATTTTCTATTTACGAACATTTACATTTTTATTTATATAGATTCCGTAAACTTGGTCGTCAATGGCAGTTTTTCGAGTGAAAAGTGGTAACTTTCAGTATAATTCTAAGAAATGAGCTTAAACATTTTTAGCAGGATTGGACGTTCTATATCTCAATTAACCTCAATGCGTATTTAGTATACTTTCGTCTTGATTCAATATAATTCTAGCATTTTTGTACGAAAAATTGTTTTTTTGTTGGTCAAAAGTAATAAAACTGGATATTATTGACCAAAAGTATTTCAAATTTACAAAATTTGAAGCTTTGGACGAAAATCACGAAAACTCGTTGAACAAATAATATTTCTGTGGTGATTTTATACATATATTCCGTAAACTTGGTCGTCAATGGTAGTTTTTCGATTAAAAAGTGGTAACTTTCAGTATAATTCTTGGAAATGCTCATATACATTTAGCACGATTGAACGTTTTATATCACAATTAACCGCAATGCGTTTGTAGTATACTTTCGTCTTGATTCAATATTATTCTAGCATTTTTTTACGAAAAATTGTTTTTTTGTTGGTCAAAAGTAATACAACTGGATATTATTCACGCAAAATATTGAAATTTAAAAAATTTGAGGCTAATAACGAAAATTACGAAAATAATTAATATTTTATTCATACCACTTTTATCTCGAAAAACTGCCATTGACGACCAAGTTTAGGGAATATATGTATAAAATCACGACAGAAATATTATTTGTTCAACGAGTTTTCGTAATTTTCGTAATAAGGCTCAATTTTTTTAAATTTCAATATTTTGCGTGAATAATATCCAGTTTTATTACTTTTGACCAACAAAAAAACAATTTTTCGTAAAAAAATGCTAGAATAATATTGAATCAAGACGAAAGTATACTACAAACGCATTGAGGTTAATTGTGATCAAATAAAATAATATACTCGTATGTAACGTAAAAGCAAACACAATATATTGTAGAGTAGAAAATTTTCTTTCGAATGACGTATAACCTTTACCATTTTGTTTTACTTTTGTTGCTCATTTTTAATTTGGAAAAAAACGGACAAAACTTATGTTAACACCCAATAAATAAAACGATCGAGATTTCTAAGTTGTAACTAGGCCAAATCGGAAAGAACATTTTACGGGATTAATAATCCACTTCTTGAGTTCCTTACTATCCACCCACACAACAATTAAGAATGAATCAGGCTGCTACCAAATGCGACTTTCCCACGCAAGTTATTGAGATACATTTTTAATTGATATAAAAATAACTAATGGGACTACGTTGCGGACGTCACACCGAAGTGAAAATAAAGGGTCTTTCAAATTGAGCGGTTTTTAATTCTTGAATAAAACACACAATTTGCTTTGATTTCAAAAAACTTTTTATTGGTCATTAAAGTATAATGTATAAAATTTAAACACAAAAAAAAACAATATCTGCCAAAATGCTGCAGCTCCACAAAAGTCCACTTTTCTGTCAAAAATTTCGATGACATTTTGACATAATTGCGGTTCTAATTCACCAATAACGCGAATAATTTCGTCCTTCAGTTCAGGAATTGATTGGCAGTCATTTTTATAGACCTGGATTTTCACGTAACCCCCGGGAAAATTCTACAACGGTGTCAGATAACATGATGTTGGTGGCTAATTAACATCACCGTTCCAGAGATTACAATACATAAAATAATTCAACAATTTGAACGCGTTGTTATAATATTGTATACGACTCCATTTTTATAAATGTCATACATCACACTTTTTTTACTACTTTGTTTGTGATGAAATTATAATAATTTAGGCTATCCCTCACATATGAGAATGATTGTCATTACATTTAATGCACTTTGAGGTGGTTTAAAAGTTCAATTTTGGATCCTCACACCCTTCTGAAGTGTGGGTATACTCATCCAGACGGCATCCGACTACTCTGTGTTGGACGATCTCTTAAATTTCTGCGCTTTTCATAATCACGATCGCGTTTCGCAGTTTAAAAATGTATTACCCCTTCAGCCACGAGGTGTATCCACTGGTAGCGCTCCTGTATCGCTGCAACTCACAAAGCAGAATATTGGACTTAAAGCCGTCCTTGTATCTCTTTTTTTGGACCACCCTGGTTTCTTTTCCCAAACCTCTTTTTTGGATCACCGTGGTTTCTTTTCCCCAACTTAAGTTCAGAGAAAAGTAACTGTTTGACAATTCAACCTGGCATTCTGGTAATGTGTCATGCTCATTGAATTTGCTCTGTTATAATCATTTTGCCTATGCTGGTTGTCTTATACATATGTTTATTTTCCCCAACTTAAGTTCAGAGAAAAATAACTGTTTGACAATTCAACCTGGCATTCTGGTACATAGAAGCAACCAACCAATACACTTTGACAACTTTAGTTAATAAGACGTCCGTCATTTAGCTCGGGGGTTGCGCGTTAAATTTTCGTTGTTACACATTTGTTTTAAATAAAGTTTACAATCTGAATTTATGTTTTTCTGTAACCTTTATGCTGATTATGAGAAATTTTAAAAGCGTTATAAAGCAATGCAAAAATAGCGCTACGTAAAATAAAAACTGCATAACGATAGGTTATAACATATTAAACGAGGTGCATGGCCGCGCGGTAATGCACTGGACTTCCGTGCGGAAGGTCGTCGGTTCGAACCCCGCGCTGTGCTACTCCCCTCGAACGACACAGGCACTTTTTCCGCTTAGTTTTCGAGGGTATAAGGACACCTATGACGTTGGTCATATCTATTTAAAAAAAAACTACATATCGTCTTGGAACGTTGATATCCTTCTTGCCGTTAGAACTTTTGGTTTGATCTATCAATATTGAAATCTTGCTCAAGTGCAACAGCTTGCACACAATACTCCAACATCATTTGCAGGATGGTAGACAATCTTACTCGACCTTAAGGGATTGTATATCTATCGTATCACTAAGGCTTCTCTATATTTATATTTGGAAGAGATTGCCACACGGCAAAAAAACCGCCAGTTAGCACTGTTTATAACGAAACTGTAATTCAATAAGTATAACAAACCAAAGTGTAGGACCTTTTGTCGTAAGTCATTTTAAGGACCTTTCACATTCGCAATTGAAATATTTTTAGCAAATTGGTCTAATCCTTTATTCATGAAATTAATCATACAAAGGGCACAAAGCACTCTCAGCAGGGTGAATTGCCTAAACTAAAAAAACGTTTAAAAATTATTGAAATTTCAAAGCTTTTAAATATTGTTATATAGTGCATTTCTTGTATACTTTCGTCTTGATTCATTATAATTCTAGCATGTTTGTACGAAAAATTGGTTTTTTGTTAATCAAAACTAATAAAACTGGATATTATTGACGCAAAAAATTGCAATCTCCCAAAATAAGAGGCTTGTGACGAAAATCACGAAAACTCGTTGAAAAAATAACATTTCTGTAGTGATTTTGTACATATATAGTATTCGTAAACTTGGTCGTCAATGGCAGTTGTTCGAGTGAAAAGTAGTAACTTTCAGAATAATTCTAAGAAATGCTCATATACATTTAGCAGGATTGGACGTTTTATATCACAATTAACGTCAATGCCTTTCTACTATACTTTCGTCATGATTCATTATAATTCTAGCATTTTTGTACCAAAAATTAGTTTTTTTGTTAGTCGAAAGTAATGGAAATTGGAAAATATTGACGCAAAATATTGAGATATCGCAAAATTAGAGGCTTATGACGAAAATCGCGAAAACTCGTTGAACAAATAATATTTCTGTCTTGATTTTGTACATATGTTCGTAAACTTGGTCGTCAATGTCAGTTTTTCGATTGAAAAGTGGTAACTTTCAGTATAATTCTTAGAAATGCTCGTATACATTTAGCACGATTGGACGTTTTATATCACAATTAACCTCAATGCGTATTTAATATATTTTCGTCTTGATTCAATATAATTCTAGCATTATCGTCCGAAAATTTGTTTTTTTGCTGGTGAAAAGTAATAAAACTGGATATTATTGACGCAAAATATTGAAATTTTGAAAAATTTGAGGCTTATTACGAAAATTACGAAAACTCGTTGAACAAATAATATTTCTGACGTGATTTTACACATATATTCCGTAAACTTGGTCGTCAACGGCAGTTTTCCGAATGAAAAGTGGTTACTTTCAGTATGCTAAGAAATGATCACGTACATTTTTAGCACGATTGGATTTTTTATATCGCAATTAACCTTAATGCGTTTGTAGTATACTTTCGTCTTGATTCAATAGAATTCTATCATTTTTGTACGAAAAATGTTTTTTTTGTCAGTCAAAAGTAATAAAACTGGACATTATTGACGCACAATATTGAAATTTCGAAAAATTTGAGGCTTATTACAGAGTTACGAAAACTCGTTGAACAAATAATATTTCTGTCGTGATTTCATACATATATTCCGTAAACTTGGTCGTCAATGGCATTTTTTCGAGTGAAAAAGGTTACTTTCAGTATAATTCTAAGAAATGCGCTTCAACATTTTTAGCAGGATTGGACGTTCTATATCACAATTAACCTCAATGCGTCTTAAGTATACTTTCGTCTTGATTCAATATAATTCAAGCATTTTTATACGAAAAATATTTTTTTTGTCAGTCAAAAGTAATAAAACTGGACATTTTGACCCAAAATATTTCAACTTTGCAAAATTTGAAGCTTTGGACGAAAATCACGAAAACTCGTTGAACAAATAATATTTCTGTCGTGATTTTATACATATATTCCCTAAACTTGGTCGTCAATGGCAGTTTTTCGAGTGAAAAGTGGAAACTTTCAGTATAATTCTAAGAAAAGAAAAATGTTTTTTTTGTTAGTCAAAAGTAATAAAACTGTGAAAGTTAGTGGGAATTTGCTAGGGTGTTTGAATAATAGACTTTTAGCCACTTTTTACATTTTCCTTCTTTTGTTACGTCAGATCTTAAGTCCTACGTTGCTACTTTTCTTTTCACACCCAGATGTGTAGTGATCGGAAGAGTCCCTTTGTGCAGTTTCTTCTCCGTCACAGTATGACGTCACGTTCATAAAAAAAGAGAAGATTTCGATCTTCTAATGTAGATAGCGTTGTTGGGGGCTTATTTTGTCCCCCATCATAGCGTGGGTGGTGACCGGATCGCACTGAACTGTCCGTATTGCTTCATTGAGTTTGGTATCAACAAGGTTTGTGTGGGCGCTTCTGAGTCAAGCGGGGGCAAAATAATGAAAACAACTGAAAAGTGTTTATTCAGTTTTTAAATCACATAACATAACATATAAGTATGAAAATACGTATCGAAACATAGATTGACTAAAGCATACAATATGATATATTGCACTAGTTATTTCTTTTGAAAAGTGTTTATTCACTTTTTAAAGAATCTATACATATGAAAAAAACGTATCTAGACATAGATTGACTAAAGCATACAATATGAGATATTGCACTAGTTTTTTCTTCTAAAAAGTGTTAATTCCCTTTTTTAAGAACATATAAATATGAAAAAACGTATCTAGACACAAATTGACTAAAGCATACAATATGAGATATTGCACTAATTATTTCTTCTGAAAAGTGTGTATTCACTTTTTAAAGAACGTATTTATAAATATGAAAAAACGTATCTAGACATAGATTGACTAAAGCATACAATATGAGATATTGCACTAGTTATTTCTTCTAAAAAGTGTTCATTCCCTTTTTAAAGAACATATAAATATGAAAAAACGTATATAGAAATAAATTGACTAAAGCATACAATATGAAATATTGCACTAATTATTTCTTCTGAAAAGTGTATATTCACTTTTTAAAGAACGTATTTATAAATATGAAAAAACGTATCTAGACATAGATTGACTAAAGTATACAATATGAGATATTACACTAATTATTTCTTCTGAAAAGTGTTCATTCACTTTTTAAAACGTATCCAGACATAGATTGACTAATGCAAACAATATGAGATATTGCACTAAATATTTCTTCTGAAAAGTATTTATTCATTTTTTAAAGAACATATAAATATGAAAAAACCTATCAAGATATAGATTGACTAAAGCAAACAATATGAGATATTGCACTAATTACAATATTTCTTCTGAAAAATGTTTACAAACTTTTTAAAGAACATATATGATAAATATGAAGAAAAAAAACGTATCTAGATATAGACTGACTAAAGCAAACAATATGAGATATTGCACTTATTAGTTGTGATAATTATTTGAGTTTGGTGTCTAACCATGACGTTATCTTACTTTGTTCCTGCTGTGCATGCTCGGGTATAACTCCTTGAGCGTAAGAAGAGATCTGCGTCTCCTGGTATACGTTGTCAAACTCGTTCGAGGAGCTGTGAGCTGTCCAGCATTACTACAAAGATTAGCGTTAAATGTTCCTCACAATTACACTAGACTGCGCCGGAAAGAACTGTTCTCAATAACATACGCAAGAACGGGTCTTCCAGCCGCTATGCCTGTTGGAAGGGCCTTAACTCTTCTGAACGGGACTGCTTCGGATATTGACACATTTCATATCACATTACCAAAAGCAAAAGAAAATTATATCTTAAGATTGAGCGCATTAGAAAGCAATTAATTATCAACTTATTTAAATAAATTTTAAATGCATACCTTTATATTTTTAATATATTAACTATTTTTGTAAATTCTAATATAATTGGGCTAAGCCTGTATTGTGATTTAAGATATAATAAATGAATAAATTAAAAAAAATACGAAACTAGTTTCCATACAACGTATTACAAAACATCTTGCTTGAAAACAGCTGTGAATAAATATTCTTAATTTAAGAGACACAGTTTGCACGTGTAACGAATATTTTACGTAGGACGTTTAGCTGAGCCGAGGAAATCAAAGCATTTTATGGAAATATTCCGTAATCAAGGCAAAATAAGACAAAAGTCCAAGGATGACAAACTAAATCGTTATTAAGTTTTAAAGAAGTCACTTCTATATAATATTCTCTCTACAATTCAATTGTCAAGGGCGGGATAACATTTGCAATTGAAAGTATAATAATGAAGTTGAAAATAAAGAAAAAAAAACATATATTTTGTTAAAAATATTGTCATTAATCATTTTTTACCAACATTAAAATTTACTTAATATATCAAAATAAGGGATGATAGGGAAATAGGAGATGAAAAGTTTGATTTCCGATAGTGTCGAAAGTATAATTTCCTATTACACACATAAATATCACCCCGTCATGTCCCTTTCGGGGTAGACATTAAGAAAATATCTCCACACTTTTCTGCACAAACACAACTTTTGCTTCCTCTACATTCATACTTTTCGTTATACAGAAACTTCTATTATTTAACATTTAATCGAGCCACGTTTATCTCACTTAACCTTATCTGCGCACACAATGTGACGACCTCCGTGGCCTAGTTGGTAAGACACTTGTCTCCCAGCCGGGAGGTTGTGAGTTCGATTGCTACTGGAAGCCAGATATTTTTTAAAAGGATTCCAGTCTGGTTTTCACTTAAGGCTTCCTTGGCATCTTTCTGCTTGGTTGGAAGATATTGTCACATGGTAATAAGCCCGTCAGAATGTGTCCCTTGCGGGATAAGCAGTGAGAACAGATCTCAAAACTTAACTATCCAAGCACATAACTTTCGCTTCCTCCACTTTCATACTTATCTCTTATTGCACAATCTTCTATCATTCACACTTCTAACATTACATTTTTTCAAAATCTGGCTCACTAAAAGGGTCCACAAAAGGTTTTTTATGATTTTGTAAAAGTATTCTCCATTTGGTCAAATCAATTCAGAACATGAGTGTGCATTATGTGTTGAAAAATAAAACTCGCTGATTAATGTCCCAACAAAGGGACTCTTTTTTATTCCCAGTCGCCCTAAAGAAATAGAAGTTAAAGGAAAAATAAAGGAAACAAGTGCGCAGTTGAGGTCGGTGTATGTTCGCCATACTAGTTTTACAGCTTTCTGCTAATAATACGCTACAGTGTCAACAGGACCGGTTCAAGTATTATATCAGTTATTAATTATTACAAAAGTTGAATACGCACAAGAACGTTTGTATGATATTATAGCTGAACCTACATTATTGTGTATTTAGTCACCTAAGACAATATAACGACAATTGCAGATGACCATACGAATTATGTTCAGTCACTTAGAAAGGCCAAAAGATTCCAGCCCAAGGATGTAAAAATGAGACGTTTCCTTTTATTTTTCAATATAATCAGTGCAATGATTATTTTAGAAAGATAAAGAAATTTTTCAATACCTCAGAAATACTATTCTGAAATTTTGTTCTCAAATTAGTGTAAAGGACCCGGAACAAAATCAGATTTCGATTTTTAAAATAAGACAGAATCACTAGGAGTCAAGTTGTAATGTTTTAAGTTTTCTATTTAGTAACACTTGCGCTTACAGTAATACAACTGTTTCTATTTAGTAAACACTTGCGCTTACAGTAATACAACTGTTTCTATTTAGTAACACTTGTGTTTACAGCAATACAACTGTTTATATTTAGTATCACTTGCGCTTACAGTAATACAACTGTTTCTATTTAGTAACACTTGTGTTTTCAGCAATACAACTGTTTCTATTTAGTATCACTTGCGCTTACAGTAATACAACTGTTTCTATAGTCACTTATTTTTCTGGTCTGCCTAGACGAACGTGATTTTCATTCGATTCTCAGTCTAAGTGAAACTATGGAATATGACAGAGAAAGTTCTGTGTAGAAAACGTCTAAACGTTCTTCATATTTGGCCTTATTTTGAAAGAAACTTGATAGTCACACAATGTTAGTTGATAGTCACACAATAGTCATACAAGTAGACAGGGGTTCGACGCGTGACAGTGAAATAAATTCGCTGTTTCTTGGCTTTATGATTCTGAGCTTGTTGTTTTATTTTTTTCGTTGATTTAGTTAAATTTAGTGTTTTTTTTTTAACAAATATTTAATGACATCCCCTTATTTCCCGATGATTCCATAACTCTACCTAATTCTCATACTCTTCTATATACTCCTCCCTTTCCTGAATTCCTATCTACATTGTACACGTCATCTTCAGACTCTTCAGATTTTGCTAATACAAACCCACCACTACTTTTGAATAATCATCTCCGCTCTGTTTTCTCTACAGCTAACAATGACTTTCACGCATTCCATATATAGTAAATGCTCAAAGCATACCCACCCATTATTCTGAGCTGCTCGCCTCATATCATGACCAGCCTGTTCATGCCCTGCTGATTAGTGAATCCTGGATGAAACCATCACTATCAAACTCACTTTTTTCTCTTCCAGGATTCCATCTAGTTCGGCGAGACAGGGTGGGGAGAATGCGAAGAGGAGTCTGCATATATTTGAGGAATAATATAATTTTTTCTATCATCTGTCAATCCCAAGCTCCCTACTCCGGAGGCCCAGAGTATTTATTTATATCCCTTCATTACAACTTCATTAAATATCTCATCGGAGTGATATACTGTCCTCCTAATAATAATTATTTTGACGAGTTTGAAAAACTTCTTGAAGATCATATTTCAATACCATTCTCATAATGGGAGATTTCAATACGTGCCTTAAAAAAACGACGGCCGATCTGATAAACTCCTGAGAATCGTACAGTCAATGAACCTCTCAATAATGCCCCTAAACTGTACACATGTAAAAAGAAATTCCCGAAGCCTTCTAGATTTAATTATTAGCTCAAATCCTTCTGGAGTTCGCAGTCATGGACAAATTGATGCTGCAGGCTTCTCGCATCATGATCTGATATATATCTCACTGATCAACTCTCAAAAAAGAGAAAATTCCTGAGAAGCTTTGGACGCATCGATAGGGACGCCTTATTTTCCGATGCAGGCGGAGTTGACTGGGCGGCCATCGAACGATTGGATACTATAGATAGTAAAATTAACCTATTCAACACGTTTTTGCTAGAGCTCTGCGACAAACATGCTCTACTAAAACTTACTTACTTAAAGCATAGACCTGCCCCATGGCTGACTGACGACATTAAAGAAAACATGGCAAGACGTGACAAAGCGAAAAAAAACTTCAAGTCTAATCCCAATGATCAACTATGGGAGATTTTTCGACGACTTCGCAATAAATGTACACAATTATATCGGAATGCAAAAAGAAAACACTATTTTGACACCCTTCAAAACTGTCAGCCTGCAAAAAGGTGGAAAATCCTCGGACACCTCAGGTAATTTCACATCATAGTATAAATAGGCCAAAACCCATACGATGGTTGTCGTCAAAGAAAGAACACGAAAATTGAATTTTGAATACAAGAGAGCGAGAGAGGAATATTTGGATTCTCTCCGAAAGTAATTCAAAATTTGAATCTCGGTGGGTCCGTGATACTGAACGAGTTTTAAATACCAAGCTAACAATTTTTGAACCGGTGTAAAAGGGGACGATGTATAAATGATATACTCGTGTGTAAACAAATTTTACATTTATGAATAAATATTTTCATAAATGTAGAATTTGTTTTACTTCCGTGAATATTTCACGGGTTGCAACTAGTTAGATGTTAATAATCTTAACAGACATTTTGCAACACCAACACTCAGTTTAGACATTAACACAAAGGAGAACACTCTCCGAAAAATTCTTGTAATGCCTCGATCCAATGTTCCTGAGCTCCACTTTTCGGGGGTTGATATAAATGAGGTTCGTCGTATTCTTTTTACTATATCCTTAAAAGCGATGGATGACGACAATATTTCGATTGTATTCATCTCCTTCATTATCGATGCTATTCTTCCTATCATAACACATATTATAATTTTTTCTTTGTCTAATAGCAGCTTTCCTAGTGTATGGAAGAAGGTTCTAATTATTCCTATCCCGAAAGTTGGCTCACCCACGTTATATAAAGATTTTAGGTCCATATCTATTCTGCCCACATTATCTCAAGTTAATGAAAAAAATGTTCATATACAAATTGACTCCCACCTTAATCAATTTGAATTGTTTAATCCGTTGCAGTCAGGATTTCGTCCGGGACATAGTACCACTACCGCACTGGTCAAGATTACGGATGATGTGAGACGTGGAATGAGCTTTAAGCAGCTGACATTGTTATGTCTACTGGATTTTAGCAATGCATTCAATACTGTAGACTTTGATCTGCTTATGGCTCGAATGCGTTCATTAAGATTCTCTGAATCGGCCATAGTCTGGTTTTCGAGTTATTTAAAGGGAAGACAACAATCCTGTAAATACCAAGAGCGTATATCTGAATGGACCGATCTCTCTGCAGGCGTTCCCCAAGGTGGAATTCTCTCTCCACTCCTTTTTTCTATAT
Organism: Odontocerum albicorne; assembly: GCA_949825065.1. Taxonomy (NCBI): domain Eukaryota; kingdom Metazoa; phylum Arthropoda; class Insecta; order Trichoptera; family Odontoceridae; genus Odontocerum; species Odontocerum albicorne. Next base: position 10,186,421 of record OX463857.1, read on the forward strand.
TCATCAACCCAATAACATCGTCTCTAAAATGTTCTTATCATCTGTATGCGGATGACCTACAGATATATATTCATTTTAATCTAAATTTCTTTCACGCGGCTTTGAACAATTTAAATGCGGACCTTTAATCGATCTCAGAGTGGACTGGGGAGCATGGCTTACTCATAAATCCTAAGAAGTATCAAGCGATCCTCATTAGCAGCCCTCAGATTCTCGGTAAATGCAACACTGACTTACTTCCTCCAATATTACTTGATGGCTCTATCATACCATTACATAAAACTGTAAAAAACCTAGGAGTGCTAATAGATAACACTCTCTCATGGCGAGATCATCAAATAAATGAGGTAAGCCGAAGGATCTTCTTTACCCTTCATTCCCTTAAAGTGTTGCAAAGATTCCTACCAACTTAAACCAAAATTTTACTCGTACAATCTCTGCTCTATCCGATTCTGGACTATGCGGACGTATGTTACTTGGATGTTACAGAGGAACAGCTGGACAAATTACAGCGTCTTCAAAATGTGTGTCTAAGATTCATTTTCAACCTACGAAAGTACGATCATATAACTTCATACCAGAAGGCATTGAACTGGTTGAATGTTAGAAATAGACGCCAAATTCACATACTGTCTCTATTGTATAATATCCTTAACTGTCCCGCTGCACCCTCTTATCTCGCCGAAATTTTTCAGCGTCTTTCCAATCATGGATTAGCGCTACGCTCAAACAAATATTGTTTATTGGCCTTTCCAGTTCAACGCTCCTCTTTCTTTACATCGTCCTTTACTGTCCATGCAGTGAGACTCTGAAATCAGTTACAAACCAATATATGACTCACACCGTCCTTGGCATGCTTTAAGAAGCGACTGAAAAAACTCTTAATTTCTAGTCAGTAAAATAACGTGTTTCATTCCTGATTTTTCTTTTCCTTTCCTCCCCACCATCCCTTCCTTTCCTTTTGATTGATAATATCTCACTTTATATGAAAAAAAATGTTTGGGTGATTGTCCATCTTTGTGGGGTTCGTGGGCGTGTGCTCACGTATATGTTTATTGATTTCGTGGGGATGGATAGTCATTTGAATGATTTATGCGACCACGTAACTTGCTTCATTTACTTTTGTCTGGTTGGTTGGAATAGATTCTAGTCTGACCATAAGCCCGCCTGATTGTATTGCAATAAAAGTGTTACATAAATAAATAAATAAATGTTCAATATTTAATATTTCAGAATATAACTAAACAGCGCTCTTTTATAGGCTCTCGTTGATATATTTGTCAATACATGCTCTAAACTTGTTCAAGCGGGAAACTTTTGGAGGCCTTGAATGTTTTAAATAAATAGCTCTCCTACTCCGATGTTTGAGAAGTGTTTTCAACGAACCATTTTTCAATAAATCCGTACCATCGTATTCTGATATCTTTCCACTTGACGTTGATATGTGCTACATTAAGATTCCTCTTTCTCTTAAGTTAGATCTGTACTCTATTATCAAGAGGACCTGCTCTCTTGAGATGTTAAATCTCAGCGATCCTCCCATTCTTTTATGATATCTTCCTTGGGGCTGACTGCTGAGGATATTGCTACTTATAGTACTCCTATATTATACGTTCTTTCCACATGTCCTCTCCAATGTCTTCTGCGGTTTCTTCCCCATATAACGTTAAGACTCCCTCGTAAGAATTTCTCCTATTTAGTCATCACCTTTAACACCAAATGTATGTAGTCAGAAAAGTTAAGGCAAGTACTGGCAAAGGAACTTCATGATTAAATATTGAAATTGTTGATCGAGTCCAATAGTATACTAATCTGAGATGCTGCTTAATGTTTAATGAGACCAGTCTTAAGATATTGAAGTAAGAATAGATATAGAGATAGCATGAAGTAACTTTTTCAAAATATAGGATCTCCTTTGTGAGAAAAGTTTCAATCTCGACTTACGTATATGAGTTTTGCTTTGTTACATTTATTTTATTTATTTATTTATTATTACACATGACAAGAAATATACACTATTTGCGAAAAAACAACAGGTAATTTGATTTGGACATACAATTTCAATGGATCTGGGTTTGTTGCCTTTCATTTGTCGTATCCCCAGTAAACTAGGATTTTGCCTGTATCTTCACTGAGGATGTTTAGCATGAAAAAATAAATCGATACTTCTTTCCGATTTTTGATTACACAAAAAACAAAACCCCGTTGCACGCTCTCATCAACCTGACAAACAGTGACACTCAACCACAACTGGAAACATCTTGCGAAATTCAACTCCTCACACATCATCACTCCAGAAAGACCAAAAATATTCATCCCACAATATACCGCACACAATTATAAGAATAAAAATTAAAATTAAAACAAAAAATACACAGAAACACCAATACAAAAACAACCAAAATTAAAACAACAAGAAGAAACCCACACTCACGAGCTCACACAAATCCTTCCCACTCGTCATTCATCCTGAAAGCCCTAGTACTTAAAATCCTGTCGCAATAACAACCACGCTCCGGTCGACTGTCTAAATGGTTTTCCTAACTTTACCCTTATTGAAGTCGGCACGCCATTGTATATAATGGGAGCCAAATAAGCATATTGCTTTTGGGCAAAAGAGGTATTTCTGTACATAGTATCTGTACTTTTCTAGTGTTGAAGCATTGACACTTACTCAGGCCAACACACAGAAAGAACCAAGGAGCTTTTATATTGTAGTTCTTTCAAAGGATGCCGAGTGTCATAGGCTCACAAAGTCCGTACTGACATCTTAAAATGGATGAATAAAGATAGAGACGTATTATCCGCCATCAAAAATAGAAAATAAGAGTTCCTTGGGCATGTAATGTGAAGAAAAAAATAAACGAATCTTCAATTGACATTCCAGGAAAAAATTGACAGCACAAAAAGTGTGAGAAAATTATGCATATTCTGGTTAAATAACTTACGTGGGTAACTTCATTGTGATACGATGTCTTTATTCAGAGCTGATGTCTCAAAGTTTGCGATAACCATGATGATTGCCAACCTCCGAAGACAAAAGGAACTTTTAAAATTGAGAAGGTCAAGGTCAAGATAAAAGAAATAAAAATTGTCACACAAATACTTGATCCGTCACTGTGAGTTAGAAGAGGGGTGGCAGCGAGGGGGTGATCGTGGCGCGAAATGGTCCCCATAAAGCGACCCCCCTAATTGGAGCCCAGCTGCCCACCGAGTGGTCGCGCTCCAGTCTTATTGCACTAGACAGTAATCAAACAAGATGGCGGGCAGCAATACACTCGTAGGTACTCTCTCTAAGTTTCTCAAGCGGTGGCTCTATCAACATTGTATATTCAATACTTGAGAACTTCAGCCTGACAATGTACTTTTTTCCAGACTCCGCGAAACTACCTTAATTGCATGTTTTATAGATTTTTACCATGTCTTTATTTTACATTTTTAAATAAGTATTGTAGATCGGAGTGTGATTTAACCATATGGAAGCCTACAGAAATTCACAATTCCTTGGTAGCAAGTTGAGCGATTACAAACGAAATTTCTACGACACCTTTATTACAGGTAAATGAATTTAACCCAAAGCTTTTTTTTCACATGTATAATGAGTATGCTTTCTTAAATGTTTGAGAGATCTATTTTGAGAGCAATGAATATGCTTGTTATATGTGTTGGATATATCTATTGTGAGGCGCATGACCATGCGTTAGCGCACTGTACTTCCGTGCAGAAGATCGCATGTTCGAGCCCCGCTCTGTTCAACTCCCCTCGAAGAAATTAGGCAATTTTCGTCTATTGTTCGGAGGTACAAGAATACTTATGACTTCAGTCAAATTTATTATTTCAAAAAAGAAAATATGCCTGTAAATTCCAATAGTCTCACTTCAGTGTACCATCGGATTTAGTACGACAATGTAACCGGTAAGTTTGGTGGTGTACAACTGCTAACTTACTTAATATCAAACTCCACGGTAATGCTTTTATGATATGTCCAACTGAATCGACATTGCAATGGTGAAGGGGTACTGGACTACGAGGTCCAACAACGGTAACGACGGCGAGTTCTACGCATCAGTTTGCACATATATGATACATATAATATTAATCACTGACAGGAAAAATACAATATCAAAACCCTTTTTTGATTGACAAACTTTTATTTTAAGTACCTGACAATTATGCAAGCATCAAAAATAACCGAATAAATGCTGCAGAATGATGATAGAAAAGCGTGCAATTAGAAGAATACATAGGGTGACGATGTAAGATAGAATACGGAATTAATTGATAAGAGATGAATATGAACTTAAGGCTGATGTATCGAGTTAAATGAAGAAGAGCACACTGAGATGGTTTGGGCACGTAGAACGAATGATTAAAGAAATCATAGTAGCTATATTGAGAACGTGTATGGATGTACAAGAGACGAAAGATATGTGTCGTGATCGGAAAGTCTCACGCTCCCTCCTCTTTACCCATCTAGACAGGGAGACTGCGTGATGATGTATATAATACTTATGTATGTCAATTATGATCGTTTCCAATTATGAATATGGCATGTGGAACGAATAAATGAAGAAAAACTAAAAATACTGCGCAGCAAGACGTGGTAGAGAAAAACCAAGTAAAGTATGGTTGGATCAAGTAAATTATGGTATGTTTATAGAAAGAGGTTTTGAAGGTCTATAACTATTTTAAAACAAGAATGATTTTTTTTTAATCTAGGTTCCAACGGAAATTTAGCCCCAACCAGGCTGTAAACATTGCTGCAGCGTCTTCTAGGCTTCAACGGGAATTAAGCTCCCAGCCAGGCTGTAAACATTGCTGCAGCGTCTTCTAGGCTTCAACGGGAATTAAGCTCCCAGCCAGGCTCTAAACATTACTGCAGCGTCTTCTAGGCTTCAACGGGAATTAAGCTTCCAACCAGGCTGTAAACATTGCTGCAGCGTCTTCTAGGCTTCAACGGGAATTAAGCTCCCAGCCAGGCTGTAAACATTACTGCAGCGTCTTCTAGGCTTCAACGGGAATTAAGCTCCCAGCCAGGCTCTAAACATGACTGCAGCGTCTTCTAGGCTTCAACGGGAATTAAGCTCCCAACCAGGCTGTAAACATTACTCCAGCGTCTTCTAGGTTCCAACGGAAATTAATCTCCCAGCCAGGCTTTAAACATTGCTGCAGCGTCTTCTAAGTTCCAACAGGAATTAAGCTCCCAACCAGGCTGTAAACATTGCTGCAGTATCTTCTTAATAAGGCCATGGAGGTCATCATGTCCAAACCAAAAAATACAGATTAACAACCTAGTTTCTTACATAAGTATTTTTTTCAATTAAGTATATGTACTGCCGAACCAAGGACAACTTTTCACTTCGATTTGTAGAAATGTCCACATGGCTATAATCTCCCCAGGTTATAATTTAATACATAAAATTTTAGTTAGAAAATAACGTAGAATTTTTTTAAAAGAATAATGGAACTGATGTGAAATATGTTTTATGTTTTCAGGCAAATAAAATAAAATGTGAGAAAATTGTCTCGACCTTGCCTCGTGGAATTTATGTCCCCAGAATGAAGCTCAAATTATTTATCAATGTTTTTACGATTCCCATATCCTTAATGAGGTCAGATAACCTTATCTTCTTTATGTAGGGCATTAAGCTCTAGTTGTCGTTGCTCGGCCTCGTAGGCGAGGACCCTCTCATCACTCCAACGTCAGAAATGTCAGTGTTATTCAAGGAGAGTAATATAGCGCGGGGTTCGACCTGTCAATGTTTCACACAGAAGTTCAATGCCTTGACCATGCACCTCTCTATGCGCATTAATCACTATTCTTGAACCGAACAGTTTAAAAATCTGCTAATATATGATAATTATAGTATTTCAGACCTAAATGATATATGGAAGTGAAACATGGACGTGAAAGTTTGCTGTAGATTTTAAGGTAAATATAAGAAACTGTTTTGATACAATGTTATATTATTAAGTGCCTCTGTTTCTAAAACCAACATTTTATCCATCATTATCCTCGATCTTAACATCAATGTAAATGGGCAGATCAAATAATCAGTGCAGCATTTTAATTACTTGGTAGTATTATGAATGACAAAGCAAAACATAGATGACGAGATTCAGAATAGACTAAGCACAGCATCCCAGGCATTTTGGACTCTTCGTGAGCGAGTGTTTGATAATCGCAATTAAATATTAAAATCAAAACGACAGTCTATACAGCTGTTATTATACCATCTCTAATGTATGTATAGACCTGGCTTTTCACGTAACCCCAGAGAAAATAGTCAAACGGTGTCAGATCACATGATCTTGGTGGTCAATTAACATCACCGTTTCCGGAGATCCTAATGTGTAAAACGATTCAACAATTTGAACGCGTTATTGTATTGTATATGACTCCATTTTTATAAATGTCATATATTACACTTCTTAAATGTCACAAGACCCAGGCAAGTTCGCGACACCATCTGTGTTTTATCAAAACATTTAAAAAATCGCTCAATTTGAAAGTCCCTTTCGGAACAATAGAAACTTTTATAATTTATAAACTTTAAACTGTAGATCTCAATAACTAAGTCAGAGTATGGCATGGTATTGTTGAAGCGATGAGTATTATTACTTATAACCTTATCAACGAGTAGACAATATTTTGACCTTACAACATTATGATTGTGTGCGGTATATTATGGGATGAACATTTTTGGTTTTATTTTTGGTTCATCTTTGGTTTTACTTTTGTTTTTGTTTTTATTCTAATGATTGTGTGCGGTATATTATGGGATGAACAAGTTTGGTCTTTCTGGAGTGATGATGTGTGAAGAACTTGATTCCGCATGATGTTTCCAGTTGTAATTGAGTGTCACTGTTTGTCAGGTTGATGAGAACGTGCAACGGGGTTTTGTTTTTGTGTAATCAAAAATCGGAAAGAAGTATCGATTTATTTTTTCATGCTAAATATCATCAGTAAGATACAGGCAAAAGCCTAGTTTACTGGGGATACGACAAACCCAGACCCATTAAAATAATGTACGAGTATGTCTAAATTAAATTACTTGCTGTTTTTTCGGAAATTATGTATATTTCTTGTCATGTGTAATAATAAATAAAAAAACATTATTTATAATTGTCAGCTCGTATTTCAATAGTCGGGAACTAATTCAGCTTGTCATGTTACACGTTCCGTGTAAGCCCATCTGACCAAAATGTTTTGGTTTTTCCTTTAGTGAACTGGGTGCAACTAATTATTTTTCTACTCATGCACAACAATATGCGCATTCCATGGATTTTCATGTATATTTGACTACTTACAGGAATCAAGTGAAGGAGTTGTTCTTACCGGAATGAATTGATTGAATTGTATGGGTTTGCTTTGCTTTGTTGTTTATCTTAAACTAGTTTTTCCCTCATTGTGCATATCAAATTAATTTGTATTTGTTGTTATCTTTAAATATTTGTATAAAAAAATCATTGAACCATTAAAATATTATAAAATAAAGAATATTACCTTTTTGGGCCATCTAGTACATATTCCTTTCACTTCTAGTCAAATATCCATCATCAACCTCATAGTTTTTTTCATAGAATCTCTTATTTTACAAGTAAATTTGTTATAGTTCTGAAATTCCAGGATGAGTCCTGTGACAGCTCACAAATTTGCCCCAATACAGCCTTATGTAATGTATTTACCTAAATGACTTGCTATTTATTAGAATTGAGGCTTATATTAAAGTTGATAAAATAATTAAAATTACTGAACATCGTTACAACGTTGTATTGGGGCAAATTTGGGAGCTGTCACAGGAGTCATCCTAGAATTTCCGAACTATAGTATCGTACAATCGTTATTACTTCTTCTTACTTGCGTATTAAAGAAGCATTTTTTGAAGTAACTGTTATACCATTTTTATCGATAAATATAAATTTAATGTTTTTTAAATTATGTATGGGAGAGGAAGGAAGACATATAAAAAACACTAAAAAGTCGGATAAATTATGTAAAAATGCGTATACTGCATGGCGTGAAATAAATTGATAAGGGATATAATGTTATATAAACTTACAAGTATGGTCAACGATGTCTTGACTGAGTGGTTTAATATTTAAAAAGGGGTAAAGCAACGATATGTTATGTCACCCTGGATGTTTGATATTTACATAGATTTGTGTGTGAAGGAACTACACAAGTCTATTATGGGTGGCACACGAATGGATCTGTGGGATTGCTGTATGCCGATGACATGGTAGAAAACCATTCAGATTTGAGGTGTATCATCGCACGGTAACGCACTGGACTTCTGTGCCCCGCGCTGTGTTACTCTCATCGAATGACAAAGACATGTTTTCCATGATACATATGACTTCGGTCATATCTATTATTTAAAAAATAGACAAAAAACATACCGTTGTGCTCCGATCGTCTCACTAAGGTGTATCATCTTATCCAGTACAGCGGTGTAGCCAGTAATTTTACTGGTGTGCAACAGTTCACTCATTTAAAGAAGAGAAAAGAAAGAAAGGAAAACTTCACGACACAGCTCGCTTTCCAATTCAATAGATGTTGGAATAGCGAGGGGATCCTCAACTACGAGGTCGTCTCATGTAGCGACTAGAAGATTATCCATTCATTAAATATTACGCAATAATGACTATCTTCTTCTTTAGTTTCAATCCTGGGGATTGGTTAGCAGCAAAGCTCTGCATCTCCTCTTCCACTCCGCTCGGTCTTCAGCGATCCTCTTGAGCTCTGTATAGGAGGTGCAGTCCATATCGTTGCATATTTGCTCCAGATACTCTCGGCGAGGACGCCCTCTGCCAATCGATACCCCAATCATTCCCTCCAGTATATTGTGCAGGAGATTTTCATGTCACAGCATATGACCCATCCATTCTGCACGCCTTTCCGATATGGTGTTTGACAGGTGCCTGTTTTCTTTGATCCTACTGAGAACCTCGTCATTTGTGATGTGGTATCTCCAGGAAATCCTTGGGATTCATCTATAGGTCCGCATCTCGAAGGTCTCGCAACCATACATCAAAATACTCCACACATATGTTTTGACCAATTGCTTGCGGAGCTTTAGGTCTATGTTGTTGGATTCGAAAATCTTTGATTTCTTATTAAAGGCGAGTTTTGCTTGGTGGATGTGATTGTCAACCTCTCTTTTTGTACGGCCATCCCATGTGATCTTGCCTACAAGATAGATAAACTCTTTTGCGTTCTTAAGAGCAGCTTCTGACATTAGTATGTTCATTTGGTGTTCGTCTCTGCCTACGGTTATCACTTTTGTTTTGTCCTTGTTTATTTTCATGTTGAACTTGGTATTTAGAACATTCTCCATAGTTTCCAAGGTTTCCTTTTGTTCTTCTTCGCTATCGGCGATCAGGGCAATGTCGTCTGCAAATCTTATCATTTCCACTTTTTGGCCGTGAATTCTGACGCCTCTTCTATGGTCCATTTCTTCTCTTACTTCGTCTATCGCACATTGGATATACCCATTAAAAAGCACTGAAGAGAGAGAGCAGCCTTGTCTCACACCCTGTCTCACATTTGCCTCTTTTTCATCTTTTCCACACCTGATTATGGCTTCGTTTTTATAAAGAGCTTGAATGATTCGTCTATCTCTATATTTTACATCAATTATTAATGAATATAACAAAACTAAAAGATATGTCAAAATGACGAAAAATAAACTCTGCTAATCTTACACACTTTGATTATATGTTAGTATTTTTAGATATCTTTTTAATTGTTGCAAATTTTTAAGAAGTTGTAACTACAATTAAAAGGAAATTGTTTGTATTTATTTTTATAATCCAACATAATCTTCCTGGCATTCCTGTAGTCCTGCTAGAATAATGAAAATAAATTCCCTTGCATATGAAAGTAACATAAATTAAAATTGTGTTTGCTAAAAGGAAACAATGTCCATTCTATCCGTGCGCTAAGCTTTACTATCTCGAAACTAAGATTAACTGTGTTAATTGCGTTTCCACAACAGGGATTGTCTGTTCCACAACTGGTAGTTGGTAGGAAGGATAAAGCAAAAACTTTTCTTTCTTATTCAATGTTTATCTCACGTGTCTAGTAGATTTTCAAAGCATCATCATCCTGTCGTATAGCTCATTATTTAGCATCACGACTCCCATTATAGTCTCTGACGACTCCTTTTCATCCATCCCTGCACCTTGGAAATAAGTATAAGAAAAACCTGACAAGAACCCCTTTAAAATAAACAAGCTTTCAATGGAAATTGAACTCTTGGGTTGAAAATTTAAAGGTTGGCATATGCTTCAACAAATTCAACAACATCAAGTCAAAACAAAACGGAGTACGACAAGGTTGCTTTCTCTCTCCCGATTTGTTTAACCTAATATGGAGAACATTATGCGAGGAGAGCACTTGAAGACTGGGATGGCGGGATTACTGTTGGTGGAAGAAAGCTCTCAAATCTTAGATATGCAAATGAAATGGTGTTAATTCAGAAGAAGAAATGGCCATGCTCTACAAAAAAGTGTAACAAGAAAGCAAGCTCTTGAGCCTAGAAATCAATAGGTCAAAAACTAAGCTTTTGATAATACACTGCAGTTACAAACTGCTACCAAATAATGTGAATAATGGTCTGGAAGTGGTTACTGACTTTTTTTACTTCGGCTCCAGTATTACCAACAATGGATGATGCGAAGTTGAGGTCAAAAAAAGAACTTAAATGGCAAAAAATGGAAAAAGATATGGAAGAGAAGCACTATCACGACGATAATGCGACTTGAAAAACGAAACCCCTGGGAGACAAGTAACGTAATCAATTCAGAACGATTTTCGAAGGCCTGAATATGGAAAAAAAAAGATCACGACAAATTATTTTAGTATTTTTTTATACCAGAAAAAATTTAAAAATATAGCTTAAAATCGTTCGAGGATTAAATTAATGCAATTTGTAAGGAAGCTTTTAACAAAGCTTTCATTCTCCATGTAGCAAAATGGAATGTGAATATGAAATTTATCTTGTTTTAGTAGTGTGCACACGACAGAGTATTATTTGTTTTAAAAGTGACAATTTGAATTTAAAACGAGCAACTTCCTTTTGTGGTAGTTAAAAAGTTTTAAATATTTTATTGTAGAGATTTTTTTATCCTGGTTACTACATAGTACATTAAATACTAGTTACTACATAGTACATACTACATTAAATACTTTTCAATATGTTTTTGGTACTCGATCTCCCTTAGATATTTATTTACAAAAATACTTTTTTATAATAGGCAATCAAACAAGAATGAGTTGTGCTATCAAATTAAATTCATTATGCAATTATATGACATATATGAGATACATATATAAAAATACTACAAAAACAAGTTTCTAAAAAATAACAATTCTAGATTTGTTATTTTATTATCATATTTGTTATTAGATGGAAATTTTCAACTTTTTAAGCTTCAAAAATTTAATTTACGTGGAAAAGTTCCACGAATAAAGACGAAACGCAGCATTCATTTGACACGGTAAATATATGGTTTTTAGTCAATCAAATATGTCTCGTAAAAAATAACCGAAAACTACATGATCTATAGTTTTATTGCCCAGACCACACTCGCTGCCAGGATTCCCCACAATACCCATTCTGTAAAGGCGACTAGCCACCACGCAGTGGCTATTCGCAAATGACAGACACTTCCATCTTGTTCATTATTATTATATTAAACCATGATTTCAAAGGGATTACTGAATTGATTTATATCTAGAGCCTTTATTTATAAGGTATAATTTTTTTGTTATGTACATTATAACAATATTTGAGAGACGAACGATACACATCGGATCGAAGCACCAAAAATGTTTTTTTTTCTTCTTTTTTTGTAACCATAGGAATAAAAAAAGTGAAAACCAAACTGAAACCGTTATATATAATAATTATGGGTTCCTACGAGAGGGAGTCAAACCCGTAATCCCTAGGATTGAACCAGGCAACGTACATTGTTTTTTATCACAAAAATATACCCGTTAAATCTTCTCCCTGGCTCCATCCCAACTCCCTGTCTGCGAAGGCTGTTGGGGTCAACTCTCCTCGTCCTCAGGTTGTATGCTCTTCTGTCCCGGACTACGTTCCCCAGGCCGTTCCTCTGCATCAGGTTATCTTTTTGCACCACCCATGAATTATTTGGTCTTCCTCTGGTTGTTATTCGAGGAAGATCCATGGAGATTGCCTGGTTCACAATGTGATCGGGTGCTCTGCGTCCAGCCCGTTAAATATTTTTTAATAAAAATATAAATATTTTCTAATAATACTAAATAAACGTATGGAAATAAATAAGAATATGTTTATTTATAAAATATATTTATTTTATACCCTTCCCTTTTTTGTTCTCTTATTGTTAAACAAATGTAGAAAATTTATTTTTTATCCTTTCCGTGGAAAAATCTTTTCGATTCCCATTAACAATGAATTGTGATGGAGAATCAAATTGAACCTTTTTTTTTTTCATTTTACTTCCGTTAGAATTTTTTAATAAAGTGGTAACAACTATAATATTACAAAAAATATTGAATTTCAAAAGGGTACTCGATAAATTTCATCCTTTTCGAAAAAAGCTCATCTTATACTAACCTACATTGAAATGGGAGAGAATATTTATTTGATGCATTTTCCATTTTTATCATCTTTAATAATAAAAATCGAATAAGTACTCGTAGAACGATAAGAGATAGGAACATTCAAAAACGTATTATAATAAATTCACCCTTTTCCAAAAAACCTTTTATATTTGGATTGAAATGTGAATAATGATTTTTTTAAACCTTTTCTATTTTTTGGAATAAAATAACTAAACCATAATAAGTAACCGGAAGAAAGTCACATTTTGAATAGAAATATCTTCAGCTGTAGAAAGTCTTTCGGAGTGCTTTATACCGCGTGGTTTGGTTTCTGATACCGACATTTCAAAACCGTTGCAGTTTTCATATTCAGGTCTTGTCAATAATCTATTTGCGATTAACTATGTATCCGTTATGTATGTTATGATATAATACAATAAAATGAAAGATATGAATTAAGGTGAAAATAGGTTTACATTGTTTTTTTAAACTTTTTTTATTTGTTTATTTATTAATTTTATTTATTTAATTATTTATTTTATTTATTTCTTTGTTTATTTTATTTTTATTTTTTTTATTTATTTATTTTACACGTGACAAGAAATATACGTAATTTTCGAAAAAAACAACAGGTAATTTAATTCAGACACACAATTTTAACGGATCTGGTTTTGTTGCCTTTCATTTGTCGTGTCCCCAATTAACTAGGATTTTGCCTATATATCACTGAGGACATATAGCATGAAAAAACAAATCGGTACTTCTTTCCAATTTTGAATTATGTAAAACCCCGTTGCACATTCTCATCAACCTGACAAACAATGACACTCAATTATATATGTATACATCACGCGAAATCAAACTCCTCACACTTCATCACTCCAGACAGACCAAAACATACCGCACATAATCAAAAAGCAAAAAAAAATACATCTATTCAAAAATATTAATATAAAACAACACAATAAACCACCACACTCAAGAGCTCACACAAACCTCTTCCACAAGTCATTCATCTTGCAAGCCCAAGCACTCAAACTCCTGTCGCAATAACAACCACGCTCCGATCGACTGCCTAAACTGTTTTCCTCCCTTTACCTTTATTGAATTCGGCACCCCATTGTATGTCATGGGAGCCAAATAAGCATAATAATATACAGTAAAAACAAACCTTCATGGAATACATAAATATCATCACACCGTGTCCCTTTCAAGGTAGGCAGAAATAATAGATCTCCAGACTTTTCTATCCAGGCACACAACTTTCGCTTCCTCACAACATCTCGTCATGTACAATCATGTATTATTCATATTTCTCAGTTTACTTTCTTTCAAAATCTGGTCCACTTGATCCAGCCTCGATCTACCTCTTCTACGCTTATCTTACATTTCTGACTTGTATACTCTTTTAATCAATCTTTCTTAACTCATTTTCTCCATAACTTTAAGTCTTTTTTTTATTGTTACAACGAATCACACGTGTCTCTGGAGTAATTTAAATCATTAAACGGCGCCATAGAAACAAGTCGGCGGTCGTAGTTTAACGGTCACGTTAAACAAGGGACGCATCAGATTTGATTCCTGGCGAATTCACTTCCGGACTAGTTTTACTCTTAGACCATTTTGTATCAAAATTTATGTTTTTCTGTAGTTAATATACTGCTTATCAAAATTCTTATAATGAAATGAAGCAATACCATAATAGTGCTACATAAAACTGCCTAACGAAAGGCTGCCGCAGATTAAACCTACCGATCGTCTTGGAAGTTTAATCTTCTTGCCATCGGAACTTTGAGTTTGATCTGTCAATAATGTGTTTGTTGAAGTGCAACAGCATGGCGTATTATATACACAGGATAGCTAACAATCATACTCAATAACGAGGGATAGTCTATCATAGAAACAAACTGATTGATTAATTGATGTAGCTTCGTATAAATTCAAAAACAAATCAATCTTATTATGTGTTGTTTTATAATGCTGTATAAATATTTAATTTACTTATTTTTTAGTCATGTGAGATGATTGTGTATAAAAATTTAGCTAACCGAAGCCTAAAATATAATATTTTAATATAAAACTAGTTTGGTTCCCGTCTCAAATAAGCCTCAATTTAAATCTAAGAAAAAATAGTTTCTCTCAATACTGAGTGACAGATTGAAAAAGTTTCCCGCTTAAAATTGGAAAATAATAAATTGAAAAAGTTCAGCTTGCGGCGGCGCTGGCGGCGCTAGTGACACCTGTTGCTTAGAATTTGAAATGCATACTTGATATGGAAAACAAACTAAGATTGTAGACTTTTTTTATACTCGAGTCGTCTTTCCAATACAAGGCAGGCTTATTATTTGACACAATTAATTTTTATAATCATACTCGTACATCTTCCATTCTCATTATTTTATTTTTGTTTCACTTCGACACACAACATCTAAAAAATAATGTCACACAATTCGTTCACCTTTTTTTCCATTCATACTTACACACCATTACGGTGTTTCCCTGTCGGGGTAGGAAGAGATCAGCTGACTTTCATCTTACGACACGTATCTTTTGCCTCTTCTTCATCGATAAAGGTCTTTCCTTTCAAAATAACATTTAAACGAGTAACGAGAAGTAAAACCGTAGTAGATTCCACGCGGCGTAAGGAAAGAACTGTTACCGTATTGTACTATAGCGTAGGTACACAGAGCGTGTGATTGTGTAAGTCAACTCCTGTGTGCTGATTGGTCAGTTTCTAGTATTAGTGTGTCATCGTGTCAAAAAAATAGTGTCACCATGATTTCTAGTAATAATTCACGGCGAGGTTAATTAATTGTTATTTTTTTTATTTCTGTGTACCTACGTACTTATTGTTACATACTATTTATATATTTTTATACTATTTTAACTTTATTTTACAACATCGATGTTTTGGTTCTTATCGCTGACGTCTCAAAGGCCACGGGAATATCTAAAAGTTCCATAAAATTGGTTGTATATTCCAATAAAAACAGTGGGAAAGAAGAAGCCACCAAGTCACTAAAAAAAAGGAATCGGCCAAATACAATACAGATCGACAATTTTGATGAGTGCGTCATTAGGAGATGCATTTATGATTTTCACATAAATCAAAAAGTACTGCCGACAATCCCAACACTATTACCAATTTTACGGGAATCAATAAACCTTGTGGACAATACTGACCAGTCTAGGGTCACCTAGAAAGTATGCAGCCTCTCTTTGGCTGACATATCGAACTTCACTTTTGATTCCAAGTAGCTGTCAGCGCACGGACAATGGCCACACTCAAGAAACTGCGTAGGCCCGCAAGCTAAATTTGGTGGATAGATACAGATGCCGGTCACTTCTACTTTCGTATTTTCTCTATCATCTCTCCTAATCCTTCTCACTCCTGTCCAATGCATAAAAGCACGTTTCACCTGGGACCTAGTACTACACCATTAAATACTGTATGTTGGCAGCAGGACTCACAATATTTATAACATGAAAACAATCCCTATAACATATACAGCGTCATGGAAGGCAATAGGAAACCACCGCACTATTTTTCCTAAGAAATGCTTCAATTTGTGGGTCATATTTCTCAGGATTGAGGTCGTAACGAAGAAGTAGATATATTTATTTATTACTGGCGTATATATGTATGTATACAATATTATTCAATGCCTTGCAATGTTCCACCAGCGTTTCCTTCGTCGAATTCTTCGGATCCACTGGAGTGATCATGTCACAAATGTCTCAGTCCTGCAACGCTCCAACTGTAAACCTATAGAAGATATGGTTGTCAATTGGTAGACAGAGAAAGCGCTATGACAGCCTGCGAGAGTCGATGACTTTGTGCAGAACACCTGAGGTGGCTAAGGACTGCGACGGGTGGAAGGTCATCTATTCTCGGGCTGATGGCATCTCAACGGCTAGACGTGTGAGAAACAGTCAGCGTGCTGCGAACATGCGTCAACATTGCCAGGCGACTTAGCGGTATCCGCGTATCTGTGACATCTGCGGGAAGGAGTGCGCATCTAGGATCGGGCTATTTGCTCACAGAAGATCACATGATCGACGTGGAAGAGCAGCTCAAGATTTACTTTAGAGTGGCGAAGAGATTCTCGACTTCGAGGCCCACCAAAGACGACGACGATGTATTATATTGCAGTGAAATCAGAGCTTAATTTAAAAACCTTGTTGTTTTACTTTTTCTTTTATAAGGTTGTCTATGATACGCACATTTGCCAAAGGCCACACCCATACACAAATTAATCACTTAAGAACAAAGGACTAATCGAATTTCTATACTTTATGGTGATGCAACAAAAACTGCAATTTCAAATTTGCCGCCATTTTCCAGCTGTCAAACGCATAATATTTATAATAGACATACGTCATTTATATAACCTATACATTCATTATACATGGATATACGATTGAGAAACGCTTAAAAATATTAAAATTTATTATAAAAATTGTGAAAACATCAGCAATGCACTTCGTAAAATTCGTGCTGTTTTCCCGCGAAATCATGTGCCAAGATTCAATGCAGGGAAGAATTTAATCTAGAAATAAGAAGAAAAAGGTTCTTTTGAAAACAAGCAAACAGTAATTTCTCATCGTCCAGTTCGTTCATTTATGCTGTAAGAGATATTGTCGTTAATGAACCAATGGCGTCGCAAAAAGAACTACAATTTCAAATCAATAAATAAACTTTTTTTTAAATGTTCATGTTTATTGACATCAATGTAATTAATACACATGAAAATTAATATATATAAAGGGTTTTTCAAATTGAGCGGGTTTTTTTAATTCTTGGATAAAACACAGATGGCGTCGCGAACTTGCCTGGGTCTTGTGACATTTGGGGAGTATAATTTTATTTATTTATTTATTTATTTTTTACACATGACAAGAAATATACACAATTTGAGAAAAAACAACAGGTAATTTGATTTGGACATATAATTTTAATGGATCTGGGTTTGTTGCCTTTCATTTGTCGTATCCCCAGTAAACTAGGCTTTTGCCTGTATCTCACTGAGGATATTTAGCATGAAAAAATAAATCGATACTTCTTTCCGATCTTTGATAACACAAAAAGCCCCGTTGCACGCTCTCATCAACCTGACAAACAGTGACACTCAACTACAACTGGAAACACCCTAATAATGTATGACATTTATAAAAATGGAGTCGTATACGATACAACAACGCGTTCAAATTGTTGAATTATTTTATATATTGTAATCTCCCGAAACGGTGATGTTAATTGACCACCAAGATCATGTGATTTGACACCATTTGACTATTTTCTCTGGGGTTACGTGAAAAGCCAGGTCTATAAGAATGACCTCGAATCAATTCCTGAGCTGAAGGACGAAATCATTCGCGTTATTGGTGAGTTAGAATCGCAATTATGCCAAAATGTCATCTAAAGTTTTGACAAAAGAGTAGACTTTTGTGGAGCTTCAAGAGGTGGATATTTGGTGGATATTGTTTTTTGTGTTTAAATATCATACATTATACTTCAATGAACAATAAAAAGTTTTTTGAAATCAAAGCAAATTATGTGTTTTATTCAAGAATAAAAAAAAATTGAATTAAAAAACCACTCAATTTGAAAGACCCCTTACGTTTGACAGCGGAGAAATTATGGCCAATTTAAAATTGCAGTTCTTGTTGCACCACCCTACATAACTATAAACTAACTTAATTTGAATTTCCTACATGTAATAAAACTATATTGTATTGAATTTAGATTCCCAAACATAGCCACTGTATTAAGAATTTTGATCAGGAAGCTTCCACTTATTTCACAGGAGAAACGTTATTTTCTTTTTAGAGAGGATACAAAATTATCTTCGATCTTCATTAGGACAATGCAAACTGAATAATTTAAGCATTTTGGCGATAAACGCAGATATATTGGAATTTATTGATCTAAACGCTATAATTAATACGTTTGTTGAAAACAAACATAAAAAATAGTTTTCGAGTTCATTGATTTAGTTAAGATTATATATAAAATTACATTTCATTTAACATATACATTTTTAGCAAAATATTTTTTGAAAATTAAATTAAAAGATATTGTCAAACAAAGTATTATACTACTCGTATATGTTAAATAACAATTTTCATAAGGACCAATCCGAAAAAAATAATAATACAGGTTTAGGAACGGTTGTTCCTTAAAGGAGAGATGATGATGATGATGATGGTTGATAAATAAAACTCGTTCGAAATCGGAATATGCAAAGAGGTATTTTATTGATAAACGTCGGTATTTATAATATTTTGGAATGTGTGTGGGACGGAGCAAGAGATATGTTGATGTCTCGTCTCACGCCTCACAATATATTTATTGTCATCACGTAGGTATTCATAGTTTTGACTGACAGCGCGGAAGATATGTTGCTGTCTCGTTTCCTCACGGAATGCGGTCTCCGCTAGTAGTGAGTTGAAGGACCGACCGTGTGAACTTTGCCCATTGTTTGTCTCGCATTGTGAAGCATGCGAGTTTGATGACCGGGCGGGCAAAGGTCGCCTCGTGGGTTCAGTGACCGCACGTATAGTCACTACACAGGTATTCTGATATACAAATAAAGTTAAAAAATAATTATGAAAAAGGGCACATAAAAAAGGTTAGTTTTTTTTTTTAAATCTATTTTTGTGATTTTTCCCCTGCTGAAAAAGATTTGTGAAGTTGCGCATGTCTAATTCCGTCTTTCATATTTTGTTTTTCAATGATTTGTTTTAAGTGTTTGTATTTTTGCACAATGCGGGCTGTGCGCCTATAGACGGCCCCGTATTGTGTTAGTAACATGTGATTTTGTAGGCTTCGCTACATTTTTCTTTCTGATTGATTTTATCACAATTGTTTAAAATTATTTTTTAAATATTATGTCCTTGTTAATGTTTTAAGCACTCACTACTTGCTATTATGTTTATATTATATTTGTTGTAGATATAAATAAATAACTCATGGTAATTTAGACGACCTACGCAATCCTTTCAAGAAAATACACAATTTTTAAGTGCGAATAAACTCATTTAAGGACAATCCAATAAGTGCTGAATTAATGAGGTGTTCCACGTCTTTGTTAAAAGGAAAAGTAAACTCGCCCCTAATTGGCTGTCTTTGACGAATGGCGAACCATTTGTATAAGTCTCACCCGCTTCGTCCTTAAATGGACATTTAAAATTAAATAAATTCAGGGTCTCTGAGAGGGAATGCCATTTGAGAGCGAAAACTAAGTACATACATACAAATATCCTTTTCTCCAAAGATTATCTCCATCCTTTTGGGAATTATATCATATACCATTTATCTGTCTTGGTAGGCAGAGAAGACAGAGCAGCAGACTTTCCTACCTTGACACACACACACATTCTTAACCTCTTCTACAACCATAGACTTTCTCATACAATTTCTCTGAATTTTTACGTTTCTTTCTTTCAGAATATCATTCACTTGATATAACAATACTTTTCTTCATCTTCCTCTCACACGCCTTCCACTCACATTTGCACTATATGTATTTTGTTAGTCTTTCTTCATTCATTCGTTCAACATGCCCAAACCATCTCAACGTACTCTTGTTCATCTTGCTTAACACACCAGCCGTACGTTCACATTAATATTTTATCACTTTATTCCATATTCTGTCATATATTTTCACTCCATGTACAATTCTCAACGCACGCATCTCTACAGCACATATTCGGCTCCTTTCATTCTTTTCTACGTCCACCTTTTACTCTAATACATTAAACTTGGCATCAAAATACTATTGAGAACTCATCTTAGCAAATTTTGATTTTGTCTGGTTTGAGTATATATGTGTTAGTGTCCCATTGACTTTGATACCTTTAACTACACACCGCTCGATATCCCTCTTATCTCGTCCATCATCTGAAGAAATACTACATAAATAGGAGAATTCCTCAACCTACTCCAATCCAATCGAGTTGCTGATATTATTTCTATTAGATTTCACGATACTCGCTTGCGGGTATAGAGATCGGGGATAACCCATTCAGTGCTTTACGTGTGCGGTGTGCCGCTGGGCATACTGTGCTACCGTGTGCGCCGAGAGGCGGGCTCATAGGGCCGATATTTGTAATCATTCAGTGATTATAAACAATTTTAACAGTGAGAGCGAATCGAACGCTAATTGTGATCAGTGCTAGTGCCGTGAGTGCGGGTGTTTCGACTGCGGACGGCGCGAAAAGACGCTAATGATGCAAGACGAGATCGTTTGCGATTTGGTAAACGGTGTTCTTGTGCCACGGACTCCCGCGGGGCCCGTGGCGCAAAAATGGGAGACTCCGCGGGCACCTGCCAAAAGACGGCAGGATGCCGGACCCGACGACGTGGTCCAGTCAAACAAGTACGCGTGCCTCCGGGAGGTAACGGAAGAGGCACCCTGCGTAGAGCGCAGGGTATACTCTAAATCGAAAATACCGCCGGTGGTTATCACTCTCGGCGAGTTAACCCACGGAAATCTAATTGGCCTGATCCGTGAGAACGCGAAAGGCCAATTTGAGGTGAAATACACCGGGAAGGGGACCGCGAAAATCACGGTCCATTCCGTCGAGGATCACGACGCCCTCGTAAAGGGACTCGATACCAAGGAAAAAGAGTTCCACACGTTCACCAAGGTGGACGAGAAGACCAAAAGGTCAGTAATCCGGGGACTACCAGATATTCCCACGGAAGAGATCGCCGCCGATCTCGCCGCGCAGGGATTCCCTGCGCAAAAAGTCGTCAAAATGACGACCAAGACAGGCGCGCCCATGTACCTTGCCCATTTTGGGAAGGTTACCGATATGGGTAAGCTCAAGGTGACTCTGAGGTTCCTCTGCTACTGCAGAGTGACCCTCGTTAAATACCGACCCAAGAAAGGTCTCGGTACGCAGTGCTTCCGGTGCCAGTCACTGGGGCACGCTTCATCGAACTGTCACCATCGAGCCCGATGCGTCAAGTGCACCGAGTTCCACCTGACAGCCGAGTGTCCCAAGACAAAAGAGACACCGGCCACGTGCGCAAATTGCGGTGGAAACCATCCCGCAAATTATTCGAAATGCCCGACAAGGCAAGCGTACGCGGAATCAATCGCCCGCCGGATGGCACCGCGTGTGACACCGGGTCGCTCATGGAGCGGCGTCGTGACGGGCGCGGGGAAGACGCTCCCCACCCAAATTAACCAGGCCGCCGCGCGGAACGCCCGCGCTTCGCAGCCTATCGCTGGCGCAAACGCTCACGAAGCCGCGCAACACGCGAATACCCAGCTTCAGAACGAGCAGCGTGAAAACTACGCCCACCCGAGAGATCCAAGGAACGGTCGCCGACCACCGCTGCTGCCGACTCCTGAACCCGTCGGACCGCACCGCATGGGCGGCGAGATGGCTGAGCTGGCCCAGATCGTTCGTCTGCTCATGCAGATGGGGCCGAGGCTGGCACAATGCAGGGACAAAATTGAGAAGGCGTTTCTCATCGTCGAACTGATGGAACAGCTCAATGGCTAGGATGGGGGCCCCGACCAGCGCGTCATCCTCCCGCGGGGGAATCAGAGCCCTCACCTGGAACGCCAGAGGACTCTACAACAAGGCAGACGAACTCACGCTTCTGATCGGTGAGAAAAACATTGACATATTATTCATTACAGAAACTTTGCTTAATCCAAACAAACACCTGAGAATACCCGGCTACTCCCTGTACCGAAATGATCGCGTCACCAGGGGAGGAGGCACGGCGATCCTCATTAGAGAAACTATACCACATACACTCTTATCGGATCCCATCTGGATCGCTCTGGAAGCGACTGCGGTCAGACTAGAAACTGACAGCAATCCGATAACACTCATAGCAGCATATTGCAGGCCGCAAACTAAGCTTGAAACTCGGGATCTAGGGAAGGCATTCGCGATGGGGCCGCGGGTCATACTGGCTGGCGACCTCAACGCGAAGCACTCCTCGTGGAGCCAGGGTTGTGAGAATGGAAACGGAAAAACACTCTTCAATCACATAGAATCGACTCACCACACATTACACCACCCCGACAAGCCTACTCGATACGGAGCGAGGGGGCATAGGCCGTCCACCCTCGACCTGGTGATCGAAAAGGGTCACGCGGGGGTTGCCGGAATGGAAGTGATAAATGCACTTTCATCGGACCACCTCCCGGTGTACTTCACCATAGGGGAGCGCGTCACCTGCCCCCCGAGGACGGTGTACGACTACCAGGGTGCGGACTGGGCGGGCTACAAGACGCACATAAACACACAGCTATACTTAACATCATCCACTTTTAAGTCGCCGGAGGAAATAGATGATGCGGTAAACACACTAACGCACATCATCGAAGAGGCTCGTGATACCTACATACCACTTAAAAATGTCACTCCACACCGTGCCAAACTTCCGCCGGAAATCATCACACTCATCCAAATAAAGAACAGGCTCCAGAAACACTACAGAGGTACACGCCACCCCGTAGATAAAGCAGCGTTAAACTCACTGCGGAACGAAATCAAAAAACATATTAGGGAACACAAAAATACCACTTGGGACACAAAGTTAAAGGACATCAAACCAGGGGCAGACACTCTTTGGAAGATCGCAAAGGGAATAAGGAAGCGACACGAAGACATACCACCACTTATCACCTCCACCCATACTGCCACATCACACGAAGAAAAGGCAAACGCACTAGCAGACGCATACGAGCACACTTACACATTAACATCGCACTTCCGGGACTCAGACACAGACCGCGCAGTACAAGAATCACTCGACGAATTCAACACTCGTTCCGCAGACATCGCACGTCAAGAATACACGCTCACCACACCGGCGGAAGTCCAAAAAATCATTAAAGCCCTCAAAAATAATAAAGCACCAGGACTAGACCATTTACACAATACACTCATTAAACACATTCCGACACGCGCAATCATACAATTAGCTAAAATATTCAACGCGTGCCTACACACCGGTCATTTCCCATCTAGGTGGAAAATGGCCGTAATAGTACCGATACACAAGCCGAACAAGGACAAAAGCAACCCATCCAGTTACAGACCCATAAGCCTCCTCCCGGTTCTTGGAAAAGTCCTGGAGAAGGTGATACTGAACAGGTACACTCCATATCATACCCAGCACAATACTCTACAACACGAGCAATTCGGCTTTAGAACACAGCACTCCACCGTTCACCAACTAACCCGCGTGGTCGAGGACGTGTCGATGGGTTTCAATATGAATCGTTACACGGGTATGGTCCTGTTGGACCTGGAGAAGGCCTTCGACACGGTCTGGCACGACGGCTTAATACACAAAATGATTGAGACGGACACACCGCCTTACATCATACAGATTCTACGCTCCTACCTATCCGAGCGACAATTTGTCGTTCGGGTGAGCGGGGGGCTCTCCACCCCCAGAAATATCCCAATGGGAGTGCCCCAGGGCAGCCTGATCGGACCGCACCTGTTCACTCTATACACGCACGATATTCCGGTACCGGAAAATTGCTCCGTCGCCCTCTTCGCGGACGACGCAGCTTGTTACGCACGATCCTCACACCCCATCAGGGCGAGTGAATACCTCCAGAGGGCCTTGGATACCTTGGCAAAATACTATCGAAAGTGGCGCCTAAAGATCAACGACGGCAAGACAGAGGCGGTCATGTTCGCAAAACGGAAGGTGGGCAGCCTCCCCCTCTTGAGGATGGGAAACAGCGCTGTGGAATGGCGTAAGTCGGTTAAATACCTCGGGGTCCATATGGACTCCAAACTTTCGTGGAAGCTCCACACCGGTGAAGCCAGAAAGAAAGCAGTCGCAGCCTTCGCAGCGCTGAGACCCATCTTCAGCCGAAATTCCTTCTTATCTCGGAAAAACAAACTACTGGTGTACAAACTCATAGTGCGTCCGGTAATAACATACGCGGCACCCGTCTGGGGCAGCATTCCAGATTATATTTACAACACGCTCCAGACGGCACAGAACAAAGCACTTAAAATCATCTATAAGACAAAGCCGGGCGCAAATCTTAAGAAACTACACCAGAGAACAAAAGAGGACTCCATTAAGGAGTACTGCCACAAAATGACACTGGACTTCTACAGTAAAATATATCTAAAGTCGCACTCAAACCCGCTCATCGCAAAACTCGGGCGTCATAAGAGACTGGATGAACTACCTTTCAGATACAAACACAGACTCCCAAACCACATCATTCTCAGCCGATCGGAGGCGGAGAGAGATCTCGAACATGACGAGGGCCAGGGAGGACAAGCGTAACGGGGCCTTTATCACTAGCACTGGTATATATTCTTATCCGCTAAATGTATAAAGTCACAGACAACTCGATACTGCCCAGCGTTTTAACATTGCAGATCCAGAGAAGCGGCCGGGACACGACACGCCACCAGGACCGATGGGCGGTACGCGGCTGAAGGAGAAAATCAAGAGGGGCGAACCATCGCCTTGGACATCAAGTTGCATTATACACACTACAACACTCACACTCCACTAACAAGCCGAATGTGTTAATATCACAGAACGGTAGAGCCCAGAGGTCCTCTGAAGCTCGACTTCCCTCGGTGAGTTTTCTGCGGTTTTCTCACCGAATATGTCTTCAATACATATGCAAATGCGGGGAAGCTCCAATCATACAGGCCGCAGCCGATACCTTCCCATCCCCACACTCTACACCTACACTTGATCTTATAAATATATGTAATTATTCTCCTTAAAGGTCTAGCAGGGTGGTACAGGGTGGTGGTACAGGGTGGCTACTCTTACTCTTACTCACTTCGATAGTCTACAAAGTAAACTAATCTACAAAGGTAATGATAAGGAGCAAAGAAAGCTCAGCTAAAACTTAGAAGAAAGCGATAAATCAGGATCTGAACTGAAACGAAATCAAATGCTCTTCGAGCCAAAAATAAAATGAGATTATCACACAAATACTTAATATAAGTATACATATATAAATAACACAATCACACATATGACACAACAGTGGAAAAGGTATTCCCTCAAATCACTGACAAAAGATCGATGACGCAGTAAAATGCGCACGTTTAAAAAAAAAATTTAGTAAAAGAAGAAGAACTCGTTCATCATCATCATCAACCTACTCCAATCGTTCATTGTTCATCCATATACCGCATGGAAATGATAGTAATCTAAATTATAATGAAATTCATATTAGTTCAGAAGAATAAATGTATTAGATTAGTCTGGATGAAGTAAGAATAGTGTTGAAAAGTAAGAACAAGGTAAAGATGTACGGTATGATAGGATCACCTCGGAATTCTCTCACATATTCTCTTCTCTTTACAAAGTGTGATTCCTGATCTGGGGGGTTCGTCGAAGATGAGTCCGGACATTTTCATCTGATTTAACTTGATTATATGTCATCACGTGTCCCATGAGGGGATTTTATGTCATCACATGTCCCATAGCTGGCTTATTTAGAAAAACTTTTCATTATATGTTGGGATATGGGAAAAGGATCACGCATAGAATCCAATAATTATCGAACCATCAGTCTCCTCAACGCAGTCGAAAAGTTGTATTGAAAAATATTGATTGAACGCGTGTTAAAGATTATGGGGCTTGGGAGGTTTTAAAAGGAGGAGTGGTTAAGGGGGGGAGGATTACAGTGGGAGGTTAAAGGGGGGGGGGGGGGTAAAGAAGATGAGACAAGACCTTTTGATAGCATCTGATTTAACCTCATTTTATATAAATTATACGACACCTATAATTATGCATAGTTTTTTACTTTGACTTTCATTCGTTCATTTCCGTGTGCAGCCCATCAATTATGAATGTTGCCATGTATTTTCAGTAGGGAAAAACAGAGTTCGCCCTTTCATTCGCATTAATCAAGTCCTTTCCAGAGCATGAGCATGTAGTCCCGATGTTCAGATAAACTAGCATACTACCTTGATCAAAAAGTTTTAGGACTTTATTCATAAAATCTAAAATACAAGTTTATTCATCAAAATCGATATGGTCCCCTTCAAAGTACTCCTCATCGACTGCAACGCACATACGCCAGCGCTTTTGTTTGTTGCTGTTGTTTTTCATGTCTTTCGCGATTTCAACGCGGTCCTTTTTTTGCATGAAATTGAGGTTTTTCGGCACCAGTTTTACAGCGACACGTCTGAGGCCCAAATCATTAATCAAAATGTCTTGAGCGAATCCATAAGCGATGTTCAAGTCCTCTGCCAGCTCTCTGATGATCAATTTGCGGTTTTCGGCCAACATTTCTTTGATTTTATCGATGTTTTCATCGGTTTTCGACTGCCACTGCGTTCGTCATCCTCGACCGACTCACGGCCACTTCTGAAGCGTTCGTGCCACCGAAAAACACTTCTCCAACATTTCCAAGGTCTGCGGACCGTTAAATCCGTTTTCCACACAAAATTTAATGCAAACTCGATGCACAGTTGATGCCATTTTCAAACTTGTAAAAAATCGAAAACACGCACAAAGTTAGATGTACTCAGTACGTCGTAACTTTTACAAATTCAAGCTATGACGCTGAAATTTGGAGGGAAGTGTCAATGATAGATGTGGTAACCTAACAAAAAAGTTCCGATCGGGGGACTGACAGCGCCACACGGTGGCCGGTCCTAACACTTTTTGATCAAGGTAGTATGTTGGGAGTCCTGTATAGTCCCACAATTATAATGTCTGGAAACAAATCAAGCTTTCACACAAAATATATAAATTATAAATAACAACAAATATTAAACACCATCTGCCAATGTTCATCTTAGACATATTTTTATCATGTCAGCAGGTCATTGAAAATGTTACAAATTATAAACAATATATGGAAAAAAATAAACACTCAGTCAATTCAGCCACAATCGTTTTATACTTTGACAGTGTTGAACTAAATATGCCCATCAAAAGGATTCAATGCAACTTTCATTCAAGAAACCCATCTCTGCACGTCACCTTGCATCTAGCCACTTCTTCTCGGAGGATATTTAAGACTTTCGAAGTAGGCCAAAATAAACGGGTTTATTTTTATAATTAGATTTAGTATTATAACTGCCCATAGATTTTTTGTACCCCTTTGATTGATCGCCTGAGTCTATCGCAATCCAATTCCCAAGAGTTCAGGGGCTCTGGGTGAGCCATGGAATTTCTGTTTTTTCACGCCTAAATGCCCCATCTAAATGCTTTAAAAGCGCTAACGGAAATTACCTATTGAATTATTTTACCAAATGGCAGATTTTCTGATTCTATCTTGGAATTATAACAATGGATATTTATGGACAGGGTAAATAAAGCATATAATTGTAATGACCTTTGTCATGTTTATTTAAGTTTCCCCTCAAACGACTAATGATCCATTTGGAGTTTGAATATCAATAAAACCTTATCTCTTTGGAAAATAAACAAAAAGTGTTTCAAAAATTCATTCAACAAGAAAAGTGGATCTTTTGACCTATGTATATTGAAAAGGAACAAGTTTTGTGATTTCAAAACCACTTTAACAAAAAAAAAAAATTCTTAATACAAAAATTGTATCGTTGTTAACAGTGTTGATTTGAATTCTAAAAAACGTGGTTAATAAAATCAAGAAGATTTTTTTTAATGTAAAGGCTTTAAGGAAAAGAATTAATGTTTTTTGTGAAAGACCATAAATTAAATAAGATGAAAGTAGTTAATTTAATCTTGTATAATTTACTTGTATTGCTGCTGCTTTTGGGAACTTTTGGCGTCTTTGTCAATGCTGAAGAGACCACAACAGCTCCTGGAGAATCCAATGATGAAGTTGAAGAAGAGTCGACAGATGTTGAATGCTCCATATGGTGCTATATGCAGAAGATCCTTGTTTGGATAATAACAACTTTGCTCTCGAAGTTTTTCTAAACTCCAACGTAACATGGCTTTATTTATTTGTTTTTCTGTATTTATATTTTATTTAATTGTTGTCTATTTGATCAGTTTATATATCTATAATATTTTTTAAAACATATTCTTGTTTCAGCTCAACTAATTTTTTTGTAACATAATGTTATTTTTATTGTTTAAATTATACTGTCAAAATAATTATAATACATAAAAATTGAATAAATATCAATACTATATACTCGTATTTTGCATGATTTTTATTTTTTCATTTAAAACAAAAATATTTTTTTCTTAAAAACTTATATGGGTGAATAATGAAATATTGCAACAAGTTAAGGAATTCTGCTATTTGGTTAATATATTCCCAGATGATGAAAGAGCTTAGAGGTATATCCAATGACGTGTTGCGTTAGGAAACAAAGGCAATGGGGCACTAAATCATATGAACTCAAAACGGACAGTATCGAAATCTGCTTAGATGACAGTCTACAATAGTATTTTGGTGGCAAGTTTGACGTATGAAAGTGAAACATGGACGTGGAAAAAGACAAAATAAATGCTGTAGAGATGCCAGTATTCAGAAGAATACCCTGGAGTGACAATGTATGACGGAATATGGAATAAAGTTATAAGGAATGAATGTGAACTTACGGCTGACGAGTTAAGTAAGATGAATAAGTGTACTTTGAGATGATTTGGGCATGTAGAACGAATGAATGAAGAAATATTAACAAAACAAATATACAGTACAGATGTGAGTGGAAGGCGTATAAGAGGAAGACCAAGAAAAGTGTGATTAAATCAAATGTACGATATTCTGGAAGAAGTAAACGTAGAAAGACAGAGAAATTGTATGAGATGGTGTTTGGATTTGGGAGAGGCTGAGTATGTTTGTCAAGTTAGGAAGGTATGGTGCTCTGTCCTCTCAGTCTACCCAGGCAGGAAAATGGCGTGATGGTATATATATATATAACATATGTACTTATTTTTTCCTAGCTAATTATTAATAGCTATTTTTTCTTGTTTTATTTTAAAACGGAGTTTATTTTGAATGGTTATTTAACTATCGAAACATCTGGTTTTCTAACAAATATGATATGCAAAAATAAATACACGCACATCGAAAACAAGTTCGAATTCGAGTGAGAAAACAAAGAAATATCTGGTTGTCGAAGAGATATGATATGCAAAATCAAAAATATGCTAATCGAAAGCAAAGTTCGAATGTATAATAAAAGACCTGTGCCATGTCGACCATAACTTGCAAATGTTGAAACCAGAACCGACACAACCAGAAAAAGAGCTTTCTTCGAACATTCGATATGAGAATTAACAAACCATCACGGGAAAAATTCTTAGAAATAAGACCAGATATTCGCACATCCGACAGACCTGCAAAATTCAGGATATAGTCAGATGGAGTTGGAAATGAAGGACCTCATGGCCTTGTTGGTAAGCAGACTAGCTTCACACCCAACAGTTTTATTAAAAGGAGTTTCACTTAAATCTTCTTAAACACCTTTTTGATTGGTGGAAAGAGATCGCCAAGTGACCTGATTGTATTGTATTTATAATACAATACATAAAAAGGTGGATTTTTCTATATTATAATGAAATCAATTAAGTCAAAAGATTTTTATTTTAAGTCAATAATTTTGTGCAAAAAACTTTAAGTAACATTGAAACTTTATTAAGGTATCACAATTTCTATTAATTTTATCTAATACCCCATAAAAATCAAAGCTTTAATTGTAATAAATTTCATAATTTTAAACAAATTGAAAACGATCGGAACGTAAAACATTGTGGGTAAAGTTAAAATAACTTGCGGTGTAAATTTCGAAACGATTTCAATATATTTTATCTAAATTTAAAACGATCCAAAAAAATACTTTAACTTTAGTTGAAATTAATTATCCCGTAATTTTTAAACGATTTTATATAAATTTTAAAACAAAGCAAATAAAAAACATTTTTCAATAAATTTCCATCTCGTTTTTAATATGATTTTAATATTTGTAAGTGGAAACTCATTCTGTGATGAATTGCCATTTTGTTCTATGTTACTAATTTGATTGGCCACTAAACTTTGGCAATTGAAATCTAAGGCACACTCTGTATGTTTTTCGTCGAAGGATTAAGTTAAATCTCGTCGTATTCACACACATCGTGTTAATACTGTGCTTGGTGTCAAGATTTCTGTCGAACGTAATATATTTTTTAATAAGTTTGACCTTTATAAAATACTCATCTTAAAATATCTGTAAAAATATTGTAATTTTGAAATTGTTGACAATCTTAAGTATTTATTTAAAAAATCGAAAATATTTTTTTTTAGATATTATTGGTTCACTTCGAATATTATTTCACAAAAAATTGTAATTAAGCATTATCTTCGACTGTAATCCATGTAACGTTACAATGTTTTTGACTAGAATCCATGTAACATAGCATGGTTTTCTACTGAAATCATTGTTTTCGACTCGCATTTTTACCCCTT
Source organism: Odontocerum albicorne (assembly GCA_949825065.1). Classification (NCBI taxonomy): domain Eukaryota; kingdom Metazoa; phylum Arthropoda; class Insecta; order Trichoptera; family Odontoceridae; genus Odontocerum; species Odontocerum albicorne. Next base: position 10,217,393 of record OX463857.1, read on the forward strand.
CCAAGTTAATGTTATGCATTGGTTGACTAAGAATATAATTCCACAAATTTCGTCAATATGTAACAATTTTTTAGTACGTGTGTACCGGACGTATGCGCCATCTAAAAATATGATTTATGTAGTACATATTTTCTTGTTTGTTTGATATTTAAAGATGTTTTGTTTAATGTGCTTGCTGTATACCGATTGTAATGAAATGTTTCTTATGCGTGGTCTTGGCAATAGCTACTATCAAAAGTCGGCCAGCCCATGCAATCGTAAAACGTGTGAGATACGTAGTATCTCGCAAGCTATGATGGCATACACGTGCCAAAATAGGAGCTTACGATGACGATTACGATTGGCCGCACATAAGGAGTGCAAAACGTCAAAAATACATTATCAGTTCCTGGAATGTCTACTGTGTTTTTACTTACGACCAACTTCTACCTGCTAAAGAGGAATCTCTTCACCCTGCTACTCTTCACCGGAAAAGCCTTAAATAAACTGGAATCTCCGAGTATTCAGCGGCAGCCATCCACCTATTTTACAGTCTTTGTACCGGTGCTGTATAAAGTGGTCCTTCGAGCCGGATCTACTGCATTACGGTGCTGTACAGCGTGTAACATTAAATTGTAACGTAGCATTGTTTTCGACTGTAATTTATGTAGGATAGCGACTGGATTTAATGTAATTTAGCAATGTTTTTTACTGATTTAAATTGGATAGTGACTAGATTTAATGTAATATAGCAATAGCAAAATTTTCGGCTCGCATTTATCACATCCAAGTTACATAAAGTTGATACATTTTGAAAGATATTTGCTTTTATTTAATGTTTAAAAAAAGCTTTGACATTTACGTATATATTTATTGAATGTAAAAATAACCGGAAAACCGGTTAGTCGAATCAGGCAGTAATTTGAAAGCCCTTGTATTCATTCATCCAGCTTGATCTGCACCAATATGATCGAAATCATCTTGATTTATTATGAACGCGACATCACTTAGTGACAAAAAAAGCAACTGCCCAAAAAAGACCCCTCTTTCGATGGCAACACACACCTGAGTGTTAAAAGAATAGTAGAGACGATGACATTAAGGTTTGACGTCACGGAAAAAGAAAAATGACTCGCATCACAATAAAGTGGATTGATGCCACAAGTACGAATAGCCCAGCAAGTTGCCAGTTTTCTTCGATTATCAAAATCAAAACTTCGAATTCACCAAAATTATAAAAAATCAATAAGATATCCTGATGGAAGATTTATGAAGCACTTAAAACCCAGCCTTTTGGGAGGTCTTATCCAAATGTATGAGTATACATGAACACTACACACATACACACATACACTCCACTCCACCTTAAGCCAAATGTGTTACATATCGGCAGATATACAAAGGTTTATTTGTAGTTTGTCTTTTCTTAGTAAGTTCTTTACGGGTTTCTTATCAAATACGATTTTCTGAACATATGCAGATATATGTAGTGGAGTATAAAATCTTATAACATATTTCTTAATTTATTTTATATTTTGTAATATTTTTAAACTTTCAATAAGAGTCAGTTTCATTATCGAGTAAGAGCGCTTTTAAGGACAGTTTGCAGTCTAAGTGGTGCTTTAAAAATGCCTATTTATTATTATTTTTATTTAAATGTATGGATAAATTTGAGCGATAAACAGATGTTTTAAATGGAAGAAAAATAAATAAGAAATGGTTTGGGAATATTTAACGGATAGATCTTACGAAGGATTGACTAAATACATTTACTGAAAACTGCGTCACAAGATATATGGATGTATATGAAACAAAAATCTTTGTCGCGATAGGCATGTTTGACGCTCTCTTTTTTCCTTCTACTTACCCTTAACAAGGAAGTGACATGATTGTATACGACATATATACTCGTATGTGTTTATTAAGTCCTTATGAGTACATATTATCAGATCCTTATTTACTAAGTCCAATTGAGTAAGCCCAAACAATAATATTGACAACATACTGATGTTTCAAATAATTCGAAGGGTTCAAGAGACTGGATAGATATGGATCATCAAAAGCGAAACGGTATCCTCATACAGGTTCAATAGCGCGTGGTCATTCCTCCTGGATGGAGGCGTCCAGTGTTATCATCCCTGTGTTCAAGGGGATGTTTGATTAATTGATGTTTTTTTATCAAATCATGGAACGTTTTTGGAATACATTCTGCTCATATAAATCACTTAAACTATTTTACGTAAGAATGAGAACACAAACAAATATTTTGCACTTCAATAACTTGACATGATTAAAATTTACTTGGCATACATGGTCGTTAATGTCGTGAATTATTTTTATTCCTCTGAATTCGTGACGATCTCCGTTGTCTGGTTAGTAAGACACCTGTCTCCCAGCCTGGAGGTTGTTGGTTCAAATCCCGCTAGAAACAAGATATTTTTAAAAAGAATTCCAGTCTGGTTTTCAATTAAGGCCTCTTTAACATCTTTCTGATTAGTTAGAAGAGATCGCCACATAGTAATAAACCCGGCAGGTTATACTGTATACAACAAAATTGTAATACAATGTAACAAAATCCACAATATTACTGCATTTTGGATTTTTTTCTGAATTTCAAACTTTTTTTATTTAATAATATATTACACAAACATTTGCCAAAGGATATATCTATATATTATAACTATTAACTAACTGCCATACTGTGAATCAGGCAATGTATGTGGATCTTCCTCGACAGCCGTCCAGAGAAAGACCAAAGAACTCTAGATGACTCAATGCTTCAAAATCCTGCAGAGAAACGGCCTAGATGAAAGCGACACCCAGAACCGAAGAATATACCGGCCTAGAAAGAGAAGAGCCGAACCCAACAGCCAACTTAGGCAATGAGTTGGGACAGTGCCAGGAAGAAGAAGATAACTATTAACTAACTGTGAATCAGGCAATGCCTGTGGATTGTCCTCGACAGCCGTCCAGAGGAAGACCAAAAAGCTCCTGGGTGACTCAATGCTCCAAAATCCTGCAGAGAAACGACCTAGATGAAAGCGACACCCAGAGCCGAATAATATACGGCCTGAGAACGAGAAGAAATGAGTTGGGACTGTGTCAGGAAGAAGAAGATAACTTTTAACTAACTTGACGATTATTTTCTATATGTCATGTTATTTTTTATAATTTTAATACTTGATTTCTTAAAAAAAGTTATCATCTCCATACTACTTATAACTAGATAACAATTCTAACAAATATGTTACTTAACAAAATAATTAGTTTAATAATCTAAATGAATAATTATTGCAAGAATTTTATTCATATTATTATGGAAATTATACCAAATAAAATGTTAAAAGACGATAAATTTCCTCTCCATCATAAATCCCCGCTCACAGGATTATGAGTTAGTGTTTTATTTCCAAGTATTTTAAGCCTTTGAAACATCGATCTTTAGAGTCCTTCGAGTTCCCTTTTAAGTAAGTCCGGCTAGGGATGTGCCTCGAGGGGGATACGTTATTTATCGACACTTTTTCAGCAACTTGTTCCTAGTCGTGTTGCTTATGGCTGAATGTCGTGGTTCACTGATGGCATATAACTAAGTGAGTGGTTTGCCTTCACCCCTCTTATCTCAAAGCCATAAAAGTGCAGCACTCAATGAGGAAAATGTGATCTAATTTATTTTATTTGTTAAACTCACTTCGCAGAAGACCGTCATCTTGCTCACTGCATCTCCAGTATCTACCATCATTTCCTGACTACCTTCATAGTCATTCCCAAACTGTCTTCATCAATTCCAAAGTGTCTTCTTTTAGCGACATGCCTGAAGCATATGGTAAATAAATATAGGTTTATTGATAGCAGCACAGTATGTACATATATAAATACATTCCATAATTGAACATTCATCTCAAGATAAATAGCATCTCAATAGATAACGAATGTCGTGGCTAAGCACTCATCCACGCGTGGTATAGAGATATTGAAGCAACTGAATGACACTGGATATATTATCGGCACCGCCTAGCAGTATGAGAAGAATCCTGGCTGATATTTTTCCTAACGAATAAGCTAACTCTAGAAGCAGTCCCTCTTTGTGTAACAGGAGAAATCCGTGCAAAGGAGATAAAAATTACATCGATTTCATCTAATAAAAAGGTTGTTCCGAATCGATTCAATAGGTTAGAGTATTATGACAGAGTATTGCCGTTGCAGGTCCAGTGGCGTAAAGTGGCTTATCTATTAGTGTTAAAGATATGGGTGGCATGTGCAGCTTTAGGAAGCACTTGAAGACAACCCTTTTTTGAAGGTTATATCAAAATTTATGATTATAAACGAACACAAAAATTATACTTCCCCTTAAGCCGAGTACATTACTATCACATATCGCAAAATCAACTAAGTCATCTTCACGTGATAAGTTATCTGCGGTTTTCTTACCAAATATGTTTTTCTAAATATACGTAAATGCGGTGAAGGGCCTAATTTTATAACTGCAGCTATCACTTTCCTTTCCTAACACTTAATATATTTATTTTATAATAATTTTATTCTGCTTATAATATTATCTTAGTGGGGGCCTAGTTACAACATAAGAGAATCTGCTCTCCAAGCGGCGCTGTGTAAATTGTCATTTTATTATTATTATAACTATAAAAAATGAAAGAAAAACGTCATGTTCAGATAGTGTTGGAGCTTTTTTGTTTAATCCGATTCGTATAACTACTTCTTTTAAAGTCCGATTCTATCGATATCAAGACAAAGTCTTCCCATCTCTACATCACGTATTGTTTACTAACTCTATTTATGACAATACCCCCCCCCCCCCTTTAATCCTCAGCGATACTCCCGATCAGAGAGGGATTATTTTCCTATTCAAGGCTCTATACAATTATTTTCACTAATACCCAAAGAAAATTTGTTTTTCTCCTTTAAATATTCAATAAAAAAATCTTTAGTAAAATGTACCTAGGAATTTAATTTCTATTATATACTTTAGACATTTGTGTAGGAACGCAGTTTTAGTTTTAAATTTATATTTTCATTTAATAATTTAGTACACCTGCTCCTCCGTTTTTTGTTGGCAAAACGTCTGGTAAATTGGTAAATATGAATTCGAATATCATTGGCGCCCATTTTAGAAAAGTTTGCAAACATTTTTTAATTGAATGATGTTGAATATAAGTAAATACATGGTGTTGCATTATTAAATACCGAAAGCAGGGCATGGTTAACACTTGCCTTACTGGGCTAAAAAATTCCACCATCACGGTGCTGGACGCTAAGCGTCCATGGAAAAATGTATATTTTAAATTAAAATTATGCAAAATCTGCTAGGTAATTTTTTATAATAAGTCATAAAAATAATTTTATTACATATTAAAACATCGAATAATCAAATAAAATATAAGTCCTGGTCACTCGCAATCCATCACAGGGTGGCAAGTGTCAAGAGTGAACGGTACCTTAACTGAACGGTTTAATATTACAAAAGAGGTAAAACAAGGATGTTTTATGTCACCTTGCTTATTTAATATTAATAAAGATTCATATTTGAAGAAGCTACAGAGGCCAATGGGATAACTGTCAAATTTTCGAAGCAAATACTCGACCGCAAATATCACACTTCAAAATACATATATTTCAGCACACCGTGTATCTTGCGGAGTAGGCAAAGAGAACTGATCTATAGCTTTTTTATCCAAGCACGAATGCCTCCTCCATATTGATACATATCTTCATGCACTATCAAAAATTATTAAAACTTCTTATTTTACCTTCGTCTTTACTTATTTGATAAGATGTCACACTTAAATATTTATTGTATTATATTACACCTTTATTTGATAAGATATCGCACTTAAATATTTATTGTATTATATTACACCTTTATTTGATAAGATGTCGCACTTAAATATTTATTGTATTATATTACACCTTTACACAGTACAACTTGAGGGATTCATTACCATATGTTAGGTAATATCTTCAAACAAACCAGAAATATGTAATATAGGAACAGAATGGTACCCTTTGTAAAAAAGAATGGGAACCAACGAACTGGAAGACTGGTGTCATTCTAACTATTCCAGAAATCATATTTATCTATGTATATCATATCATGAGAGTAAGAAAAAAGGCCAAATGAAAAACTCCTGCTGTGTGGAACTCATTGCTAATATACATTTTAGTTTCCTCTGTGGAACTTATTGAGAATAAACATTTAAGTTTTAGTCCAGTTCATCTAAAGTTGGCGATCTCTCTTGAGAAAATATCTTTATCTTTGACGGAATGGAACAGTTCCTCAACTGTCTGGACAACTGTTCATTCACTTATGTTGCACAACCAAGACTGGCGCATTCACTTATGTTGCACAACCAAGACTGGCGTATTCATTTATGTTGCACAACCAAGACTGGCGTATTCACTTATGTTGCACAACCAAGACTGGCGCATTCACTGATGTTGCACAACCAAGACTGGCGCATTCACTTATGTTGCACAACCAAGACTGGCGCGTTTTACCCATTCCTCGATAACTCTAATTTTCGCATATTGATATATATTTTAAATAATGATATTATCCTCCTCTCTACGAATATATGACCCAGATATTTCACCATTTTGTGGTATTAAAGAGTATTTATTATATACCTGATCGAGGCAATACTTCCAGCTTCTTTAGCATTTTGATCTTCATGGTCAATGTCTAAGCACCATAAAGTTAAATAAACCATACAATAGTATGATATTTTATCATACATTGCTTAAATTTAAGATTCAAGTTATCATTGCAGAAAACTGATCTATCTCATTTTGAAAAATCCTGCACATGACAATTCAATGTGGCAACTCTTCTATCTGGGTCAAGGATATGAGAAACTAGGCTTTCTAGATTATATAAACCGTCGACTTGATCTATAGGTTGCCCGGTTAGCTTTATACATACACTTTTATAAAACTGTCGACATAGAAAGATACATTTTGTTTTTTTTTAACATCAGTATTCAGTCTTTGGTCGACATCTACTATATTTATTATATTCAGAATCACTGTATATTTGACTTTTTTGTTATGAAGACCCTTTCTACTTTTATGCCTATTCAATAATTTTTATTTCTAAAAACATCTTAATGGAAGCAAAATAAAAGTGGTTAAAGGATACATCCCTTATGTACACCTCTTTGAATTTCTACCGCAGATAGATTTTTTTTAAAGTATATTTTCATCGACATTGACGACTTGTTAAATTTTAATAGGTTTTATGTATTATCTTTTAACGTTTGTCCAAATATTTCGATAGATACATTGAATTTATCTTCCACGTATGAGACGGTATGAATGTAAGCAACAATATATATTACATGCAAATTTCCTCCGCAGTGACATTTCCTCTATTCCATTCCGCATTGTGACAATCTACCACCGGAATCGTTACATGCGCCATGATTTGTGTTCGAGTATTTGCATATAGCGCAGGGGCGACTTCCATTCAATGAACAACTTGCGAAAGATTGTGGTGTACCGTGAAGCGTCTTGATGTGACCATGATTGAAGTGTTCACGCCTTACATAATATGTAGGGTTTCATTAGCTCCCCGTTGTGATTATGTGGATTGGTCCAGTCTGTCGATCACATTGTAAAATAGTGTCCAGTATATTCATTCCCGGCAGAACTTGTGGATATCCATCAGGCTACTCCTGAGGTTGTGTCATGGATGTATAGAAACGTAAACATTTATGTACTCGTATTTTATAAAATTTGCATACACCGCTTAAAGAGAAATAAATAGACAAATAATAAATTAATAAAGAAGAATTCATTGTTTAGCCGAAATAACTCCCAATACCAAGAAGGCTCAAAATACTTTATTTAAAAACATTTTTCGAAATTTTGAAAATGTCAATATCCGAGGCCCTTTTCAAAAGGGACCACCAGTGAAAGAAATAAAAAGTACTTGACAAGTTAGGTATATTTATTAGTCTTGATAGATCAATATTTCTATACCTCGAATAGTTGTCAGGAACATAAAACCAATTACTCGTATTTTCCAGCATAGTTGAATTACCATAGATGTTGCTCCTGTCAGCAACTTAAAAATATAAGAAAAAAAACCTCATATCACTCCTCACATTTGGAAGACATTATTCCTTGTAGGATAGAGTCACGGATATAAACCACACTTACTAAGAAGATGCTTCCGTGGTCTAGTTGGTAAGATGCCTGTGTTCCAGCCCGGAGGTTACGGGTTCAAAACCTACTGAAACCCAGATTTATAAAAATATAACAGTATGAATTTCTTTAATATCTTTCTGGTTGGTTAGAAGAGATTGCCACGTGGCAATAAGCCCATCAATTTGTACTGTATACAACGAAAGTGTTGTACAAAACGATATACTTGAAAAACTTAGGCGTTCTCCACCATTTGAGAATATTGAATCCTTCGCGGGTTGCTACGTACCAGTGCACTGTAGAGGGATCTGAAAAATTATCTCTCATAAATAACATCGAAACTCGTACTGTATATTTGTTTTGTTAGTCTTTCTACACGTGCATTCATTAATTCCACGTGCCCAAACCATATTTTTGTGATCCCAAGTACTTTATATTTGTCAACACATCACCTTTCAGTTCACATTCATCCCTAATCACATGACCCCGTGTATTCAAATTCAAGTTTTAAATTTTTATCCCATTAGTTTTAAGAAGATTCAACATTTCTCCTTGTTGCGGTCCAGAGCTAGATATTGAATATCTCTAGAGCCTGTCGTGTAACCAACCTGTTGAAACGTTTCCGCATCGTGTGTGTTGACAGATCTCTCCACATTTTTCATTTCCCGTATACCACAAGTCTTAAAGTTCTTCCCGCGTCTCCTATATGCTTCGAAATAGCTATTCCTGAAATTTCTGAATTTCTACGTCATTGGAGCAAGTGCTTTATAAATTATATAAAGTGGTTCGTTTAGTAATACAAAAATAACATATATATATATATATATATATATATATATATATATATATATATATATATATATATATATATATATATATATATATATATATGATTTTTTGTTTGGTTTTAGCGAAGGGTTATATATGTTTATTTTAGGTTTTCAGTTACTTCGCGAACTGTAAATATTGGATTCTGACATCAGATCTACCTGGCGATCCCTCAGCAGCTTCCTTACAGCATTTTTTATTTTTTGACCTGGATGACTCTTTAGTAACATTTTTCTCTGTTTTTGATATACAGGAGACGGTATCTATTTTAATTGGTATTTTGTGGGCTTATGACCACCTTTGAAGGCTGAGTTAAGTGCTCGCTTTATGCCTAGGCAACATTCCTCATTATACCTCATATATTACCCTCTACAGAAGTGTAATGGGCTTTGTCAAAAGCCAAAAAATATCCGGCTTGTATAACAAACAATGATGAGGTATTGACAGAATAAAGAGGTTTCCTCAACATCTGTTAAATCTTACCATTGTTCGTCAACAAATGGCATAAAGACTAAAAACCATCTTGTCTGCACTAAGAATAAAAACATTTAAATGATGTACAGAGATGAATCTATGGTATATATTCATCTCTGAATATATACCATTTATATATATATATATATATATATATATATATATATATATATATATATATATATATATATATATATATATATATATATATATATATATATATATATATATATATATATATATATATATATATATATATATATATATATATATATATATATATAAAACAACATATACGATCTCTGTGGCCTAGTTACTAAAACGTATGTCTTTTAACCCGGGGTTCGGGGGTTTGATTCCACGATAATAAATCTCGAAACTTTTGTATTCAAGCACATATATTAACGGTCGCCTTTCCACATGCGAATATGTCGTTTTTTTTATATTATTTGATATATAATTTCTGCATATTATTTTCTTTCTTCACATTTTAGTATTTAAAAGAGATCATCATAAAAAACGCAAGTAAATTTTCTTTATTTTACACGAATATATTTATATTCCTTACTCTTCTGACTTGTATCAAATTTATATTACATAACTAAGTTATCATAGTTTGTACTTTGCGCAACGATATTAAAATGTGCATAGAAACTTTTTCAATATAGAGAAGCGATGTCAGGGGGAAGAAACAGGTATAATGACTTCATAATAATGTATGAACACGATTTTAACCCATCATTTGCAGCAGAATTGAATGTTATTATTTTATATACCAAATTATTTAGTTTCAATAAAGGTGGGATGCAAGGGTGTATGATATCTCTACACATTTTCAATATTTTACTAATTTGCTTGTGAACAAGATGAACAATAAAACGACAGGCGCAAAATAAACTTATTATATAGTTATAATTACAATTTTTTTTAATGTTTTATCAGTGTTGGTTTTCAAAAATATTAAAGGATGACTGTAGATAAACTAAAAGTTAAGGTTGTGGAAAAGATAATATAAGTCGTCAAGTTTTAAGTAAATGATGATTAACTACTGCAAATATAAATTAAATGCTAACATGGTTTATTTTCTGCTTTATGCCTTAAGAAACATTGAATAATATCAGTCCCATAAAAAGTTTGAACAGGAACAAAATGAAAGATTTAATATTTTTATATAGTATTTATAGTTAGACATTTAACACTGTGAAGGTTTTGAGACATTATAATTTGTTTAGTCAAACGCTGTTTATTCCATGTTATATATTATTTATAGTTAGACATTTAACACTGTGAAGGTTTTGATACATTATAATTTGTTTAGTCAAATGCTGTTTATTCCATTTTATATATTATTTATAGTTAGACATTTAACACTGTGAAGGTTTTGAGACATTTTAATTTGTTTAGTCAAACGCTGTTTATTCCATTTTATATATTATTTATAGTTAGACATTTAACACTGTGAAGGTTTTGAGACATTATAATTTGTTTAGTCAAACGCTGTTTATTCCATTTTATATATTATTTATAGTTAGACATTTAACTTTGTGAAGGTTTTGAGACATTTTAATTTGTTTAGTCGAACGCTGTTTATTCCATTTTATATATTATTTATAGTAAGACATTTAACACTGTGAAGGTTTTGAGACATTATAATTTGTTTAGTCAAACGCTGTTTATTCCATTTTATATATTATTTATAGTTAGACATTTAACTTTGTGAAGGTTTTGAGACATTTTAATTTGTTTAGTCGAACGCTGTTTATTCCATTTTATATATTATTTATAGTAAGACATTTAACACTGTGAAGGTTTTGAGACATTATAATTTGTTTAGTCAAACGCTGTTTATTCCATTTTATATATTATTTATAGTTAGACATTTAACTTTGTGAAGGTTTTGAGACATTTTAATTTGTTTAGTCGAACGCTGTTTATTCCATTTTATATATTATTTATAGTAAGACATTTAACACTGTGAAGGTTTTGAGACATTATAATTTGTTTAGTCAAACGCTGTTTATTCCATTTTATATATTATTTATAGTTAGACATTTAACACTGTGAAGGTTTTGAGACATTATAATTTGTTTAGTCCAACGCTGTTTATTCCATTTTATATATTATTTATAGTTAGACATTTAACACTGTGAAGGTTTTGAGACATTATAATTTGTTTAGTCAAACGCTATTTATTCCATTTTATATAATGATACAATCCTCCGTGGCCTGGTGCTAAGACGCTTGTTTGCCGATCCGGAAGTTGCGGATTTGATCCCCGCTGGAGCTCAGATTTTTTTAAAATGGGATTCCAGCGTGGTTTTCACTTAGGGCCCATTAGAACGAGTTTCTGGTTGGTTGGAGGAGATTTCCACATGGCAATAAGCTCACCAGGTTAAATACATTTAAAAAATTTAAAAACTCTACCGGTTTCAAGGTTTTCACCTCATTATCCCGGGACCACAAACAAAACTGAATTATGTTTGAACTGGTACCGACATACACGCTTCTAACGGCAAACATTCGGGTTGAGGATTGGGGGTGGAGGGCAGCAGGAGACAACTTCAGCAAGCAGTGGTGATATCTTGGGAATGTATTATATGTATTTGCCAGATGTTCATCCCAATGCACTGACTTTCTGATTTCTAGGTCCTCTAAAATATCCTGTTTATTTTCGTTACTAATTTTATAAAATGGAATAAACAGTGTTTGAGTAAACAAATTACATTAAATATTTTTACTAAATTATATGCACAGCGAATTTGACACTCGCCGTCTTCTATAGCGGGTTTTGAATCTTGACGACTCATAACATATGTATGAACAATTCATAAAATAATTTTTATGGCACCCTTTAATATATCAGTTTTGATGATGCGCGCATATTGAAGAGTGCGGCCGGGAGACTGCGTTGTTTTGGCCCCAGTAATTGAGCATTTAGATTAAAACCACTGGAGTAGGCAAATAACTTACAGCTGTCTACCCCGGCAGAGTAATGACATGATGTATGTATAACAGCGTTAAGAAAACGATATTTAGGAAAATCGTTAAAAGTTAAAATTAAGGATAAATCTTTAGGAAATATGGGATGAAGAAGAGAATTATTTGATAGTAAAGGAAAAGGAATGTTTTGAGATGAATTAAGCTTTTTTTATTGTGTCCTCAGTAAGATACAGGCAAAATCCTAGTTTATGACAAGTAAAAGGCAACAAACTCAGATAGATATTAATTATGAGTCCACTTTAAGTTATCTGTTTCATAAATCTTGCAGGTTTATTGTTATGCAGCAATTTATTCGAAATAACCAGCTCATCCTGGATGCATAAAACTGTTTCGATCCATAACAGATTTTACAAAAAAATCATTAAGATTTAAGTAAAAAATCATTTACAAACCAATGTCAATAATGGTTGAACTAGAGGAAAGTAATTCGTTCACGGATAAGGAAAGGGAATCTAAGGAAAATTTGCATGAAAGGATATTCTACGTAATGTAATATTTTATCAGTTCTCTCTTTAACATAAATAAGGATAGTGCACATCTGATAAATCTTGGAAGTTCGTTCCATAGTCAAAGCAAGTAAACCGCAAATGATGATGCGTAAAATGCAGTGTGATATATTGGTACGCAAAAGAGCCTCTAATCGCCGAATCTATAATAAGAAAATGACCGTGTTTTGTATGGTATTTATTTTACATATGACAAGAAACATATACATAATTTGCAAAAAAGCAGCAGGTAATTTGATTTGTAGTGTCCCCAGTAAACTAGGATTCTGCCTGTATCTCCTTGAGGTATTGTAACGTGTTACATTTTCATCGTATAAAGTACAACCTAGCGAGCTTATTGCCATGTGGCGATCTTTTCCAACGATCCAGAAAGATGTTAAAGAAGCATTAAATGAAAAACTGGCTGGAATCGTTTTAAAAAAAATCTGGTTTCCAGCGAGAGTTAAACCCGCAACCTCCGTGTTGGAAGTCTTACCAACTAGGCCACGGAAGTCGTCATGTTTCGGAAAAAAACTGGAATCTTTGTACATGCATACATATCATCACGCCGTTTCATTAGCGGGATAGGAAAAGAGAACAGATCTCCAAACTTTTCTATCAAGCACACAACTGATATCTCCTCCACATTCATACATCTCGTCATGCACAATAATCTATAATTCATAATTCTCACTTTACCTTCTTTCAAAATCTGGTAAAATTGGTCCAGCCACGTTTTCTGCGGTCTACCTCTTCCACGCACATTTTGGACTTCTGATTTGTATCCTCGCTTAGTCGTTCTTTCACCATTCATTTTTTCCACATGTCCAAACTATCATAAAGCCCCTTTCTTCATCTTACTTAAAACATTCATACTATCCATGCATTCATTTCTGATGTCTTCATTCTCCCTTCTTTCAAACATTGACACTCCACAAATTGTATTTAGTGCACGTATCTCCACAGCATTAATCTAACTCTTATCCTTCTTTTGCCAAGTCCAAGTTCAATTTCTATACATCAAGGCGGGCACCAACACATTAGTATGTATTGTAATTTTTGCTGCTGTCGATATTCCACAATTGTTGCATATACCATTTTAGGGACTGGTGTTCCGAATAGAAGGATGATGGTTGTTTGAATAAAAGTCGTCGAGATCGGAATACGCAAAGAGAAAGTTTATTGTAAGCGTCTGTATTTATAATGTATAAAACGGCGCAGAACGTGTCGCTGTCTCGCTTCCGATGAACACATGTTTATTGTTGCACGTTCTGTATACATTTCATATTACGGTCTGCAGGAGAGGCAAGAGATATATCGGTGTCTCGTTCTTCGCTACTAGAGAGTTCAATGACCGCGCGGGCGACCTTCGTTCGGTGCCGCCTCGCACTCGCCACTTGCGAGTTCAATGACCGCGCGGGCAAGGGTCGCCTCAGTGGGTTCAGTGACCGCACGCACGGTCGCTACACCATTAAATGTTCCTTAATTTTTCTTAAATATCGATAACGATGAATCACATGTGATAGTTTCCAATTCGAGTCGAGTGAAAAGCGAAAGCGAGGTTGTAAAATTATTGTATTTTATTATTGTAATATGGTCGATTGTATTACACCTTCAAAGTACACAGTAAAACTTAGCGGACTTATTGAGATGTTGCAACACCTTCCGATCAACTAGAATGGTTTAAAAGAGACCTTAAGTGAAAACCAGAATGGAATAATTTAAAAAAAATTCTAGATTCCAACAGCAATCAAACCCGCAACCTCCAAGCTGGAAGATAAACATCTTACTAACTAGACCACGGAGGTCGTCTAATAGGTAAAATTATATGTGATACGTTAGTATACAAAGGATTCTGCCGTCGCTAGAGTATAATGTAGTCTGATTAATTATATTTCGCCTTATTTATATTATATATACCAGGGATGGCCAACTTGTTTATTATCGCCATCGATTTTTTTCGTAAAAAAAGTCGTAATCTACCTGTCGAATTCGCGAAATTTAACACGTAACACACTGTTATTTCCAAGAAATTTCTAAGAAAGCCTCCTTTACAAATTTTCCATCAGAAAATTACTTACTTTTTTTTTTACTAAAAGATAGCTGACTTTAAATGATGCGGTAGTCACTACAAGGGATTTTAAAATAGGTATTTTTTTTACACATTTTGTTGTGTTGGTAACAGACTTGAACTCTTTCATTTTAATTTTTCTATAATCATTATTTAACTAAAACTCCGACTGATATTTACTATAGAGAGATACAAATGTCTTTCTAAATTATTTCTCTTAGTTATGGCTACAGATGCATGACATACTACCTTGATCAAAAAGTTTTAAGACCGGCCACCGTGTGGCGCTGTCAGTCCCCCAATTGGAATTCTTTTTTTTTTGTTAGGTTACCACATCTATCATTGACACTTCCCTCCAAATTTCAGCGTCATACTTTGACATTTGTAAAAGTTACGCTGTACTGAGTACATCTACCTTTGTGCGTGTTTTCGATTTTTTTTAAATTTGAAAATGGCATCAACTGTGCAACAACGAATTTCCATTAAATTTTGTGGGAAAAACGGGTTTAAGGGTCCGCAGACCTTGGAAATGTTGGAGAAGTATTTTTCGGTGGCACGAACGCTTCAGAAGTGGTCGGAAGTCGGTCGAGGATAACTAACGCTGTGGCAGTCGAAAACCGATGAAAACATCGATAAAATCAAAGAAATGTTGGCCGAAAACCGGAAATTGACCATCAGAGAGCTGGCAGAAGACTTGAGCATCGCTTATGGATCCGATCCAGACATTTTGGTTAATGATTTGGGCCTCAGACGTGTCGCTGCAAAACTGGTGCCGAAAGACCTCAATTTCATGCAAAAAAAAGGACCGCGTTGAAATCGCGAAAGACATGATTTCCACTTTGAAAGGGACCATATCGATTTTGATGAATAAACTTGTATTTTCGATTTTATTAATAAAATCCTAAAATTTTTTGATCAAGGTAGTATTAAGCAAAAACATTTTTCTTTCACTACTGTAAAAAAGTAAGCGTGTTCTCATTCTTCGTGAAAATGCTAAGTCATAAGTCTTGAGTTTTTTTCGTCTTAAGGGTTTTTAAATTCCCAAAAGAAAGGAATGTATTATTTTTTTTCTTCACAACTTAGAAAGTTATTAAATACTTAATAAATTCATAGAGTTTATTCCCATCGATTGTGTGTCAACACTGGGTGATAGACTCAAATATAAATTTGTATACTCACCGGGAGAACCAGACGACAGCACACTCGAAGGGCAGACAGGTGCCGACTGTGTTGAAAAGTGCATGCGTTGAATGAGATTTAGCAACATCGCACACCATATTGTAGGTCATGAAGATAACCACGGTCGACCAAAAATTGTTCGCGATCGACCTGTTGACCATCCCTGATATATATTCAACTCCCAAATATTTCAAGTTATCCTCTCATTTTTTATATTTTTTTTCCTTCAATAAATTTGCGAGGCTTCATTTATAAACAGAATACGAAAGAATCATATTTTGTTAAATATGATTTTAACCCCTTTATATTTTGCGTTCAAAATTTAACACGTGGCACATAAAGCCAAAACGTAAGAGATATATTTATTAATTATGTATGTAAAGCGAACGCTTGGAGTATTTTATAAGATTGTGATAATCCGTATACAGAGGGTTGAGTCTTGAATCTCTTTAACAAATTTCTTTACAGATTATATTCCATATTGTAGTCATATATCGTGTACTATCACACAGTGGCGTAACACATATTAATTTAATGTTATTTTAAATTAATAAATATAATAAGATGTGCGATTAAATACTACTTAATTTATTTATTTTATTACAATGTACGGTATTTTATCGACCATTCAAAAATGTTACAAAAGGTATATTTAAATTATAATTATGAATTCGTATGAACACAAATACAACTTATAAACATTTACATTTATCATATGCCAAAATATCAAAATGCACCATGCACATGCGTACTGTATGAGATTTTGGGAAATAACTGTTCAACAGATGTTCGGATCGGTGTACTGACTTTAAAATTTCTAGGACCTCTAATCTGTCGAATTTATTTCCTATTCACTACACATAAAATACAAAATTGAGACAGTTCAAATCTCAGGCATTCAAGGGCCCTAATATACAAAAAAAAGAAAAAAATTATGTATGATAATAGTAAAAATATGCATACGCAGAATCAATCTACTCCAACACAAAAAAGACACATTGAAACGTCAATATATTTATAGATATCTCGAAAAGGATTAGAGAAACATAGTCAACGAAAAGAGTGGCGCCGTGGTGTTCGATTTATGCTCTAGACAAGCAAAAAGCCTGCCTCTCTTAGAGAACTTTTAAACGTATTAAGCCTGACACCAAATATGTCCGAAACTGCAACAAAGTCATAACCCAATCTATACAATCTGAATATGGAAGAATTTGAGTGATAGGAAGTTCTAAAGTTTTTGCACTGGACTATATCCTGCAGTCTTGTACTTTTCGAAGAAATTTGGAAGTCAATCAATTCCAGTAACTGTAGTAAGATGTATAACTTCCAGTAAGATGTATAACTCTTACTCTAGGCAACTAGAAACTGCTGAAATGCGCATGCTAAGATGGTCAACAGGTGTGTCCCTAAGAGACAAAATAAGAAGCTCACGCATTCGTGGAAGCCTGGGTGTTACAGACATCAACAGCAAGATGGAGGAGAGGCGATTGAGATGGTATGGGCCCGTTGGACGCAGAGCACCCGATCACATTATGAACCAGGCCATCTCCATGGATCTTCCTCGAATAACAACCAGAGGAAGGCCAACGAATTCATGGGTGGTGCAAAAAGATAACCTGATGCAGAGGCACGGCCTGGGGAACTTAATCCGGGACAGAAGAGCATACAACCTGAGGACGAGGAGAGCTGACCCCAACAGTCTTCGCAGACAATGAGTTGGGATGGAGCCAGGGAGAAGAATCAATTCCAGTAACTTCAGACAGTCAATAAACCTATTCACTACAGAAATACTATTATATTTTATTTACATTTATTAAAGACAATAAAGAATTTATAAACCAAGATCTATTTTCAGAAGAGGATCTGATGCTAGAAGAAGTAGTAAGAACTTGGAGTAACAGTAAATGACAGCAATAAGTCTTGATCATTTTTATTTCGGCGTAACAAAGAGACCATATTGATGAGCTGAAATCTAAATGGCTACGTACCAAAAAGCAGTACAGTTTTTTTTTATTTATTAAAGCAATCTATAGTACAAACATTTGCCAAAGGCTTTACAAATTTATAACTTAAGAGCTAAAAAACTAAACCAATTTATATATTATAACTATAAGCTAATTTAATTATGGAACTGATGGTTACTTTATTGAAAAATCTTTTTTTTGCTACCTTCTATCTCCATTTTTATATCCTTAAGCTGGAAACTTTTGGATCTTACTACATAAGAGGCTTGAAGCTGCATTTCAAAATGTGGAAAAAATTATGCAATGTTTTAAATCTTTAACATCAAATATTGAAAGAAAATGTATATTCTTGCTGGAATTTATCATCATATCATAGTATAGTACGAGTATATACCATAGTAAATAGGCCAAAACCCATACGATGGTTTTCGTCGAAGAAAGAATACGATAATTGAATTTTGAATACAAGAAAGCTAGAGAGGAATACTTGGATTCTCTCCGAAAGTTATTTGAAATTTGAATCTCGGTGGGTCCGTGATACTGAACGAATTTTAAATACCTAGCTAACAATTTTTGACCCGTTGTAAAAGGGGACGATGTATAAATGATATATATAAACAAATTTTACATTTATGAATATATATTTTCATAAATGTAGAATTTGTTTTACTTCCGTGAATATTTCACGGGTTGCAACTAGTAATATTATATTCTAAAAATATACAAAGTCGTTCTGTCAAGAAAAGCCAACCTTTTAGCACATCCAGTGATCATACAAGATTGCCGCTCGTCCAAATGAAAATACCTTCAAAGCATTTTGCCCAAAGGCAATATGCTTATTTGACTCCCATTACATACAATGGCGTGCCGACTTCAATAAAGGTAAAGGTAGGAAAACCATTTCGACAGTCAATCGGAGCGTGGTTGTTATTGCGACAGGATTTTGAGTACTTGGGCTTTCAGGATGAATGACGAGTGGAGGGGATTTGTGTGAGATTTGTGATTGTGTGCGGTATAGTGTGGGATGAATATTTTTGGTATTTCTGGAGTGATGATGTGTGAGGAGTTGAATTTCGCAAGATGTTTCCAGTTGTAGTTGAGTGTCACTGTCAGGTTGATGAGAGCGTGCAACGGGGTTTTGTTTTTGTGTAATCAAAAATCGGAAAGAAGTATCGATTTTTTTTTTCATGCTAAATATCCTAAGTGAGATACAGGCAAAAGCCTAGTTTACTGGGGATACGACAAATGAAAGGCAACAAACCCAGATTCATTAAAATTGTATGTCCAAATCAAATTATCTATTGTTTTTCTTAAATTATGTATATTTCTTGTCATGTGTAATAATAATAAAAAATATACTCGTAGTTAACTTCACAGACTAAAAGGGAAGTTTCGTAGATCTTCTTATATGTGATACGTTCAGCTTTAAGTGGATTAAAGTGTTCAAGTGCTTCCTAAAGCTGCAACACGTCACCCATATATCTAATGCTAAGAGAGGCAAACCTCTCCTCGCCAGCAAAAACTTGATGATAATACCCAGCCCTGTTAAATTAATTTTGTACTCAATATTTCGCTACGCCACTGTAATTATTCCCGTGTTGATCCATCTGATACAGTGATGCAGAAGACTTTTCCATCCCACGCGTCTGCTGCTACTATTTCCCCTTTCCTTAAACTCTCACAGGCGCCACGCCCTTCATCGCCTCCTACGCTGTTCAGGCATGATCATAGCTTAACATTCCTCTTCAAATATGACAGAAATATGTATAAAATGAAGGAAACCCTTATTTTCTTACATTGAAGAAAGCGCGTTTTATCTACCACACACCCTCGTAAATGTCACTTTTCTTTTTTACGTCGTTCTTTACTATCCATTCAGTGAGACCCTGTAACAGGTTACAGACTAATGATAGTCTCGCTCCGTCATTGGCATGTTTTAAAAAGCGAGTGAAAAAACTCGTTATTTCAAGCCAGTAACATAACATGTTTCATTCCTGATTTTTCTTTCCACTCCACCATTCCTTCCTTTTTTTATTGATGATATTTCCATTTTTTATTGTACTTTATATATTGTTCATGAATTTACTAAGGTGAATAATCATTTGATTTTTTTTGTCTCCATGTAACTTCCTTTGTGTAATTTTGTGCTCGTAGGACGAGATTGCCGCCTAGCAATAATTTCGACGGATTGTTTTAAAATGAAGTGTTAAATAGATAAATGCATACATACTTACCATAACGTCATTTTCGTAACGCAGAGAGCGCTTGACACTCCTATTGCGATAAACATCTAGTGTATCCTGTACATCAATATAAATTATTTTAGAGTTCCTACGACTTATCTTACTTTGCATTTGCTTCATTCAAAATATCATTTAAATTATCCAACCACACTTTCCTTGATCTTCCTCTACCATGTCTTCCACTCGTTCAAAGTTAATAAATAGAGTTTAATTAATTGATAATTAAATTAATAAAAGCATTTCACGGTGGTCTTCTTCATCCTACAGCTACAAAATTATAGTCTTAAGAGTAAATTATAAGAATTTAAATACAATTGAATGGTTTAGAAGATAAAAAATGTTCAATATGATAGTTTATGATTCTAAAAAACAAATTTGCCCATTAAATCACTTTTATTTCCAAAAATGAAAACAATACCTCATTTATTAATGTTTTAAAACAAAATTTTGCTGAAAAACTGAAAATGTGAATTTGTGTACTAGAAGGTATGTGCATTTTTTCCTATCGCTAAAAAGCACAAAGATTATAAAATTCTCTTCGTAATTTTAAGGCCAACAAGTGTTGAGATTAACGCTTCAGAATTTTCAAAGCATAAAATTATAAAAATATTAAACAATAATCTTGGGCATTGAAGAATGAGAAAAATTACAATTTAGTCTGAAATATAGAAAATTTTACTTTTTGACGTAGAAAAGCAGTAAAATGCTATTTTTTAGCCTTCAATTGTCTAAAAATTTCCATGTTGGTCTTACCAGTCAAAAAGTACCAAAAATATTAATGTAATTTAAAAGAGAAAAACAGGCATTTTAAGTTTAAATGTTTTGGGGGCGAGAATAGAACTTTGTTGTCCTAAAAGCACAAAAATGTCGAGAATGCCACTTGTTGGTCCAAAAGCGACACGTATAATTTTAAATGTATAATCTAATAGTAACAAAAATAAATGTTTTGAAAAAAAAGCAAGTTGTGTCCTCTGAGGCACAGCTTCCCAATCAGTGTACTGCGAACGATTGGAAAGTGTGCTTCAGGTATTGTTGAGTACAGTGGATTAAAAAAGTTATGTTATCTTAAACAAGCGCAATTTATAAACTTCCTACCCGGTATCCCATAGCGGAACTTTTCAGGGAATATCGGGTCCTTAACGTAGCCAACTAACACTTCAAATCCATTTTCTGGCACTATCATCAAGAAAAAGAAAAAAATGCAAACTTAGCAGAGACACGTGATATGCGAGGCCACTTATCAAATGTTCACCATCCCTACAGTTACAACACATTTTCTCCAAAGGCAACATGCCTTTTAAACTCCCATGATGTACAATGAACTGCCGAATTCAATAAAGACAAAAGGGGACAAAAAAATCAGACAGGCTATCGGAACGTTGTTGTTATTGCGACAGGAGTGTTTGGGCTCGCAGGAAGAATAACTTGTAGCAAAGGTTAACGCGAACTCTTGAGTGTGGTGTAGTTTTGGTAATTATTTTGGAGTGGTAAAGAACTAAGATTTGTTTTTAGTGGAACAAAGCTTACATAGATCAAGAGGAATAGGATTTTTTGAGAGTTTTATGGATAGATCTTGAGATTTAAAAAACACATGTGCTCACTTGTAGCACGAGATGCAACCTGCTTTGCAGAATCGAAACCTTCCACATGTTGATGCAGGGGTACTAAACTCCAGAGGCAAAGTATTGTTCTTATATTGTTCGTTTATACTAAGTTATTTAAATTTATATACGTTTGTATGTTGTTTATATAATGTATTGGATAATATTATGTTATTACGAAGAACCTTAAATACGAAAAAAATGCAACTGGTTATTTCCCACGTAAAATATACAAAATGCATTAATAAGAATTTTTTAAAACTAAAAGTTACGTTGATATTAATTAGAATTTCGTGGAAATTATGTAATTTGAATAATTTACCGTGACGTGATAAAGGTTGGGAGGCAATACTCTAAAACACAAAAAATAAAAAGGCCTATTAAATGCTTCGTGCGTACTCGAAATGATTTGAATTCTTTTTTCATGTAATTTGAATAAAAAAATATGTGTAACTTACGGGGAAATTTTATTTATTTTCTGATTTCCAAGAGCATCCTACACTAATTGACTTAATAAAAATACTGCTTTTATAAATTAGCACAGCCTTTTTGATGTTAGTCCGTAATGTGCAAAATTATTTATAAAACTCAAATTGTCGTGTTTGCAAAAAAATAATATTACAGCGTGTTACCTAACCTAGGCGTTTTAAATTTTATATTTTTCGGGCAGTTAACCGAGTATAACAGCCTATTTGAGGTTTACTGTTAACACTTTGCCACATAGTGGTCCGAATGATATAAAAAGATTAAGAAACGACACATTTTGGTGTTGAAAATAGTAGTAAAAATAGTAATTGCTATCGTATCCTAAAACGAATCGTGTTAATACTTACTACTATTTTGGTTTCAAAAACATGAAAATAATCATTTTGTCTATTTGAAAGTATAAAAGTATTATATTAATAATGTTACTTTACTCAAATGAATGAAATCAAGAGTCATTGTAAAAAGAAAATTAAATGTGATCTATAGTTCAGAAATGAAAGATTGGAGCAAATTAAGGAAATATTTAATATAACTAGAATGAACTATAAAATACAGAAATGTGAATGCAACCTAACTAAAACATGATGCAATAAAATATATCATACCCTTACTTGACATAAGGTCAAAATAATATTTTTGGTCATAAATACACAAAAACTACATTGTGGTCACAAATTCATCCTTATAGCCACGTTCGTCATTCTATCGTGTAGTTCATGACAGCATCGTGACTAAAATTATGGTTTCCTATTGAACACATCAGTTGTTAAAAAATCACAATGTAGCCAGTTGTTTTTCTAAGACCTGTAGTGGAATATCTTATACTTTTGAGTGATTAAAACCACATATTGATTAAAAAAAACGCTTGTCCACAAAGCGGTTTATCGGACATGGTTTTTAAGGTCCTTACGCATCTTACCAACTAAGCCAAGGAGGTCGTCGTCACGGTATGTTATACTACAAATGTGAGTGGAACGCGTGATAGACGAAGACCAACAAAGCATGATTAGATCAAGTATTTGAAAGAATAAAATTTAAAAAGTCAGAGAAATCGTACGAATTATATGAGAAGGGATCTAGAGGAGGTGAACTATGTGTGTCGAGATAGGAAAGTCATCTAACGATCTGTTATTTGTGTCTACCCTAACAGGGAAATTGCATGATAGTGTAGGATACCTACCTAAATAAATAAATAATTGTCAAAATAAATAAGTGAATTGTTAAACATAATTTATTGTTAAAATTGTAAACATACAGGGTCAATGACCGATGAACTATGTACAAATTGTCACATACTAAAACGTCAACAATGTTTACTCACAAATAGTATTTGTCTGTCTCCAGAAAATAAATATCTACCCGGCAATGCACGCGCTAGAGTAAGACAGAATATGTATCGCGAACTGGTTCACTCATTTGTATAAATTACCCACGCGCCGAGAAATAAATATAGATTATTATTGTTCATTCAACTGTCAAGACTTGTTATTAATTGCCCGCTGTTCACTTTCGCTTTTATCCGCATTCCTGAGTATTTATATTTAAAATAAATACAAATCAAGATCATCACGACGTATCAAGATAAGCACTTCGCTACATCGATGACCCTGAACGAAAAGGAACGCAGAATCGACTAAAACGAATATAGCGATGTCGATATCAAAATCATCAGCACGTCCTAATAGGACACATGCTACATTGATAACGACCATCGCTACAATAGTATGTAATTTTAGAAAAGTTTATTTGAGCCTTGTATAAAGGATCCATCGTTAATCTAAACATACAACTTAACTTATAACTTCATAACACAAAACAGACTTAACTATTGAATAATAAATGATTAATCACTTAACTATGCAATTGGACTCCGAAATTTCTAGAGGAAGTGTACCCTTCGGACATATTACGCTATTATCAGGGGCAACTGTTGTTGTGCTAATTAATGGGCTGGTGGAAGATTTAATTGTAATTAATTATTCACAACTTAGGTTTGGTACATCTGATCTCATTTTACCTGAAGTTATTTAGTGGTGTATTTGGTATTTAGTGGTAATAGTCAGCTGCCGTTTATAACAAAGCGTTCTTGATGTACGAGTAATATTTAACTATATCATCTTAAAGTGGTAATTTTTATCCCAAAGTGGTATTTTTTATCACCTAGTAATATGTTTAATCACAAAGCGATATGCGAAGGGTAATTTTGGGGTAAAAAGAGTATTTTATAAATTTGGAAAAAAGTATCTGAACTCGAATCTCGTTTATTTGTTTCCAAATTCGTAGCGAGAATCAAAATTTGTCGTTTGACAGTCATAGTCGTTAAAGTTGTCATTTTTACATATCGGAAAATTCGATTTATTAATTTTAACGAACTATTAAGTATGAATAAAATATGCTTTTCCATTTTTTGTATTTAGGTCGTGGACAGTGGTTTTGATATTTGGTCGTGGTTCTACAACATGCTCGTGTCGTAGAACGTTGGTTATTCTCGAACAATTCCTTGTTGTCGTCGTCATCAATAGTAATCGGCCTTCCAAATCTGACACTATCTTTGAATGTCGTATAATTACATCACTTTCTAAACCACATTTGACACACACGATGTCTTACCGTATCGTTGGCATACGAGTAGTTTTATTTCATTTTGGTTTGTGTCGCATCTGATTTTTCATAGCCAGTAACTGATCTTTTAAATAAAATTAAACATGATACTTGGCACTTAACATATTGGGGTTAGATTGGAATATAGCTGGTGTAAATAAGGAAAAAAAATATGTAAATCAATCCAACAATCTATCACTTTGAAACTATGGTTTAATATAACAAGAATGAACTATAAAATACAATAATGTGAATGCAACCTAACTAAAAGCATTCTCTTCCAAGATTTATAACGGATAAATGAAAATGAAATTATAACAGAAAAGAAAATAAAACTAAAGAATTAGAAGACGAATTCCTTTTCGGGTGAGATTTTCTTTGGAAAAACGATAAAGTGCTCGTTACGGAAAATTGTTGAGGGTGGTGAACGTAATTGTGTGTGGGTGATTGGGCACAGACCGAGATTTTGTGAGATCAACTGGACACTATCGACAGAAACGATTTATCAAGCCCAGATTCCCGTACAAGATATGGGTGGGTTGAGGAACGTTTAGTAATGTTTTTCAATGTTCGGTTTGAACGAGGATGAGAAATACATTGACCCTTAGATCGGTTAGCTAACATCTTAAATAAGTCATACGAGACGAGCCTAGACCTTTTGATGGCATCTGTTTGGGATATCTTGTTGTGAATCGAGTGAAAACTATGTAAGTGAATTTTTTTCTTGTATTTGTTTGATTTTGGTTTCGATAAACAAAATAAGTATTATATGTCAATATTAAATACACTTAAAAAATACCAGGTGCAAGTGTAGTCTGGATGATGAAACTATAGACCATATACTTTTTGGTTGTTCTTTGTGAAATAAATTTTATTTACTAAAATCTATATCTAAACCACGTCCAATGAACGTTGCGTTTATTCTTCCTTCGTGGAACTTTTCTACTTATGGATGGATTGTTAAATTGTTTAAGCTTAATCATTTGAGACTTGGAATTATCTAGAACTGTATTTTTTTTAAATTATTTTATTATATTGACTAATATAATTACATGGTGACACATATATAATTTGATGGCATAAATTATCCTAGTTTGAGTGGATTGCCGTGGATAAACAATATACGTGAGGGAAAAGTGTGACAGGGAAAGTCCTGAACATAGCCAATTTACATCTCAAATCCATTATCTGGGGCTATCATCGAGACGAAGGGAAGATGCAGACTCAGCAGAGACACGCATGGCAACTGATCAAATATTCACTATCCCTAGAGTTAAAACATTTTTTGCCCAAAGGCAATATGCCTATTTAGCTCCCATGACATACAATGGGATGCCGAATTCAATAAAGGCAAAGGGAGGAAAACAATTTAGGCAGTCGATTGGAGCGTAGTTATTATTGCGACAGGAGTTTGACTACTTGGGCTTGCAAGAGGAATGACTTATGGGAAAGGTTTGTGTGAGCTCTCTTGAGTGTGGTGTTTTTTGTTGTTTTATTTTTGTTTTTATTTTTATGATAATGTGAGGTATATTGTGGGATGAATGTTTTTGGTCTGTCTGGAGTGATGAAGTGTGAGGAGTTTGATTTCGTCTGATGTATACATATGTAATTGAGTGTCACTGTTTGTCACGTTGATGAGAATGTGCAACGGGGTTTTATATAATCAAAAATCGAAAAGACGTATTGATTTATTTTTTCATGCTATATGTACTCAGTGAAATACAGGCAAAAGTCTAGTTTACTGGGGACACGACAAATGAAGGGCAACAAACCTAGATCTATTAAAATGGTGTATTCCAATTAAATTACATGTTGTTTTTTTTTCGCAAATGATATATATTTCTGGTCATGTGTAAAATAAATTAAAAAATAAATAAAACAAAAATAAAACTAAAGAGTGGTTATAACAATAATTTGTTAATTTTCCATAAAACAAAACTTATAACCCCTTAAGAAATATATTGAATTAGTATTATTGATGCAGAATCAAATATTCCACTTAATGTGACAAACAGTGACACTCAATTACATATGTGTACATCACGCGAATCAAATCCCTCACACTTCATCACTCGACAGACCAAAACGTTCATCCCACAATATACCGCACATAATCATAAAAAAATAACAAAAAATACCACACTCAAGAGCTCACACAAACCTTTGCTACAAGTCATTCCTCTTGCAAGCCCAAATATTCAAACTCCTGTCGCAATAACAACCAGGCTCCGATCGACTGCCTAAATTATTTTCCTCCTTTTGCTTTTATTGAATTCGGCACCCCATTGTATGTCATGGGAGCTAAATATACATATTGCATTTGGGCAAGAGATGTTTTAACTCTAGGGATGGTGAACATTTGATCAGTTCAAAATACATTTGAAAGGGAAAAAAGAAGACAGAAGTTAAAACCGTTACTAAACTCAATGAATAGAACAGTGGTTAATATTAAGAAAAATCTTATTTCATTTATTTTATCAAACTTATAAATTTATACAAACGTATCATAACACCATTTCCCTATAGGGATACGCAGAGAAGAAAGAGCGCCAGACTTTCCTATCACTACACACATATTTCTCCATCTATATTTATACACCATATCATATATCTCCTACTATTTCTCTGACTTTTTACATTTCCTTTTTTCGAAATATAAAAAAGTTTTTTTCAACCATACTCTCCTTGATCTTCCTCTACCGCTCTTTCCATTCACATTTGCACAGTATATTTGTTATGTTAATATTTATTCATTCATTCGTTCGTTCTTCATGCCAAAACTATCTCAGAATTATCTTCTTAATCTAACTTAATACATCAGCTCTAAAAAACAATTATTGAGGAACAATTTATAAAGTGACACTTCGAGAGCAGACTCTCCACCAGAACGAGTCTTCTTAAATTCAAATTCATCTCTTATCCCTTCATTCCAAATTCTGTCATACATTATTGCCTCATGTATTCGTAAGATTAAAGTATGCACGTTTTCGCAAACTTTTAAAAGCCATTCTTAACAGAAATAGAATATGCGCTTCCAAGTAGCATTTATTCATTTTTCTTTTCTCAAGCTGCGATTGAAATATGATTGCTTTGAAGAGGTATAACACAAAGTACTTGGCTTTTATTACAAACAAAAGCAGCGCATTCCTTAGCTTCACAGCCAGCAATATTTTTCCTTTGCAAATATACTTTTTTTCAATCCACATCCCCTAGCACTACCACCCCCGCATTCTGGGCCGCCAACCCTGCGCTGCGGGCCATGTCATAGTTATTAATATTAATATAAATGAAAAAATCTCAATAATAATCCACCATATCAATCCTTTGTTATAAATGAGTGACAATTTACGAAAGATTACGAAATTAAGTAATAAGGAATGGATGTGAACTTAAGGCTGATGCGTTAAGTAAGACGAGGAATAGCACTCTGAAAAAAATACATAGGGTGACTATATATGACAATACACAATTAAGGGATTATATATGGTTATGACCTTAAAGCTTAAGTATTAAGTAAAACCAATATAAACAATGTTAGATGATTTCGGCATGTAAAAGGAATAAAGGCTAATATAAGAAATAAACAGTTTGAATGTGAGTGCAAGGCGTAATGGGCCAAACCAAGAAAAACATGGATGGATTAAGTGAATTATACATTGAAAGAAGGAAACGTTAAAAGTTAACGAAATTGTATGAGTTTTGTGAGAAGGTTTATATACGAGTAAGTAGACGAGGCAAAGGAATTGTGGAAAGCTTGCATATAAAAATATTGAGGTTTATCCATTTAGCATATAAAAAAAATGTCATGGTATAATAATGTTTATGTATGTAATTAAGTGACTTTGATGTGGTGACACAAATTATCCTAGTGTGAGTTGATTTCCTATTGAAAAAATATTTATTTTCACAATTGGTTTAAAGCAAAAAAAATTAGTAAAAGTTTCATGAATATTTTCAGTATTTTTTTTTTAACTCCGGTCAAGTTTTTATTTATTAAAGAATGACACAACTTTTGCACCCTTAGATTTGACTGACTGCGTGCATTGCACACAATACGCATTTGAAAGTAGGGCTCTGCCGCCCCATAGAATTACGCCCTCGGTGGCGCTCTATAGTCGGAACCGCCCTAATAGAATGGGCAAACCCACAGAACTACATTATGTTGTCATTGTTAGAGACAATTCTTTTTACACTGGTTGTTCCATTTCAATTCTCATTTCAAACAAACTGTTATCCATTAAATTCAAATATTTACAAAACACATTAACGAGGAATTCTCGAGTGAAACGAAATAGAGGAACAATAAAGGTAAGGCCAAGTAAATTTTGAAAGAAGAAAATGTAAAATTGTGGGAAACCGAAGATGCTAAATGAAACGATGATGTGATTGTTAAGATGCATGGCCGCACGGTAACGCACTGTTCTTCCGACGACCTCCGTAACCTAGTTGATAAGACGGTTTTCTCCCAACTTGAAGGTTACAGGTTCAATTCACATTGGAAACCAGATTTTTTTTAAATGAATCACTTAAGGCCTCTTTAACAACTTTCTGCTTGGCTGGAAGATATTGCCACATGTCAATAAGTTCGCCAGGTTGTACTGTATACAACGAAAGTGTAATACAATACAATACTTCCGTGCGAAATGTC
This sequence comes from Odontocerum albicorne, assembly GCA_949825065.1. NCBI lineage: Eukaryota > Metazoa > Arthropoda > Insecta > Trichoptera > Odontoceridae > Odontocerum > Odontocerum albicorne. The sequence continues at coordinate 10,247,112 of OX463857.1, forward strand.
GCTAGTTTAAGCCCCGTTCTGTGATACTCTCTTCGAATAACACATGTATGTTTTCCGACTAGTATTCGAGGGTTTAAAGATACCTTGACTTCGGTCTTTTAAAAAGAAAATAAAAAACATGCCGGTGTACTCCAATCGTCTCACTTTGGTGTACCATCGAATCCAATACAGCGGTGTTGACTGTGAGTTTGCTGGCGTTCAACGGCTCACTCACTTAAAAGAAACAAAAAACTCCACGCTACAGCTTCGCTTTCCCACTGAACTGACTTTGGAATGGCGCGGAAATCCTCGACTACGAGGTCCAGCAACAATGGCGACGTAATCATCAAATAATATAAAATCGATTGTATTTAAGTCCTTAAGAATAAGTGTTGTCATGTTTTGATTATTAATATCATAGGAAAAATATGGTATTTACGTTTTGATTATTAATATCATAGGAAAAATATGTGTTGTTATACTCGTAGTTGCATTTTGTTTTATACGTTTTGATTATTAATATCATAGGAAAAATATGTGTTGTTATACTCGTAGTTGCGTTTTGATATTTACGTTTTGATTATTAATGTCATTGTAAGAATAAGTGTTCACATAGTTGCGGTTTGATATTTACGTTTTGGTTATTAATATCATGATAAGTGTTTTCACATCGTTGCAGTTTGATATGTACTTTTTCATTTTTAATATCATAATAAGAATAAGTGTTGTCACATCGTTGCGATTTGATATTTACGTTTTGATCGTTAATATCATAGTTACGGTCCAGTAAAGTTAATATTACCGTAGTCAAATATGGTAAGTAAAACCGAAGGACCATACTTTGGTTTACTTCAAAAAGTGGAATGGAACCAAAACGGCAATTTATTTAGCCGAATTTCGAGAGCAGGTGTTCTTATCAGCTGATATATCACAAAAATAATATAAATGAAATAAGAAACTATGTTTCATTAAATACGAAAACTATTAGATAAGATACTTCTTTGCTTCTGCAAAATTTAAAAAAAATACAAATTCAACAAGGTCATTTATGGCCAGGAGATGTGAAAAAAACCGGACCCGGAAAAACACGCTGTCACTGAAAGGAGGTATAATCTTTTTTTTATTTTTTTTAGAGCACATCAACGATGGTGTGAGTCTTACATCGTAATAAAACAGATTTTTAAAGTCCAACGGGAATCAAACCCACAACCTCCGAGGATCTTACCAGCTAGGCCCGGAGAAACGAGAGTTTTACTTTTATTTCGATATTTATAGTATCTCTGTAATTTTTAATTCTCTATCGATGTCTTAACTTGGTCATCATAAGTGGTAAAAGGCCTTACAGAGTGAATACAATATTTCAGTGTCGTATCACCACTAAGATTTTTTTCAAACCACATTTGACACACACGATCGCTAACTAAATACGAGTATATGTATATGTGAAGTACATGCCATGCCAAAAAAGTAATTTTTTATTTGTTTTGTGTTGCAATTTTCAAAATAACGCCAAAACCCCCTGCTCAAGTAATTTCGGTAAACAATGTCCGAAAAAGTGTCAAAATTTAACTGAAACATTCCCTGATTGTGTGATTTGCGTTACCAGTGAAATTATATACAATATGTCCATAAACGCTTTTAATTGCTCAGGTCAGAAACTTTTGGACTTCAGTGTTGTGTTTTGTGGGTTGATTAATAGGAGTATATTTATTTATTTATTTATTTATTTAATATTTCATTCCAAATACAATCTGGCGGGTTTATTGCCTGGCGCAATCTGTTCCAACCAACCAGACAAAAATAAATAAAGCAAGTTCCGTGGTCACAAAAAATATTCAAAATATTATTCATATTTATGAAATTTATAGACATAAACATGTTGAAGTAAAATTGAGATATAATCAATTAAAGGAAAAGGAAAAAATGGTGGAGAGGAATGAAAAATCGGGAATGAAGCACGTTATATTACTGACCAGAAATTAAGAGTTATTTTCAGTTGCTTCTTAAAGCATGCCACGGACGGAGAGAGTCTAACATCGGTTTGTAACTGATTCCAGAGACTCACTGCAAATGTGACCAATGCGAAAAATAAAAACAGAGCAAAATAAAATACAACCTTTTTCAATAAATGTGCATTGGAGTGAGCATTGTACTGGCCAATAGATCCTGAAAAACTGGGTATGTGTTTGGATTTAATAAAAAATCTACAATGAGTAGAGACAAAGGGATTCTTTGTAAGGGAAACTAAAAATTATTTTCAGTGGAATTCACTCGAAGTGTATTACGTCAGTGCATGCATACTCGTATTAGAGCGTGGTGAGTGTGGCACGTGTCCAGCGTTATGTACCTGAAACTGGGACGGAACTTACGAGTATAATAACATATATGTAGAAAAAATACAGTACTTTTTTGGAGTCGTATAAATTTCGACGTACCGTAAATTTTTCATTTAAGCTGTCTTTAACATATTTACACGAATTCACTATAGCGCAGCTTATGATGTTTTAAATTTGATCTGCATAATAGTGACATCTATTAAGTAATGTATGTAATGGGTGATTTGAAAGAAACATTTAAAGAAGGGTGATGACAAGAAATAAGGTAAATGAAGCACTCAATGTAATAAAAAATAACCTCGCTATATCAAAAATAATACAAATGACAATACATAATAGTCTGCAGGTTTGACTTACGGAATTGAAATTTGTATTTGGCAAAAGAAAGTTAAAATTACATGAATGCTGTGGAGATGCGCACACTAAGTAAAAGTGTGAAATGTCAATGTGTGAAAGAAGGCAAAATGAAGATATCGGAAATGAATGGTTTAAGAATGAAAAAATAGTTAATGAATGGATGAAATAGATGTTTTAAGTAAAATGAAGAAAAATATTGAAAGAATGACTTAGCGAGTATACAAATCAGAAGGGCGTAGTGTGCGTGGAGGTAGACCGAGGAACACATGGCTGGATCAAATAGACCAGATTTTAAAGAAGGTAAAGTGAGAAGTATAAATAATAGAAGAACGAGTGTGGATGTATGTATGTGGAGGAGGCGAAAGCTCTTTGCTTGGATAGAAAAGTTTGGAGATCTCCTCTCTGCCTACACTTAAGGAGCACTGTATGATAATGTATATGGATTAAATAATCAATTGTTCTAAATCGATATTTTCATATATATTTTCGAGTGGAAGCGGACGATACGTGAATTTATTATTTATAGTTAAGGCATTAACATTGTGGAGGTTTAAAGACATTTTATTTGTTTTTATCAAACACTGTTTATTCCGTTTTTTTGTAACGGTATAAATAACGTTACAAAAAATCGAATAAACAATGTTTGATAAAAACAAATTAAAATGTTAACTATTATTAGATAATGACGACTTTCGCCAAAATCATCTGTGTTATATTTTAACTGTGTTATATTTTAATCAACTGTGTTATATTTTAATCAACTGTGTTATATTTTAATCAACTGTGTAATATTTTAATCAACTGTGTTATATTTTAACATTTTCCAGTGAAAAAGTACTTTCACTGCTCGTCGTTAGCGAATATTCTAGAATATAAACTTTTAAGTCCAACTGCGGTATATAAGTTCAGGCTTACTAAATTCAACTTACGTTTTTAAATTTAGGGTAAGCGTAAAGATCCCTAAGATAAAACTGTTACTTTAAGAACAGTGGCAAGGGCCTGTTCTTGCACTTTAAAAGGTGAAACTCTTAAGTGTAAATGCAAGAAGAATGACACTTTATGCTCGTCGCAATATCAGTCGTCCACTTGTTTGTTAAATGCAAATGTTTAATGTAACGTTTTAAATCTTTTATTTAAAATTGACGCAATCCAACCCCAGGCTAGTAAAAGTAGAGAGGGTATAGAATCGCTAGTGAATATGAATTTATTATTCTAAAACGAACGATTTCTTCCACATTCGCTACATAGCGAAATTCGCAATATACTCTTAGAGTCTAACGGTTTACTGTACGAGTACTCGTATATCGCTGTCTGCCATATATGAATCTGCGTTTCCATCCGGTGCATATTCGAAATTGCTCCGGTATGAATTAGCCAACTTATATATACATATTTAATCTATGCAAATATTTAACATATTTGGAAGTCATGTTTGCGAATATATAATTTAATTATTGCGAATTATTTCTCCAGCTCAACGCACCAACGCACCCCGAGACCAGCCGCCGCTGGTAGTAGTATACATATATAGAGAAACTCTTTTACTGATCCCAAACCATAATCTAACCCTATTCTAGGAATCCTTCTCATACTCAGCCAGCAAATACTGGAATGAGTTGCCCCAGGCCTTGAAGGAGCGGATGAATAGTTGTACCTTCAGAGATGCTCTAAAGTGTTATCTTCTGGGTGGTTAATGTATTTCTTAGTGGTTAATAGGTCTCTTATTTACTTTTTTTTTTCTCATTCTTATATTACTGCTTAACTATTTCAATGTATTCGTGTTTTTTTTATGTGTGAACATCATTTCCCATTTGTCATTTTACTTTCGTAAAATTTGAACTCCTTTGAGGCTTTTCTTTTTTTTGTTCTTGCTGACAGTTAACCTGAGGTGGTATGTGTGGGTTTATTTTTATTTTGTTTTCTGCCATACGTCTTTTTGTTTTTTAATCTAGATATGCGGGGGTGTTGGCTGGAAGCCCCCCTATGCCCTTGCGGTCGGGCTCGTCCTACATTAGTGGGGTGTACCTCAGCCGAGGGAATGTTTGTGGGATGAGCCCGGACCTTTTAATGTCTTCTCTCTTGAATGTATTTTTTTTGGTCATCTGTTTATTTTCTGTGTTTTTTTTCTCTTCTTATTCTACATGTTCAAGGGTGTGGGCTGAAAAACTTCTGGTATCCCCGTGGCTGGGCTCGCCCTATATTGGTGGGGTGTATCTTGGCCGGGGGGAAGTTATTAGATGAGCTCAGACCTTTTGATTGCTTCTGTTTTTTTAATGTATTATCTTTTTAATGTGTTCTTGAAATATATCTAAATGTATGATGTACATACTATGTTGCTATCAATAAACCTGTATTTATTTATATTTATATGGAACAATCCACTTTCACTTTGACATATACACCTGTAAGAGCGACCACAGAAACTATGGAAGATTATTCCAGTGAGACTGATTTTGCATAAGTAAGTTCTGGTTTTTTCTCCATATAAATCAATCTTAAAACTCTCGTCAAAATGTGTGTTTTATCAGTCATGAATAACCTCTTAAATAGGCTTATTAAAAAAATAAAGCCTTTATGAGAGGTTACTCTTCTATCATAGTTAAAATTGCTAAAGTTTATAAGTCTGACTTATAAACTTAAGCTTTTTTAACTATAATAAGTAACATTAGAATATTTGAAAATATGTAAAAGATTATATATTTTACAGAGAATTCAAGTGTTTCATTTATGATACGTGGTTTTCATTTATTTATGTACTAATCCTGGAACCAATTACCCGCGTATATGAAGTCATTATTCTAAATGTGGTTTAACGAACAAATCTGGATACTTGCGTTATTTCAGTTAACCAACTTTAAGTGTAAAATAAATTGATTTCAGGGAATACATTTTGAAATTTGTAACAAAATAAGAAGGTTTTACGTGTTAAATGATTGAGAAAAAACTATTTTTATAATGGTAAATGGAATCTATTTTCTGTACCGTCTCCCTATAAATTAACCTTTTATGTTTGAGGCTTAAACGTCACGGGCAAATAATATTTTTTAGAACGTGCCACCGACATAGTTTAAAGTAAACGTATAAACGTTAGTTTTATCATGCTGTTGAGGCCCATAAATCAAAACGCGTCAGCTGCCTTAATAAAACAAATACAATATATCAACTATGATTATGTAATAACAAAATAAATTACACCCTAATGTCCTTTATACATACATCACGATAATAATGATCCATTGCATATATATAAAACTCGCATGACAACTGACCTAATATTCACCATTCCTAAAGTAAGAACAGCTTTTGCCTCAAAGCAATAACCTATCTGATCTTCACGACACACAATGAGTTATCAAATTCAATAAAGGTAAAAGTTGCGAAAATTTCAGGCAATGGATCGGTACGCGGTTGTCATGAGAGCAGTGAGTACTTAAGCTTGCATAAATAGTATATTATAGTGAATATTTGTGTAAATTCTGAAATTTTATATGTTTTTGATAAATAAATTGCGCTATTAATTTCTTCAAAATTATGAAGTGTATCAAGGGTTGACTCACGTGGTGCACACTTGTTATTTTTCTCACCCCTTAATATCAATCAAGTTAATAAGAATTTATTAACTTGATTGTAAAAATCGTCAATATATGTTGTTATATTTATTTATCCTTAGTAAGTAAGATATACGCATTAATATATTGTTGTTGACAAATGAAAGAAAACAAACTCAAATCCATGTAAAAAGTGAGTGTACCTTGAATTAACTGTTTTTGTTTTTATTGTTTTTCATTTACGAGGTATTCATTGTCATGTAAATAAATAAATTAATGAATTAAAAAAAACAAAAGATAACGTGTGAATATCTTTCAAAACACTTACAATTTAATTCAATAAAAATGTATAGTACAAGATAGAAAGTAGAAAATATAATCAAACACATTACAATTAATTTAATTTAATCAACAAGACAAGTTTTATTAAATATAAATTACAACTTAAAAACTAAAATCTGTCTCAAGAGGATAATATAAGACATATTTAAAAAAATAAGACAATAGGGAACATCCCCCATGTATTATTTAAAGTGCATACATTTCTATAGTATTAATGCGTCTCTTTTCAGTCGTTTTCTACGGCCACATTTCATTCCCAAACATTATAGTTGATACTTGATTCCTGTTGTGGATTATCATCTTAACAGATTTTGATACTATCTGGTTCGAATATAAAAGTTTTTAGTTCCTCGTTGATTTAGTTTCCTATCGCGAGACACCGTTCGATATTCGTCATAACTCTCCCATCATCTAAGAAAATACTACCTATTAAGCAAAATTCTTTAACTTGCTCTAATATTTCATTTCACTCACCCATTAGTATTTCCCATCACGAGCAATTAATTTGAAACGATTTAAATCAAAACTGTCGTAAACCTCTCACTCCATTCCCATAAAGAGTAAGGCCATAACTTTGTACAGAAAATCCAACTTACAAGTTTAATATTTTTATTTTCCTATCGTAATAAAGATGTACTTTCTCGTTATAGTCGTATTTGCGGGGTTGCAAAATGCGAGTGAGTGGCATTTTAATGGAGTTTTTATTCCCAGAACCAGCTATGAATAAAGAACATCTTTAACTGTCAGAAGATGTATTTTATAAATTTATTGCCAGTGTCCCACTTCTGTTAGTGGTTTTATAACTATTTTATGAATAACCCTTCTACGGTCAGCGTTTATTTTTCTTGTCATAAATTTAATGAATTTCTAATAACAATAAAAAATAAGCTGAAGATAAACACTCTGAGATGATTTGGGCACGTAGAGTGAATGAATAAAGAAAGATTAATGAAACAAATGTGAGTGGAAGGCGTGGTAGAGGAACACCAAGGAAAGTATGGTTGGATTAAGTGTGCGGTACAATAGAGAGCCGATTATCAAGAACTCAATTATCTGAGAGTTGCATTAACCATGATTCCTTGTAGTACCTTTTTTGTTTAGTAATTTCGTAAATATTTTTTTTCCAAATTTATAACAAACATCTACGTTTTGAAAATGACAAAGTAAGGAGTGTTAAATTTATAGTTTACATTATACCAATTGACTAATGCTAATACATTGGCGGTGTTTCCCTACGTCCCCACCGACACGAAAATGTGTGGATCTGGGGCTATCCAAAGTAATTTTAGTGGTTGTATCTGTAAAACATTGGGAAAGCGTATATGTGTACTCATCTAGCATAGCAAAATTTATCTAGCATAACAATCCTAAAATTTTTTACCTGAATAAAAACATTTGAATAAACCATGTTTTTTTTTCAATTATCCGGGCTTGAGTGTCCCCCAATTACCACGGATAATCGCCTTTCTACTGTATTTTGAAGAAAAAAAATTAAGTCAGGGAAATTTTAGGAACTATATGAGAATGTGCATAGACGTAGAAGAGGCGAAAAATATGTGTTGCGATAGGAAAGTTTGACGCTCTCTCCTTTGTCCCTATCCCGATAAGGAGATGGCTTAATGGTATGTATGTAACATATAATAGTTAGTTGAGGTGGTCCAGTGGCAATTTTTGAGGTGTCTGTATCATAGGGAGGGGTTGCTAAGTGATCTTGGGTTAAACATTGATAGATTGTCTTTTCCAATCTTCAGTCGCTTGAGGTTCGTCGACGTACCTTTGATCTTGCATTTCTTAATAAAATCTTGAATAGTCTTGTGGACTCACCTACGACTCTTGATTTAAGTGTTCCCTCCGTTCTCTTAGAATACCTGCTTTGTTCAGCTTAGATATATTTAGAAGGAACATCGGCTTTTATAACTCAGTAGTGTAGGAATGTGCCGATAATAACATACAATGCAGTAACTGACTCCTTTGTGCACATATTTAGTTCAACACTGTGAGAGTTTAGGAGGATGGTCGTTATATTAGGAGGATGATCGTTATATCAGGAGGATGGTGGTTATATTAGGAAGATGGTGGTTATATTAGGATTATGGTGGTTATATAAGGGGGATGGTCGTTATATTGATTGAGCCATAAATTATTAATTTTCTTCCATAAATTAATTATACAGTACCAGGCGGTAAGTAATACACACCGGGCTTAAGTAAGAAACTGTCGGTCATAATCGGCTAACTTCGGCTTTGTAGAGCGTCGTCTCTGTCGCACGATGCGCTAACAGTCCGCTTGACAACGACTGACAAATCGCGACGGAGCACGTGAATAAATGACAGAGACGACGCTCTACAAAAACGAAGTTAACCAACTATGGCCGACAGTCTTTTTCTTAAGCCCGATGTGTATTGCTTACCGCCGGGAACGGTACATCATTTGTAACACATCGATCAATAAATCCCAAGACTTACTACTAAAACATCATTCGTTTGCCAAAATTCTTCTTCGTTCATCAATATAGTTTCCTTCAAGAGCGATACATTCATTCCAACGCTTTTCTAACTTTTCTATGCCAGCCGTGTAGAACGATTTATCTTTGGTTACAAAATAGGCGTTAGTTTCGGCAATCACTTCTTCATTGGATCCAAATATAATTCCCTGGAGCATCTTTTTGAGATCTGCGAACAGCCAATAGTCGCTGGGGGCCAAATCTGGAGAATACGGTGGGTGCGGAAGCAATTCGAAGTTCAACTAATGGAATTTGGCCATCGTTACCATCGACTTGTGACACGGTGCATTATCCTGATGAAAGAGAACTTTTTTCTTCTTCATATGGGGCCGTTTTTTGCAATTTCTGACTTCAAACGCTCCAATAACACTATGTAATATTTGCTATTGATGTTTTTCCCTTTTCAAGGTGATCGATGAATATTATACCTTGCGCATCCCAAAATACGGAGGCCATAAACTTCCCGGCCGACTGTTGAGTTTTTGGTTGCTTCGGACGACTTTCACCGGCTGCTCTCCACTCAGCTGACTGCCGATTTGATTCCGGAGTATAGTGGTGGATCCAAGTTTCATCCATTGTCACATACCGATGCAAAAACTCCTGTTTATTTCGCGTAAACAGTGCCAAACAGCGCTCTGAATCATCGATGCGTTCTTGTTTCCGTTCCATTGTGAGCAAACGCGGCACCCATTTCGAAAAAAGCTTTTTCATGACCATGCAAAATAGTGTAAACACTACCAAATGATATCTTCAGGGTGTCAGCTATCTTACGCAACTTTACTTTGCGATTTTCCATCACGATTTTGAGGGTTTTTTATGTTTTATGTTGTAACAGATTTTTATGTTTACTGGTGTAACATTCACATACATTTGGACGACCAAAGCGTTCAGCATCATTTGTGTATGTACGACCGCGTTTGAAATCAGCATACCACCGACAAATGGTTGTTTTTGACAGAACAGAGCCCGGGTACCACTTTTCAAGCCATCGCTGAGTTTGAACGGTATTTTTTCCCATTAAAAAGCAATGTTTTATTAACACACGAAATTCAGTTTTTTCCATTGTTTTGAAAATAGCAAAAGTAGCGTCACTAAAACCTCTGTAACTCAATGACACAATGTCGGAATTTCATGAAAGTTTGACACGTAACTTCTAAAGGCTGGTACTAACTGAGAATGGTATGGATTTGTTATTAGAGGCGCCATCTGTTGGTCACTCCTGGGACTTTTTGATCGATGTGTTAACATGAATAAAGGAGCGTTAAGATGCTTTGGACATGTCGAGAGAAAACCTGGTTGGATCAACTGGATTAGATTTTGTAATGTGAGAAACATGAATAGTAAAAGAGTGTACCTAAGGTGATTGTTTGAATATGGAAAGGAGGTAAAAGTTGTGAGTTTGGAATGAAAAGCGTGCAGATCTGTTATCTCTGCTTATCCCGTAATTGATACGGTGTGTTATGTATGTGCATCCTGAATATTGCCGATTTTCTTGAAGAACTTGTAGACTTTTTGCATTTTCTTCTTAATTGTCTGTTTTTACTTTCAATTTAATGCATATTTATTTTTAAATGTTAATTTTCAGATATCAGATTTTGACTACAGATTAAAATCTTAAAGATTATCTAATATAAAAACATGATATTTTTCCCTGTCGGGAGAGGCAAAGCGGACGGGGCGTTATACTTCCCTATCACGACACACATCTTTCACCTCGTCTTATACAAGTTTGAAAAGAAAACAAATAATATTCCTCAATATAGCTTATGGGCGTCTGGTAGAGCCCAGAGACCGCACCCTGGACGCACCCTTTTACCATTCCAACGAGTATAGTACTTTCAATTATAGCTTCACATACTAGAATTGGAATACACACAATTATAGACGAGATACATTGGTGCGAAGAATCTCCCGGCTCAACATAGTGAATGACATGGTGAGGATTGGAACATGGAATGTAAGAAGCCTTTATGCAGCTGGTAAAATGGACAATGTTGTGCAGGAAATGATGAGAATTAAGATTGACATCCTTGGTATTAGTGAACTCAGATGGACTGGAACAGGAGTGCATCAACATGAGAAAGGCAACCTGTATTATTCTGGAAGTGATATATCTGACAATAACCACCGGAATGGGGTTGGCATATTTGTATCACTAGATTATATTAAATTTGTTAAAAAGTTTGTTCCCATATCGGACAGAATTATGATTCTACAGTTAGAAGCGCGACCGTTCAATGTAAATATTATACAAATATACGCACCAACAGCTGACACTAGATATGATGACGAAGTTGAAAAACTGTATGAAAGCATCACAAATGTTCTGAAATCGACAAAAAGTGATGATATAAATATTATAATCGGGGACTTTAATGCAAAGATTGGAGAGGGCCGACGTTCACACTTAGTAGGGGATTATGGTCTAGGCCAGTCTAATAACAGAGGTGATAGAATGTTTGAGTTCTGCGAAGAGCATAATATGGTAGTTGTGAACACATGGTATAAGCTTCCGAAACGCAGACTATACACATGGAAATCACCACAAGACAATCCATCTTGCCCCAATCCTATCAGAAACCAGATTGATTATGCACTGATAGGAGAAAGATTCAGAAACAGCATTAAACGTGCCGCAACATATCCCGGAACCGATATAGGATCAGATCATAATCCACTTATTATAGATATTAAATTGAAATTAAAAATATTAACGAAAAGATTTATGCATAGGAGAGTTGACACTGAAAAGTTGAAAGTTGCAGACCTTAGAAACACAGTGTCCACTGAATTAAATGAAAAACTACAACAGATAGACAATAATGCCACGTCAGTTGAACAACAGTGGAATAATTTTAAAAACACAATACACGATGTCTGTAAAGAACATCTAAAATCTGCAAAAAATATTCGTAAAAAACAGTGGATGACAGATCATATTTTAAATTTAATGGAACAACGTAGAGTGGCTGGTATCAGGGATCGTAATAGCAGTGAGTACAAAAACCTCCAGAGGACTATAAAACGAGAGATTAAAAAAGCAAAGGAAGAGTGGATAAAGAGACAGTGTGAGGAGTTGGAGCGATATGATCAGATGCACGTCTCATTTAATATGCATAAAAAACTAAAAGAAATGACTGGCCTCAGCAGGAAGCCTAAACCTACCTGTCTCACAGACGAATCTAATAACCTGATCTTGGAAGATTCGGAAATCTTAAAAACATGGGAAAATTATATAAGAACACTCTTCCAAGACTCTCGAACTGACGTTGAAATATCAGAACATAGTCAAGGTCCTGCTATATTGAAATCAGAAATACTACATGCTATATCAACATCTAAACCTCGAAAAGCCTGTGGACCCGATGAAATCCCTATGGAGGTTATCGAGTTGATAGATGAGAATAATATTGATTATTTACTTGGACTGTTTAATAAAATATATGACACAGGGACCATCCCCCAAGATTGGTTAAAATCTGTATTTATTACATTGCCCAAAAAACAACACCCAAAAAAATGTAATGATTATCGCCTCATAAGTCTTATGAGTCATGTTCTGAAATTGTTTCTTAAAATAATACATGCCAGAATAAGACTGAAATGCGAGCGAGATTTGGATGACACTCAGTTTGGGTTCAGGAATGGTTTTGGTACCCGTGAAGCGCTGACAACAATAAACATATTATTACAAAAATGTTACGACCAAAGAAAAGACATCTATGCTTGTTTTATTGATTATGAAAAAGCATTTGACAGGGTTAAACACACATATTTAATTGAGATGCTGTTGAGATGTGGTGTGGATGAAAGGGATGTGAGAATAATCAAGAATCTGTACTGGGACCAAAACGCTATCATTAAATTGGAAAACGGAAACACCTCACAGGGTATTCCCATTCAGCGAGGAGTCCGTCAGGGGTGTGTTCTCTCACCAACTTTATTCAATCTATACTCTGACTTGGTCTTTAAGGAAGCGCTGACTGAGACAAATCTCGGTGTGAAGGTCAATGGGGTGGTCATCAATAATATCAGATATGCGGATGACACCGTTCTAATTGCGGACAGTTTAAAAGGCCTTCAAGAACTGCTTGATAAAGTTGACTCCGTTGGTGAACGTTTTGGTATGAACATTAATGTGAGCAAAACTAAAATGATGGTTTTTAGCCGAGAATGTCATCCAAATGTCCACCTTACGCTAAGGGGTGTTGTTGTCGAGAGGGTGAAACGGTTCAGGTACCTGGGAAGCATGATTACTGAGAAACTGGATCCTGACATTGAGATAAAATGCAGAATAGAAGCGGCACGAACGGCTTTTAATAAAATGAAAAACCTTCTTTGTGACGATAATATAAACTTAAAGCTGAGACAAAGAATGGTCAAATGTTACGTATGGTCTGTCTTACTTTACGGCGTAGAGGCGTGGACTCTTAAAGTTAACATAATAAACCGCCTTGAAGCGTTTGAAATGTGGATCCACCGTAGAATGTTAAGAATATCTTGGACCGATATGATAACAAACACTGATGTACTACGTAGAGCCAATGCAAATAGAGAACTATTCACCACTGTTAAGCTCCGTAAAACATCATATTTTGGCCATGTAATGAGAGGTGACAAATACACCGTACTTCAGCTCGTCATGAAGGGGAAGATCGAGGGCCGCAGAGGGGTCGGCAGAAGACAGCTCTCCTGGCTTCGAAACATCCGACAATGGACCGGCGTCAGAACTGTGGGGGAGCTGTTTCGCGCCGCCCAGGACAGGGAAGCTTTCTCTCAGATGGTCGTCAACGTCGGGGGGACCCGGCAGGACACGTGAAGAAGAAGATACATTGTTGGGCGTTATCTAGAACAAGAGTGAACAAATTTAATAAAAAAATTAAATGAAAATCAAACAAGTAATTTACATACGTACAAAGCATCATATATTTTCCTTGTTGATGTGGACAAAGTGGATAGAGTGCAAGATTTATTTATCTTGTCACACATATTTCGCCTCTTCCACATCAATACACCTTCTCGTATAACTCCTACGATTCTCTGACTTTCTACGTTTCCTTCCTTCAAAATGTTATTCACTTGATCTGACCGTTCTTTCCTTGGCATTCCTCTACCACGCTTTCTACTCACATTAGCACTATATATTTCTTCTATTAGATTATCTTCATTATTTCGTTATACATGCCAAAATTATCTCAGAGCGCTCTTCTTCATCTTACTCAACACATCAGTGTTAATTTCACATTTATCCTTAATGACATAATTCCGTTTATGTTATACATTGTCACCAGCCCATTGAAAAAGATTTCTCTGCATTTTTACATTTCTTTTTTTTTTTTCAAAATATCATTCGATTGATCCAGCAATGCTTTTCTTGGACATCTTCTACCACGCCTTGCACTCACATTTGCACTGTATATTATTTGTCTTTCTTCATTTATTCGTTCCACGTGCCGAAACCATCGAGTGCTATTATTTATCGTATGTATTTATTTATTTAACACTTTTATTGCAAATACAATCTGGCGGGCTTATTGCAAGGCGACAATCTCTTCCAGCCAACCAGATAAAAATAAGTGAATAAAGCAAGTAACATGGTCGCATAAATCATTCAAATGACTATCCATCCCCACGAAATCCATGAACACGAAAACAGAAAATCACCCGAACATTCCTTTTCTTTTAAAGTGAGATGTCGTCAATCAAAGGAAAAGGAAGGGATGGTGGAGAGGAAAGGAAAAAATTCAGGAATGAAACACGTCATATTACTGACTAGAAATTAAGAGTTTTTCAGTGGCTTCTTAAAGCATGCCAAAGACAGAGCATCTTATACAATACATCCGACTACATTAATTTCTAATTCACATTAATTTCTAATTACCTCGTTCATCTCAGTGCACGGATTTCATCCAAAGCATTTATTCATTTCTTTTTAGTATTTTCTACGTCCACGTTTTACTCCCATATATAATATCAAAGTGTGTACTATATTACTTTAAGTAATACAAGTAATTAAAACAAATGTTTTTTTCGTTTGCACTATTATGCTATTATGGTGGAACCAAAACTTTAAATTAATAATTTTGCACCAAATTTTGAATGAAGGTTAACCGCGAAAATGAATAATAGAAGATTGTGCATAATGAGATGTGTGAATGTGGAGAAGGCAAAAGTTGTATGCTTTGATAGAAAAGTTTGGAGATATGTTCTCCCTGCCTTCTCCACAAGAGACACAGCGTGATAATATGTATGTATGTCATTAATAAATCATTTTCAGCTATCTCCAGGACGTAATTAAAATTTAAATGATTATCCAATTTTAATGTTTAAAATTAGAATAATTAGCAAAATGACACGGTTTTATGAAGTCATAAACTGATGACAAGTATTATATGGCGAGGCTTATTAAAAGTACTATCTAATTTTAAAAGGACTTAACGAACTGACGAAGGACTCTCAGGAATAAGTAGACGTAATGTTACAACTGCAAGATGTCTAATTTAAACTTGTATCGTTATAACTGACGGCAATTAAAACTTTTCAAAGGGATTAACAACCCCCTCTCCACCCATCATTTTCTACCCTCCACTTGTTTTGCTGAAGATTATAATTAGCGCCTCCGTGGGAAGGTTTCAGCAGCTCTTCCAAGACTTGAAGAGTCTCATTTCATAAGATATTGTCTTGTTTATTAAATGAAGCTTTTGTGAAGTATTTTGGTTTACATTTTATTTGTTATGCGGCCTCAATTTTAAAAAAATCTAACAAATTCATAAAAATGATATAAAAACAGGTGTTATAATAACACTGTCTTCAAAGTTTCCTGTAAAAGTAGGAATTCATCAGAGATCTCTACTTAACTTGGTTCTATCGTTAAACCTCGAGAAGGTTAAGGAGATCAATCATCAATTTATCAACCAAGATATGAAAATATCGATACCGGAAAAATTATTTAATAAGGTCATTCCGTGTGCGAGTGGTGAACTTGAAATGGTTCTCAATAAACCTTAAACATCGTCCTGACTGATAAAAGTGGGCTTAAAAGGGGACCTGGAATATTAATTTATATTCCGAAATTCTTCTCCCCTTCGGAGGTTGGTGATCATTATGACCATCTTGACCCTTGAGGAAGCAGCTCTGATTAAATGTAAAATGTTACAATTACAACATTCTTCTAAGTTCTTCATCTGGAAACTGGGTTTTATTCCCACACTTCTTCAGTCCTTAATTGTCCCCGCAATATACCAGGTCTGTAAATATGAAACCGGAAATTACTCATAGATGGCTCTAGTTGTCAATGTAGTGACTGTCAAACCGCGTCATTGGCGCCTATTTCTTTTATTTACATTTGTCAAAGACTTTTAATTCACAACAATACAAGTTTAATACAACTACATATGTTTTCATAGCGTTGAACATGTCTGTTTTTGTGCCTGAAAACTACGATTTGCGGACAGCATTGATTTTCTGTTACCATTTGAAGAAAACTGCTGCAGGATCGCATCAAATGCTTGTCGAAGCTTACGGTGAGCATGCTCTTGGTTAATTACAGTGCTTTGAGTGGTATAAAAAATTCAATCGTGGTGATTTTGACGTGAGAAACGAAGAACGTGGAAGACCACCGAGAAAGTTTGAAGACGCCGAATTGCAAGCATTGTTGGATGAGGATGAGGATGACGCTCAAACGCAACAACAACTCACGGATCAATTAAATGTGACACGAGAAGCCGTCTGTCTCCATACGTTTGAAAGCCATGGGACAGATCCAGAAGGTGCGAAAATGGGTTCCACGTGAACTGAATGAAAGACAGCAGGAAAACCGAAAACCACTTGCGAAATGCTGCTCGCCAGGTACAAAAGAAAATCATTTCTCCGTCGAATTGTGAAGGATGTCATATTTTTCTCCTTGCATTATAAGTCAAAAGTGCTGTGTGTATGGTATTATGTATGCTTTAAAAATAAATGTATAAAGTACTGATGAGGTTTATTTTATCGTATTCGTTTAAATAAATAATAATATTATACATCACAAAATAAAACATTTCAATAAAGTTTTGCGATTAAACACAGCACTTTTTTTCGAGATTATAACTTAAAGTAAAGAAATTAAATTTACTGTCAAACCAACAATTATCCGGAGTCAAATTTTATGAGGATTTATCGGTAGCAAGTGAAATTATCCCAAGAAAATCTGATAACATTATTCCCAGAAACTTATTTAGAAGTGTTTCCTGATTTTGAATTTTGACATTAAAATCAACTTTAATGAAATTGAGTGTACATGATAATATTGAGTTTATTTTCAATATAAAACGTCAAGAAGTGAAAATTCTATATTTATTTTTATTTATAAGCTAACCAAAATTGACATTTCTTCTTTGGTATACCTAAATAATATGTGGGTGTTTTTTTTTTCAAGTTTATTTTTATACCAACTGGAGATATAAAGAACTAAAATACGTCTTATGTACTCGTATATTACATATATATAAATGAAATTTCATTCTAACTACACTTTCAGAAAAGTTGTTTGAAAGGTTTTTAATCTTTTGAATTAGAATATTTCAGTCAAACCCTTATATAAGTTGAATTCGTTTGACTTTTTTTTTCAATTTATTTATACTTTTAAATTTTTACAGTGAAATATATAAAGCACTCCTTTGCCTAACTGGGCGTATATTCGTCCTAAGACAGGTTGGTTCAACAAATATAAAGAAACATATACACAACAGACATTAGTATTGGTAATTTATTTATAAAGACATAAAAAAAATATTAAAAGAATATATATATAGAGCTGTCATCAATTTTGCAGTAACATATATGTTTATAAGGGCATGAAAAATTAATTAATTAAAGGAATATTTATAGAGCTGTCGTCAATTTTGAAGTAACATATGTGTACTATATAGAGACATCAAAAATTAATTAAAGGAATATACATAGAGCTGTCGTAAATTTTTAAATAATATTTATGTGTATAAAGACATAAAAAATAAAGAAACATCTATAGATAAGTCATAAATATTAACATATAATACAGCTGTCATAAGGACAAAAATCCCGCCATAATGCCTTTACCTAGCATTTAAATTAAAAACATTCTTATTTGTTAAAAAAAAATGTACAATATGTTATGCTGTCTGCGATAATTGTGTTCACGAAATCTCTTTTCATAAACTTGTAAGATCTTTTGAAAAGAGACCTAATCATTGCCACCAAAAAATACACATTTTCTTTCGATGATACCAAATTCTTGTATATCAGTCGTAACGGAAATAAATTGGACAGATTAGAGGCTCTAGAAATATCCTAGTCAGTGCATTGGAATAAACATCTGGCAAATACATACATTCCCAAGATCTCACAGCTACTTGCTGAAGTTGTCTCTTGCCTCCCTCCAACCACAATCCCCAACCAAAATTTTTACGGTATATGTCGGTACCGGTTCGAACATAATTCAGTTTTCTTTGTTATACGCTGATGATCTTGAAACCGGTAGGGTTATATCGTTATATAAAGTGTTTGCCTACACAAATTACAATGTTTGTAAACCTCGACAGTGTTTATGTCTTAACTATTATATAAAGAATACGCATATATTAGTAACATTAATTTTCAAAGGATCATTCATTGATTTGACACTAAACAGCATTCGTAAATCCATAAAAATTAAGTATAATTTTGATCCAATTTGAGTTCTCATCTTGTGTTAATATTATATCTTACTAAATATGGTTTAAATTCGATAAACCATATTTTTAATTTTGGTATTATACTCGTAATTTATCTTATAACCTTGGGTTTATATTTATCTTATAACCTTAGATAACTCAGGAACTAATTACACGAAACGTGTACGTCCAAAAGTAGCTCAAATACATATGTTTTTAATATTAATTTTATTCATCTTGTTTCAATATTACAATTTATTCTATATGTATACATATGAGAATTTTTAGTGCATAGTTATTGATAATACATCACTGCAGCCTGACGAAAGACCAAATCAGTGTTCGTTCTTCGTTGATATCTGTTACATACATTACTTTCAAATCTGATTTTAATGTTAGCATAATTATTTTTAGATTACTGTTAGATGCTACGCCCTACGTCACATTTGTATAGTCTAATATTATAAAGATTTTATTTATAAAGCTACATTAAAATTCTTTTACAGGTTTTTTAATATTTTACGCTCACAAAGTTAACATTTCTTCTTTTTTAAATATTAGTCATAAATGTTTTTTTTTGTTACTTTCTTATAAACATGGGATGTACTCGTATCATAAAGAACTAAAAAGCTCTTATATTTAAATATTAGTCATAAATGTTTTTTTTTGTTACTTTCTTATAAACTTGGGATATACTCGTATCATAAAGAACTAAAAAGCTCTTATATTTAAATATTAGTCATAAATGTTTTTTTTTGTTACTTTCTTATAAACTTGGGATGTACTCGTATCATAAAGAACTAAAAAGCTCTTATATTTAAATATTAGTAATAAATGTTTTTTTTTTGTTACTTTCTTATAAACTTGGGATATACTCGTATCATTAAGAACTAAAAAGCTCTTATATTTAAATATTAGTCATAAATGTTTTTTTTTGTTATTTCTTATAAACTTGGGATATACTCGTATCATAAAGAACTCAAAAGCTCTTATATTTAAATATTAGTCATAAATGTTTTTTTTTGTTACTTTCTTATAAACTTGGGATATACTCGTATCATAAAGAACTAAAAAGCTCTTATATTTAAATATTAGTCATAAATGTTTTTTTTTTGTTACTTTCTTATAAACTTGGGATATACTCGTATCATAAAGAACTCAAAAGCTCTTATATTTAAATATTAGTCATAAGTGGTTTTTTTTGTTACTTTCTTATAAACTTGGGATATACTCGTATCATAAAGAACTGAAAAGCTCTTATATTTAAATATTAGTTATAAATATATTTTTTTGTTACTTTCTTATAAACTTGGGATATACTCGTATCATAAAGAACTCAAAAGCTCTTATATTTAAATATTAGTCATAAGTGGTTTTTTTTGTTACTTTCTTATAAACTTGGGATATACTCGTACCATAAAGAACTGAAAAGCTCTTATATTTAAATATTAGTTATAAATATATTTTTTTGTTACTTTCTTATAAACTTGGGATATACTCGTATCATAAAGAACTCAAAAGCTCTTATATTTAAATATTAGTCATAAGTGGTTTTTTTTGTTACTTTCTTATAAACTTGGGATATACTCGTATCATAAAGAACTCAAAAGCTCTTATATTTAAATATTAGTCATAAGTGGTTTTTTTTGTTACTTTCTTATAAACTTGGGATATACTCGTATCATAAAGAACTGAAAAGCTCTTATATTTAAATATTAGTCATAAATGTTTTTTTTTGTTACTTTCTTATAAACTTGGGATATACTCGTATCATAAAGAACTCAAAAGCTCTTATATTTAAATATTAGTAATAAATGTTTTTTTTTGTTACTGTTTTATAAACTTGGGATATACTCGTATCATAAAGAACTAAAAAGTTATTATATTTAAAAAATATCTAAAAAAATCGGTTTAATTTTTTTCAAATAAACTAGTTCAAAAGATTATTGTTATTTAGAAATTCGATAATTGAATCGACTCTAATGTTATACCCTTCTAGAAGGTGAGTTCACATGATAAAAATAAAGAGTTTATTTTTCTTCGTCGTCGTAGCTGGGCCTCGTAGCCGAGGATCCCTTTGCCATTCCAACGTCAATTCGGTTAGAAAACGAAGCTGTGCCGTGGAGTTTTTTTTTTAAGTGACCTGTTGCACACCAGCAAACTCATCGGTCACACCGCTGTACTGGATCCAATGATACACCGAAGTGAGGCGATCGAAGTCCACTGGCATGTTTCTTATGGCACAGCGCTATATAAATTTTCCTTTTATTATTATTTTTATTTGGAATTTGTTTTTTTTTAAATAATTAATGTTATACTTATATTTCCATTTTTCCCTGAATGCACATATGTGAAATGCCTAATTTTCCCTGAATACAAATATGTGAAATGCCTAATTTTCCCTGAATACACATATGTGAAATGCCTAATTTTCCCTGAACGCACATATGTGAAATGCCTAATTTTCCCTGAATACACATATGTGAAGTGCCTAATTTCCCCTGAATACATATATGTGAAATGCCTAATTATAACTTTATCGTATAATACTTGACGGTTTATTGATATTTAATAGGTTAGTCAATAAGTTTTGAAAGCGACATCTATGGAGCAGTAGAAAACCAAAATTTCTACGCCATTTTAATATTTCATCTTTCATAAGAACGTACTCAAAATTTCATTTCGATCTGTCAATTCATTCTTTGTTTACAAGCCATTTGAAGTTGACGTGTCAGTGTATTTTTTAACAATGGAAAAATCCGAATATCGTGCAGTGATTAAATTCTTTGTTTTGGAAGGTTTATCGGCTACTGAGATCCATGCAAAGATGGTGAAAGGATAAAAGGAGTCTTCTCCTTCATTTCCAACCATTCACCGATGGGTTTTGGAGTTTAAGCGTGGCCGTACAAGCGTTGAAGACGATCCACGCTCAGGACGTCCAAAAAGTGCATCAACACCAGAAATCATAGCGAAAATACAGAATATGGTTTTGGAAGATCATCGATCGACTGTGGATATGATAGCTGACACCATAGGCATCTCACATGGAACAACATGGCATATTTTGGCTGAAGTTTTGGGTTTCAAAAAACTGTGTGCACAATGGGTGCCGCATTTGCTAATAATGCAAAAAAAACACATTCGAATGCGACTTTCTGAGCAACATTTGGAGCAATTTCGAAAGGACAAAAAGGATTTTCTGCGTCGATTCATCACTATGGATGAGACTTGGGTCTACCACCATGATCTTGAATCAAAACAAGAGGCTAAGGAGTGGTGTGAACCAGGCACTTTGGCTCCGAAGCGAGTTCGTGTCCAGAAATCGGCCAAGAAGGTGTTAGCGTCAGTTTTTTGGGATGCAAAAGGAATTTTATTGATAGATTATCTCCAAACTGGTAAGACAATCAACTCTGATTATTATTGTGACCTTTTAGACCAGTTTGATGAAAAAAATTGTGAAAAAAGACCCGGTTTGCAGAAGAAAAAAATCATTTTTCATCAAGACAATGCACCTGCTGACACAGCTCAAAAAACCATCGCGAAAATCAGTGAATTGGGGTACGAATTGTTGCAGCATCCACCCTATTCGCCAGATTTAGCTCCCTCTGACTTCTGGCTGTTCTCACACCTCAAAAAATTCCTTCGTGGAAAGCATTTTTCATCAAACGAAGAGGTTATAGCCGTCGTAGAGGAGTATTTTGCAGGCCTTCCAGAAAGTCACTTCCGTGATGGGACAACAAAGTTGGAAGATCGTTGGACCAAGTGTATTGATCTTATGGGAGACTATACTGAGCAATAAAAGTGATTTCCCCCCAAAAAAAATATATTTTCATTTCAGCTTTCAAAACTTTTTGACTAACCTAGTATTTATATGTATTTAATTTTCAAGTATAGTTTGTTTAAATTTCAAGGGTAGATCATTCTAGTTTTTCATGTACCATATATATGCTAAAAAATACTTGAGGTAAGTTCAATAACCGTTTTTAACAGGCAATTATATTTTTTTCGCTTTTCTTCACTCTGTCATAAATTGTGATACCAGACATTCAGCTCGTCATTTCTAAAATCAGTTGTTATTATCACTCTTTTTCAATACCCAGGAGTCACTTCCACTTATCAAGAAGGGCACTAGCACACCATTGCATTTATGATATTTTTTTAAGCTTCCGTTACTGTTTTATCAAAGGTTTCAGCTTAACTTTGTGGAACTTCATATTAAAATGTTTAACTATAAATTACTTCATACATACATACATACCATCATACCGCCTATCTATCGGCGTAGGCAGAAAGGGACCACCAGACTATCGCGACTTATATTTCACTTATTTTACATCCATAGACCTTATCATACAGATCCCGCGATTTTTCCGACATTTTACGTTTTTTTCTTTCAAAATGTCATGCACTTAGTCCAACCATACTTTTCTTGGTCATGATAAATCACTTTATTATTCCACTAATTACATAAACCTACAACACGCGTTTTAAATAAATATAGGTTTATTGATGGCATTATAGTACGTACATAATATATTTAAATACACTTAAAAAAACATAAATGGCAGAAAATACATTTTAGAGAGAAGCTATCAAAAGGTCTGGGCTCATCTAATAACATCCCCCTGACCAAGATACAACCCAACAATATAGGGCGAGCCCAAACAGCAGATGTTTTTAAGCCCACACCCTTGCACGTGTAGAATAATATGAAAAGAAAACAGAAAATAAATGGTTGGTAGAAATAAAAGCGAAGCCGCAAATACCACCTTAGATTAATTCAAACAAATAAATAAAGGTTTCTTGACAACACAATGTGTACATGTATATAATAAATTCATTCCGAAATCGCACATATATTTCAAAATAAACTGCAGAAAATACATTTAAGAATGAAGATATTAAAAGTTCCGGGCACATCTCACAGCATTCCCCCGGCCAAAGTACACCCTATTAATGTAGCGGAAGCCCGACCGCAAAGACATCGAGGGACTTTCAGCCCCCACCCTTGTACATATAGACTAAAAAAACAAAAAAAAATTACTACCTCCTATATCGAGACTCTTCAAGCGTAATAATCATCCCAGTTTGTAATGAGAGCAGTGCTGAAGACCGGTGTTATGTTAGTATGGACCACCTACATCAGAAGTGTGTGGTATGTTATATTGACGCAAACATTTCAATTTTATTAAATAAATTTAATTGTTTGACATACATATTTTTTATTTTTTTATGAATTGGACATTATTGATTCAGCTTGTTTATCCAAAACATGTATTTTAAATAATTTATACAAAGGAAAAAAATTAAGACGTGTGAAATATTTTGAATTTGCTGGTTGTTTATTACTTTACGTTTTTGCTTCATGGCTTCGTATATATATCTAATGTTTTTGCTTATGGCTTTGTGTATCTCTAATGTTTTTGCTTATGGGTTTGTGTATCTCTAATGTTTTTGCTTATGGCTTTGTGTATCTCTAATGTTTTTGTTTGTGGCTTTGTGTATCTCTAATGTTTTTGTTTATGGCTTTGTGTATCTCTAATGTTTCTAAATTAATTGTTTTATATAATTTTTGTGACGTATAAAATACGAAGTGCGCCAATGACATTGTTATCAGCTACAATATCTTCTTCTTCTTCTTAGACTTTCTATAGACTCAAGAGTCTGTTACTGCAGGATTGTCCTCCTGTGTTCTCTCTCCATCGTTTCGGGGGTCTCCCTGGTGGACGCCGTCCATCCGGCATCCCATGCAGAGCTATGTATGGAATTCTTGTGGAATTCATTCTCTGTACATGTTGGTACCAGTATCGTCGACGCTGTCGTCCCCATCTGACCACATCTTGGACCTCACAGACTTCTCGGATTGTGGTGTTCCTTACACGATCACGCAAAGTCTTCCCAGTAATAGAGCGCAGAGTTCTCATTTCCGTTGTTCTTAGCATATTTTTTGTCCTGACAGTGTCCGCCCTCACTTCGATTCCATATGTGAGGATAGGTCGCACACAGCTACAACATGTCTTTCAATATTCCAAGCACATCTTCAGTATTTATCCCAATAAATTAATAATACTTCTGAAAGCTTAGGATAACCTTTAGATGTTTTTGTTTTCCTAATTTGCGTTGTCCTCGACAAGCCTCAGGGCACCTCTTTTCAACTTGATTACAGCACTTCTCACGTAAAGCCAATATTATGTCGAAATTGTCACCAAATCTTCCACCAAAAAACCTTGACATTTGTCCTCGAATTTCAGATAAGTTCAATTAAAGTTTTATTTTTCATTATTTGGTCATTTTTTTAGAACACGTGATGTCCGTTATGAAACCTAGAACAAAAATAATTGAAACGCAATTGTTAAATGATGGATGGTTTTTAAATAACGTCATTAAAATCATAATTTAAAACTGAAATGAAGAATAACATATATTTATTTATTTATATAAATAAACGAGACGATTAATTTTCTTCTAAGATTGAGCGCGTTAGAAAGCACTCATCAACGTATTTAAGTGACTTTGAATATATGTGTATGTTTGTGTGTATATATGTATGCATATATAATACATTATTTTTTATTTTGAAATGTATATTTTTTTAATTTATAATGTTAACATTTCTTGTATTTTTCAATGTAATTTGAGAAAATAAATGAATCAAAATAAAAATAATTAAATAAATAATACAATACAATGAACAGCGTTTCCCCGCCCACCCAGCTTTGGTTGCTTACCTGCCTTCACAATTTACTCACAAAAGAGAAACGGTCCTAGACTCATCAATAGCTGATCTTGAGCGACGGTAACCGATAGATTTCAATATTGAGGGATCATATTTCACTTTTGTTAAAATGTCAAAATTGAATGCTTTTCAAGGATGATCTCAGATTGATCAACAAACTTTTCTTATATTACTCGTATTCCAACAATTTCCTTCTTTCTCAGAGACAACTCAACGAAAGATCCCTCATCTCAGAGACAATTCATCTAAGGATCCCTCATCTCAGAGGCATAACTTATCTAAAATCCATCGATTTGAAACGACTAAAACACAGGTTCCCACCAACCCATGGGTCGCAACCGGCCACGAGAGACTTTTTAGAGGGATGCCAACTACTAAATAATAAACTATAATACTTAAAAATATTGACTGTAATGCACAATTCAATATCAAATTTTATTTTTCATAGGTATCTCGGTGCTGAATAACAGGCCGTCAAATATTTGCCTTGTTTGGGCGGATTTTTATATTTACATTTATTTATTTTGTGACATTTATTTATTTTGTGACATTTATTTATTTTGTGCCATTTATTTATTTTGTGACATTTATTTATTTTATGACATTTATTTATTTTGTGACATTTATTTATTTTGTGTATAAACATGTATGTGCATTTATATAATACTCGCAAAGAAATTACTTTTATTTCCCGATAAGACATTCCCTACAGTTCTTCAAAACGTTATGGATGTCATGTCGTGGTGCAATCAGATAACTCATAAATACTTTTTTTCGATGAATATTTCTAAATCCATGAAATGTTTACAACACAAATTTTGAAGCTAGTTGCCCAGGTGCAAGGATAATCATCGCATTTAGTGTACAAAATACATTTTTAATATATTTCCTTCACTCTATTAAAATGTCTTTATATGGAAATGTGTCAAGTGTTCCAGGTTATTTGGCTATTATAAAAGGAAGTCTCAAGTCGAAAAAGTTTGGAAGCCCGTTGGTTTAAAGATTAAGTCGTATTATAGGGTTTGAAGATTAAGTCGTATCACTCAGATTATAGCTTAGTAATTTTGCCGATACATTGAATATCTCTAGTAGCAGTGTCGGCGCCAATGTTCTAATTCACAATACAGGCAATTACATTGAAATTTTCTCTTTCTTCTTCTTGATGTAGATCTTTGATTTGATGTTCTTGGAAGGCAAAGCACCAGCTATCTCTCCACCGGTGGCTTTCCTGGCATGCAATATCCTGCGAGGTTATCGTGCGCCGTTATGGGATTCTGTCTTGACATATTCTATCCATATGGTATCGCTATTGCTGACTTCTCTTCCTGCTTTATCTGACAATATCCTCTCCGTGTTGCAAGTCTGACAAATCTGAGAGTTTCTGACTATCTCTTAGAGATTTTCTTACCATGGTTCATAATATTTTCATCTCGGATGTTTGAAGAAGGCTCTCTTTTATAATTGTGTTGGCTCTGATTTCAACATTATAAGTCATGATCGGCCTGACACAGGTTTTATATTTTCAAAATTTGCTATCGATTCAAATTATTTGTTTTTCTATTGTATATCATATATCTTAGCCTACTAGATATTGTGGTTGATTTATTCGTTTATCCCCTTACTTCGTTGTGGAGATCATTGTGGCTGGAGATGTTGAAACTTAAATGTTTAAATTGCATCACTTGGCGAATTATTTTACAAAAGTTAAAAAAGTCAGACGCATCAAAAACATGTGTTGTGATTTTCATTTCTCTCTTTTTGTCGTGAATTTCAAAGTTTCTTCTAAAAATTAAGATGTTTTTTGGAGTATTCGAGAGCCTCCAGCCTTCCTTCTTCTTCAGCCGTTCTGGATCCATCCCTGGATATAGGCCTCCCCTTCGGTCTTCCGCAACTCTCTATCTCGGGCACACTGCATCCACTTCACCCCTGCAGCCCGTCTTACATATATCGTCCGAAGATCTAGCCTGTGGTCTCCCCACACCTCTCCTGCACGTTCTAGACTGCCATTTCAGGACCTTTTTCGTCCATCGAGAGTCAGAGCATCTGGCAATATGTCCTGCCCAGCTCCATTTTAAGGCAGCTGCTTTCTCAACTACGTCCGTGACTTTGGTTCTCTCTCTTATCCATTTGTTGGTATTTCTATCTCGCAGTGAAACTCCCAGCATCCTCCTCTCCATGGCTCTCCGTGTCACTAGTAGTTTTTGCGTTATTCGCTTTGTTAGGACAGAGGTTTTGATTCCATATGTGAGGATCAGTAAGATGCATGAATCAAAGACTGTCTGTTTCAAATGATTGGGGTATTTTGGGGATTTCAGGATGTAAGAGAGCTTACCAAACGCCGCCCAGGCAAGACCACGTCTACGCTCCATCTCGGCCTCTTGATTCTCTTTTCCCAGCTTTACATTGTGTCCTAGCCGAAGTTAACATCTCTTTGGTATTCTGTGCAATGAAATTAATGTTATTGGGGCACATTTTTAAGGACGGAGAATGTGTTTTTCTATTAAATTTGAAACTTTTGGTTTTTTATTTTCAGTTTTGTGTTGTTCGACTACTAGGGAGTTATATCATTTTTGCCTTTTTAATTCAATTTATAAATTGACTCACATCTTACGAGTCGATGTAATACATGTATTAAAACGATTCAAAACAGTGCAGTCATTTATCATGTGTTTGAAGTTAGTTAGGATGTAGTCAGTAACGCTGGTTGATCCTGAAGAACTCTTCAATGTATGTCCTTTATTTTCTGGTGGTCTTTTTTTAGAAGAATGAGTTTAAAATGATAATCTTATTTCTTTCGCCAAATTCAATCAGTCGGTGGCCTCTTTTATCACTTATCCCAAAATCGAATTTTTCCACCGCAACACCATCTTGTATTCAGCTTCCAATTCTCGCGTTAAAGTCACCTATTACAAATCCACCTGCTTCTTGAAGATTTTGTATTTCTTTATAGAAATATTCTACTTCATCGTCTGTGATACTTTGTAGTACGTGCATAAATCTGCAGAATCTGCAGTTGGTGTCACTCGCTCAACCTCGAGGTGAGGAGAGCTGCTCATAATTTTAAATAATTTGTTTTTAATAATATAATTGGTTGTTACGACTTCCTTTAAATTCAATGTTCAGTTATTAAAAAAAAATTATGCAATATTTTTTTGTGTTTGATAATGAAAATAAAAAACTCAAAATACAATAATCAATATGATGTAACTAAATTATAGTATAATGGAGTATAATACATGATTATTTTTAAATAATCGTTTAAATATGAATATATATACTTTGCGTTGTATTATTCAGATTTATACGTTGACTGACATTTCGCAATATACACAAAAATGTGCGGAAAAATATCATTTATAATATTGAGTTTATTTTTACTAAAAACTACAAATGCTGCGTACTCGATGGCGGACTTAACTTCGACGTTTTTTGCAATTTCAAGACAATTCATGAGCAACGGAACTTACTGCAAAGGAAAAGTGGAAGCTTCAAACGATGATGTCAGAGCATTTTTAAAAAGCAAACTACCCACGAACCCCAAGTCCCAATGCCTCATGGGTTGTATGCTGGAGAAGATGGAGGTTGCTAAAAATGGAAAATTTGATATGGCGAGGTTTGTGTCAATAGTCAAAATGGCTATGGGGGAAGACGACCCGTTTGCAGAAGTTGTCATCAAAGGCGCAAAATTTTGTATAAAGGATAAAAAAATATCGACTAATAATTGTGAATTTGGTAAAATGTTTGTTGAATGCTGCAGAAAGCAGGTGCAACTGTTTTCAGACGCTCAAGATAAAGAAAAATAATGACTGTCATATAATATACGAGTATGTGTGACCAGGATCGAAAACCAGAAGAAAAGTTATTAATGTTATTTTAAGTATTCAGAACACTACAACACTAACGACTTCCATAGTCTAGTTTGTAAAGTACTTTACTTCTTCTTATAACCCAGGGGATTCGGGTTCGGTTCACGATGGAATCCAAACAAGTAGTATTCCAGCTTGCTTTTTCACGAAACGATTTTATGGTTGGTTTCACGAATTTATCTTTCTCGGTTTTTTTTTTCGTGTTAATTTTTGTGTTTAAAATGTGTCTTATAGCACTAATTCTACGAGGTCGTAGTATATATTTATGTCTCAGAAGAATTCTATAATGTTTTTGATGAGAAATGTTAATATTTTGATATCGTTTGAAAGAAAATTTCCTTCGTAATAATAATATGTATAAATTAAACCAAATAAATATTTACTTAATTATTTTTTTTAATTAAAAGATAAGTAAAGAGCAAAAAAAGACAACTCCTGTGATACTTTTCTATCAAAATAGTCAACTCCACGAGAAACAATCAGAACGTGCTGGTGTCAGTATAAAAATTAGAGTGAGTTTTGTATTTTTATCTTTTTTTTTTGTTTTATAAATATGTAAAATAAATATAATCAATATATATAGTCGAGTGTTCTTTTTAATATATTATAAAATGTCCTTTAAGTTAGAGAAATAATTTAGCTGCGACAAATTCTGAAATCAAGTCAAATTCATTGAGTGTGCAATCCTCGAATGAAATTGATGTGCAAGGAGTTGAACCAACAAATATCAGCTTAAATGTCAACTTCACCTGCACACATGACGATTATTATCTATTATCAAGTGCACCATGCTAGTTAACTAACAATGCAATGGCGACCGAAAATATTGTGGCTCTTGTCAAATATTAGGGGTCTTGTCAAATATTAGGGTCATGTTTAATATTGGGAGTCTTGTAAAATATTGGGGGTCTTGTCAAATAATAATATTTCTATTTTTACATTCTAACGTTTTCTTAATTATTACTTTTTTGAGAATGGAACTTTATTATTTTAAAGAATAATTTTAGTCTCTTGACACTTAAATCTATAATATATTAAGAATAATGAAACTGCGATTCCCTAATTATTTTGTTTATTACTTGCAAAAAATGAGATAATACAAAAGGCTATCATCCCTCGTAAAAGAGTATGATTATCAACCATCCTGTGGAAGCAAAATGCATGAACATGTATGTATGGTATTTTACTTATGTAATACTTATATTGGGTCCTTACATGTGAAATTGGCGTTTTGTTTGGGAGGAACATAAAGTTGATTTTTTTTTAATATAATATATTTATTTAATCAAAGTATGTACCATTGCTATCTATGCACTTTTGCCATCTCATAGGTAGTTCATCGATCCCTTTACTAAAAAAACCATTCGGACGGGAATCAATAAAATCTTTGAAGTCGGTTTGGACTGCCCCATCGGAGTTGAATTTTTTCCCTTGCAAGAAGTTATCCAAATTTCGAAAAAAATAGTAATCTGTTGGGGCAAGGTCCGGAGAGTACGGTGGATGTCTTAGACATTCCAATTGAAGCTCTTCTAATTTGGTAGCCGTCTGTTGTGCAGTGTGTGGTCTAGCGTTATCATGAAGCAGCAGTGGCCTAGAGCGATTGACCAGCCTCGGTTGTTTAGCAGCTAGCTTTTCCATCATGGTTTGCAGTTGCTGACAATAGACATCTGCCGTAATCGTCTGGCCAGATTTAAGAAAGCTGTAGTGAACGACACCAGCACTAGTCCACCAAACGCTCACAAGTAACTTTTTTGGAGTCAATTTTCGCTTGGGGCATGGTTTGGCTGGTTCGGCAGGGTTCAGCCATTGCGATGAGCGCTTCCGATTATCATACAGGATCCACTTTTCATCACAGGTAATGATTCGATTCAAAATCCCTTCATTATTGTGCCGGTTGAGTAATGCAACGCAGCAGTCAACGCGCGTTTGTTGATTTGCTTCACTCAATTCGTGAGGTACCCACCTTTCAAGCTTTTTCACCTTCCCAATTTGCTTCAAGTGGATTAAAACAGTTTTATCACTAACACCGCAGCCTGCAGCTAACTCGGACGTGGTTTGCGATGGATCCGCTTCCACAATAGCCTTCAATTCTTCATTATCAACTTTCTCCACGGGGCTTGTTCTGCAGGTCGAAATTTCCAAAACGAAAACGTTGGAACCAAAAACGCACTGTGTTTTCTTTTGCGGCACCGTCGCCATACACATCATTAATCCTTCGAGCCGTTTCTGCAGCACTGGTGCCACGGTGGAACTCGTACTCGTAAATAACGCGATATTTCAAGTTTTCCATTTTGTAAACTGAGTGACGCAAAGAATAAAAACAATTGAGGAAAAAACAAATGAATTATAATTTTCGAAACACAAATACTTGAGTAAATAGCTGTATAAATTTGAATTTGAAGTTCCTAACCAAAAAGAAGATATTTGAGATCAAAGTGGCCAGTACGGCAAAACGCCGGTTTCGTATGTGGGGACCTAATATATCACGAATGACTTAAAACTATATAATTTTTTTTCAATATAAAATATGAACACTTTAGTATTTTCAAAACCTTGGTTAATACGAGTAAAACGGGGTCATTATGCCAAATATGGGACAATCTTTTGTACTGAAGATTAGTATGTAGTGAGTTGTAACAAATCAAACCCTAAGTAAGATGATTCAAGTACCAAAAATTATCAGCAGGTTATATCTGCTATAGTATAAAGTTATATGGAGTTTTAAATGTCTCTCCAATTTTGTTGTTTCATAGCGTTATAAAATTTATGATAAGTAACTTATGACAAGCATCAGAAAAACATTACGTTGAACGGTCTAAGAGTAAAACCAGTCTGAAAGTGAATTCGCCAAGAATCAAAACAACAACGCCCGTTTTCTTAAAACAAACACAAAAAAATAAAGAAACGCAATTTAATATAATATGTTTTTCATGGTTCCATTCCGTTTAAAAAAATCATAAACCATAAAAGCTTTTGGTTTTTCGAATTTCTCATGACGACAGCTTTTATATAAGTTGAATGTTTTTGCGTCGTCCAATTGACATAATTTACTATAGAAGTAAAAAAACTTACATGAAAGCGTTTTCATTTCATTTTAAGATTTTAATCGTAAAGTTGTGCAAGTCCAAAAAAATAAATCGGTTAATAAAATTTACGATTTTCAAAGTCGTCGTGAAATTGAAGGAATGTTGAAAATCAAATGTTCTAAAAATGGTCTAGAGCAGTGTTACCCAACCGGTGGTCCGCGGCCCGGTGTCGGGCCGCAGAAACTTTCCGCCGGGCCGCAAACAGTATGCCAAATTTCAAGAAATTCGCCATGCAAAAATATTAAAAATAGGATTTCCATCCATGTCATCAATAAAATCGAAACAAAGAAATATACTGGACGTGAATGCAGCACTTCGTCTGTCAGAAACATCATTGCAGCCAATATATTAGCAATGATGCAACAGCATATCCAATATATTAGCAATGATGCAACAGCATATCCAATATATTAGCAATGATGCAACAGCAGGTTTCGCATTAGTTTGTTGCAAAAACCCCATGGTTTTTGTTAAATTTTAACTGTATCAGACAATGTTACAATTAAAATTGTTTAACTGTTATATGTATATTTGTCAATTATAGTTACATACTATATGCCCAACTGTCACAATATAAGATTTAAAAAATGTTAAATAAAAACAAAAAAAATATTTCAGTATTAGTGGTCCGCGAATTTTTTTTCCTTTTTTTACCGGTCCACAGGTCTAAAAAGGTTGGGGAACACTGGTCTAGAGTGCTGTCTGGAGGTTGACGCTCAGCAGGAGTTATGTAACAATCCAATCAGAATATTTGAGGGACAGAAAGAATGAGACAAGAGTGGCCTAATTTGTAAGACAATTTATTTCATCTGTAAGTTTCAGGTTCGATTCTTGATGGTCCCCAAGAAAATAATAAAAAGAGTATAAGTTTATTAAAGAGTTCATCTTGTAATAATACTCGCGGTATACGTGTGCGAGTAATATTGCCTGTCCACAAACGGTAGTATTTCCAGCACTTGGCGAACGGCGAACTGTGAATTACCATACTTGCCTACTCCAGTGGTTCTTAACCCACAGGTTTAATAACTGTTGTCAAAAATAGATTTGTTTCCCAACTGCCATTTCTGAACTCGAAAACACAACTTTTTTGACAGCCAAAGACTGTTTTAAATACTAACTTCATTTAATATCTGTCGGGTTTCGCCCTTTTGAAAGAAACTTGATTATTGCGATGTAATTTTTTTTATATTTCAAAATACAACACATCTTCTTTCGGTTCTAGTTGATATATATTTTTTTAATTATTTATTTATTTAACACTTTTATTGCAAATACTATCTGGCGAGCTTATTGCCAGACGGCAATATCTTCGAACCAAGCAGACAAAAGTAAATGAAGCAAGTTACATGGTCGCATAAATCATTCAAATGACTATCCATCCTCACGAAATCCATAAACACATACGTGAGCATATGCCCACAAACCCCACAAAGACGGAGAATCACCCGAACATTATTTTTTATATAAAGTGATATATTATCAATTAAAAGAAAAGGAAGGAATGGTGGAGAGGAAAGGAAAGGAAAAATCAGGAATGAAAAACGTTATTTTACTGACTAGAAATAAAGAGTTTTTTCAGTCGCTTCTTAAAGCATGCCAAGGACGGAGCGAGTCTTATATTGGTTTGTAACTGATTCCAGAGTCTCACTGCGTGGACAGTAAAAGACGACGTAAAAAGAAAGAGCGGTAACTGGAAAGGCCAATAAACAATCTTTGTTTGAGCGTAGCGCTAATCCATGATTGGAAAGACGCTGAAAATTTTCGGCTAGATAAGAGGAGGCAGCGGAACAGTTAAGGATATTATACAATAGATACAGTATGTGAATTTGGCGTATATTTCTAACATTCAACTTCCTTTCGTAGGTTGAAAATAAATCTTAGACAAACATTTTGAAGACACTGTAATTTGTCCAGCTGTTCCTCTGTAACATCCAAGTAACATACTTCCGCATAATCCAGAATCGGAAAGAACAGAGATTGTACTAGTAAAATTTTGATTTTAGTAGGCAGGAATCTTTGCAACACTTTTAGGGAATGAAGGCTGAAGAAGATCCTTCGGCTTGCCTCATTTATTTGATCTCGCCATGAGAGAGTGTAATCTATTAGAACTCCTAGGTTTTTAACAGTTTTATGTAATGGTATGATAGAGCCATCAAGTAATATTGGAGGAAGTAAGTCAGTATTGAATTTGCCGAGAAGCTGAGAGCTGCCAATGAGGATCACTTGAGACTTCGTAGGATTTATGAGTAAGCCATGCTCCTCAGTCCACTCCGAGATAGATTGAAGGTTCGCATTTAAATCGTTCTAAGTCGTGTGAAAGAAATTTGGATCAAAATGAATATTATATATCTGCAGGTCATCCGCATACAGATGATAAGAACACTTAAGAGATATAATACTGAGAGCGGAGATATCAAATTTTGAATATAACATCCCCTAACGTGGTTAATATCCATGCAAGGTCTAACTTGTCCAAGCCGGAAACTTTTGTAAATTTAGTTGTACGAGTATGTACGAGTGTTCAATTTATTAGGAACTAGAAACTTTCTTAACACTGCAAAGGGAGGAAGACAAGTTTGTAATGTGCGTTATTATACTTATAGGCATTAATAGTTATTCGACAAAATTAGATCTTTATAAATGGTTCGCCATACCCTCCATTTAGCAATCATCGGATGTTTCCAAATAGTTTATTCTCTTTTATAATAGACAATAGAATTTTTTTTTAAAATAGCTCTTTTTTTGCCAGTATAATGATAATGTACATAGAGTTTTTTATCTATTTAAATTATTATTCAACATAAGCTTTATTTTCCAGTTGACAAAACCGTATAATGAACTCAAATTGGTCAGTCAATGAGTTTAGTATTAAATTACATTTCAAATCATCGTTATACAAATAAATTGACTGAAAATAATTTCAATAAATGTTGATTTGAATTTTCTTTTAATTATAGATCTTTGTCTTTTTCAATTTTCATTGATTTTTTTTAATAAGAACATTGCTTTTTATGGTTTTACTTTTTTAATATTGACTGTTGACTGACGTCTTTGTGGACTACTTTCAGAAGACTTAACAAGTACGGAGTTGTAGATTATAATTTTCAAAAATGTAACCAAGACTTTCAGTGAGCTTATAGTTGCCATTCCTTACCAATTTTCTTTTTTTTTGTTGGGAAAGCTCTAATAATCGAGGATTCAGCAGTACTTAAAATACTTAATCGATGGGCAGTCCATCGTGCGCGTTGACACTATCTAAAGCCTTGGGATAATGTTCAACAGTAAATATACACTCGGTTATCTGCCAATAAAGTTCTGTGATAAGAATCTATTGGGTATTTGATGAAGACAATGGTGTATTTACTATAACTGGTTCACAGTAAAGTAAAGTGCAGCTCAATCATATGAAACCGAATGGAGTCCAGAATTCCCTGATAGTAGAGCTAGTTCAGAACAGAAATGTCTGCGACACCTTTATTGCAAAGTCTATAAACTTGACCTATGGCTATATCCCACGTATTTAATGGGTGTGCTTGAATATTCCCTTGGTAAGTTTACTTATGGTAGTGATGTGATAAGTCGACAACATGTCACGAAGTGGGTTAGGTTGTTCAGAGTCGGCCGTACTGATACTCACGACGAGGCAAGGCGTTGATTTCTGACGAATTTGTGCAAAAAATTGAAGAACAAGTTCGAAATGACCGCCGTGTGACGCTTGACGACTTTCACAAAGAATTTCCTGACATTTCTCAAAGTCTCCTTGGCAATATTGTGTCGGAAAAAAACTTGGTTACAAGAAGTTGTGTGTGAGATGGGTGCCCAGAATGCTGACACCGGAGCACCGTCAAAATCGCGTGACCGCCACGCGTGAATTTTTTGGATCGTTTTGCACAGGAGGGAGAAGCTTTTCTGAACTCTATCATGACGGGGAATGATACTTGAGTGTGTCACTACACCCCAACAATTTTTCAATGATCAGGAGGTCGATGAAGCTGTGAAATGGCTGAAAGAGCTGGCGGCGAAGGTCTATGACACTGGCATACAAAAGCTGGTGCCCCGACTACAGAAATGTCTCGATCTCGACGGCGATTACGTTGAAAAATAGTTTAATATATTTGTGAAGTATCCTGTGAATTTCAATTAAATACAAGCATTTTTCGATCCTACATAAATGTTGTAACCTTACTTTCTGGATGACCCTCGTACATTGATATAATTGAGAGGGTACAAAAACAATCTTGAAAAAAAAAATGTTTCCAAGTAAGACACTCTTCAAAGATTTTGATGTGTTGAGTACGAGTATAAGACAAATATATATCATATACTGATAACAATTCTCGTGATTCAAAAAGGTGCTGAAGCTCATGGAGGGATTACCTTTATCTAACCAGGGACAATAGTTGAAAATATAAACTCATTAGTTAATACTGAGTCATTTAACAATGTAAGTTGCGTGATGTCAGATCTTAGGTCCGCCGTCGCTGCTATTCGTTTCACACACAGGTATACTCGTATTGCTGCCGAGGGAGAAGTGCGTTTAGGCAGTTATTTCTATGTGACATTACTACATGATGTATGTTGTTTTCAACTTTTAGACACATAGCCGTGCAGTAACGCATTGGACTTCCGTGCAGAAGGTCGTTGGCTCGAACCCCGCATTGTGCTATGGCAGAGACATTTTTCCGTCTAGTATTCGAGGGTATAAAGATACTTATGACTTCACTCATATCTATTCTATTAAAAAAGAGAGAAACATGCCGGTGTCTCCGATCGTCTCATTTCGATGTGTCATCCTTCGGATTCAATACAGTGGTGGGGCTGGTGAGTTTGCTGGTGTGCAACGGATGACTCGCTTTAAAAAAAATCGAACTTCATTGCACAGTTTCGATTTCCAACTGAATTGACGTTGGAATGGCGAGGGGATCCTCGACTACGAGGCCCAGTAACGACAACGACAATTTACCAATTTATGTCAAAAACCCAAAGATATAATATTAGTTACCACAATAATAAAAATATAACTTGAAAAAAAAACAAAATGTTTTAAAAAAAACGACTTCCTAAACTATCATTGTTCATAGACGAACAAAAGAGCATATCATTAGATTTAATCTAATATTTATAATAATATAAAAGTACAATAACTACATTGACTCGATCAGTTTTAATTTAGTTTACATCTATTGTCACTAAAGTAAGTCGGCATTATGT
Source organism: Odontocerum albicorne (assembly GCA_949825065.1). Taxonomy (NCBI): domain Eukaryota; kingdom Metazoa; phylum Arthropoda; class Insecta; order Trichoptera; family Odontoceridae; genus Odontocerum; species Odontocerum albicorne. The sequence continues at coordinate 10,284,747 of OX463857.1, forward strand.
TACTCAAAACTCTGATAGCATTAACCGGATTATGTTTAGTTGTCGAAACAAAATCCATGACAATGTCAGATTTACCAGCATTCTTCTTTATGCATTCGCAGAACTTCTTTGCTAATGGTACAGAATGTAAAACAAATGTTGGAGCCACTCAAAACGATATATTGGTATTTTCAAAAACCAAGCTACCAAACACACCTAAGTCTCAATGTGTTGCAGGGTGCATGATGAGCAAAATAGAGCTGGTTAAGAATGGAAAATTTGATATTGAGATGTTTGATAAGACTACAAAGAAGATTCTTGGTGAAGAAGACCCACTCGGTGCTTTAATTGTTAAGGTATCGAAGGTCTGCACCAAAGATGGGAATTTACCTACTGATTATTGTGAACTCGGGAAAATGATGTCAGATTGTGTCGGAATGCATTTACAGAAGTTCATGGATGTTCTTGACGCGTGATTATACATTTACTTACTTGAATATTTTTAATCATTTGCTTTTGTTGTTTTATTGAAGGATTTTACTGCGATTTATTTTGATTTAAATATTTTATTTATTTATTCACTTTAAAACTTTCATGCACATACATTTGGCGGGTTTATTGATTTAAAGCAAATTCTTCTAATTAACCAGATTTTATAAGGTGTTAACATAAGTTGTGAAAGAACAGCTCGTCGATGGTTTTTGTGTTTCAAAGATGGTAATTTCGACTTGAAAGACATGAAGCGTTCCGAACGACCAGTGTACTGTTTCTCAAATATTGTATTTCAAATAATTAAAACGATCATAAATCGATTACAGGGTAAAATGTTCATAGAAATATTTGAACATCACAATCCCTCTACTTAAGTTTTTCTCTGAAAAATAACTGTTTTCATCCATTCGTTATCTAAATATTTAAGAATGTTTATTGGTATCCATAACCGTGTATCTAACATAGTACACGAAAACGATATTTGGAAAAAAACTAACAAAAATACAAATGGATGATGTCCCAATAAGAGGCCCGGATTAAGTGTTTGCAGTCTACTGATTTCAGTTCATGGATCAGTTGGATCTTGTAGACATGCACACCAAGATCTTTCGCGCTGTAAGGTGCTTCTTGAAACGTTTAATTATTGTGAGCGATGACGAATTGATGTCCCTGGGGTTTCAGTAACACTTTCTCTCACTGCGGCTATGTTTATGGTGAACACCCGCTACGTTTGTCCAGAATCGAAACAGTTTCTTCAAGTTTTTAAATTAATCTTCGAATTGATGACTAATTTGGACCATTATTTCGACCGAAAATTCCACGAAGTTTACGAACTGTTTCGGCAAAATTTTCCCCATTTTTATAATAAGTTTTAACAATAATAACGCGTTGTTTTTTGCGTTTTATATTTACTAATCGTAAGATTGACAGATGGTACATATGAAGTTTTCAGAGCGGCTAACTTTATTTTTGAAAATGGCGCGAAATTTAAATCCGGCGCTCTTATTGGAATACCCTATATTAATTATAAATAAGACAATTTAAACAGTGTCGTATAGATGGCAGACTCTTCTCATGTACGCTTAAGTCTTGTCTCTTCAGGAGCGTGTAAAGGTGTGTTTTATTTGCGCTCGATATTTGTGATATGTTATCTTATGTGCTTATATGTATACATTTCTTTTATTTGATTGTTAATAAAGTATTTTAATCACTATGACTTCATTCGTCTTCTTTTGTTTGTTCGGCATCACCCTCGTCATCATCTAACCAGCTGAAACAATTGAACGGCGTTTTGGTAAAGAGGTATATGTCATCGATTGCTTGTTTGTCGGGAGAATCAAATGAGGTTTTGCAACACTTGTATTCCTGAAGTGCGGACCTCAGGTAAATTTTAAAGGTGAGCTTTAAATACATAAATTATTTATGTATTCAAAGTTTACCTTTAAAATTTACCTGGGGTCTGTATTTCGGGAATAAAAGTGTTGCAAAACTTCATTTGGTTCTCCTGACAAATAAGTTATTGATACATCTTTACCAAAACGCCATTCATTGTTGGATATAGACCTCATATTTCATGGGCACATTTTTTCCAGTGTGTTTTCTGAGGTTAACCAAAAATATTTAGTATTTATTTATTTAAATAAACTGTTCAATGTACTTTTAAATAATAATTAAAGGGCAATTTACTTAAGGACATTTAGAGAACAGACTCTTCTCAAGCCGCTTTAACTAAGGATAACTAGGTCAATTAATGTCTAAACACTTTGATCAATAGATTGTGAAAGGGAAATGAGACAAATTAATGTATATACATTTAATAGTCATATTATTATAGGAAATCGACATGAATAAATGTCTAACACATGATTAAAAGATTACGAAAAGAAAATAAGATACTTAAATGTACATTTAATGAACACATGATTATAATATGAAGATTAATAATTTATATCATTTCATGTTTAAACATAGAATTACAAGATTATCTAAGGATTACGAGAACAATTAATATGCAAATACATTTTTAAATTCAATTTAAACGAAGACTAGCTCGTGACTCTATCCAGGTTAATTGTCCCCCTTAGGCGATATAGATCGATTTCAAATCAAACAATCAGAAAAAGAGATTTAATGCCAGGGTTACAAAATAACAAATATTTTTTTTAAAAAGTGCCTCATAGATATCAGATATCAATTAGTAGGATAATTGATTTTTTTCAATTTATTACCGATTAAAAACAAAATGATATTCTTAAAACCTATTTCACCTTATATAACATTCATTCTCCATAATACAATAATTGTATTATGGAGAATAAATGAACCGTATTTTTGTATTTTATTAAAATTTTGAAAGGAAAGGCGTGAAGTGACTACGTCTGTGCGCAATCTTTGTGTCTCTTTGGCATGGAACCCTAAGTAAAAATTGAATGGTGGGTTAATTTAGTTGGTCCAGTGACGAACGTCATAGGTGAGGGCTGCTCAATATTATTGGATGAGAACTGACATACGAATAAAGCGTGTTTTCTGGAGGGGAAAGAAAAACACCTAACGCCTGGATAGAGCACTCGGAAAAGATGTAATAAAAAGACCAACCTCCTATGCATACTTAAAGAGTCTATGGTCCAATAAGAGTGACTAGATGCAAAGTGAATATACAGGAATGAGGTGTCTTGCACCAAATTGTATTAAATGTGGTTGTAGAGTTATACAGAATTCACAATATGTACTAGTTTATTCTAACATTGAGAATACATGCTCAGGGCACGACCTGATATACTATAAAGGGCGTTAGGGTGATCTTTGTTATCTCCTACTGGACCCTATAATGAGAGATATATTGTATTTTATCTACCTTCAAGGGTGTGAAACTCGCAGGCATACCTTTGATATTGTGTTATTTTATAAAATATCGAATGGTCTTGTGGACTCTAGATCAAATTGATATAACTGTTCGCACTCTTTGAAGATTTGGTTTGTTCAGCATAGCTATATTTAAGGATAACACATGCTTTTATAACCCAATAGTGACAACAATACAGTAGTTGACTCCGTCGTTCAGGGTTTGGAAGAATCGAGGTTGGGTTGACGGAGGAATTAATCTCAAGTTTAAAGTATGCCACTGGTAGGTGATCAAAAGCTGTGCTGGTTTATAAACCTCAAAGGTCCTGACGAATCGGATTCCCATGATACTTCAATAGTGTTATGATGGACAAACTCGAAGTCTCAGCCCTGGATGAAGACGTTTTATGGCATTCCTGCTTCGTTAAATAGTTCAACTTCCATATTAGCCTATTGGCCCATTCCGTCCTCATCGAATGGTTGAAGATGCGTAAATAAAGTTTGGTTGGATCAAGTGAACACCAAAGAAAGTATGGTTGGATCACGTGAATGATATTTTGAAAGAAGTAAATGTAAGAAGTAAGAAAAATCGTAGGAGTTGTATGAGATGTTTAAACACATGATTATAAGATGACGAAAAAAAATTAAGATCAATTCATGTCTAAACCTAAGATTACGAGATAATCTAAGGATAACGAGATCGATTAATGTAAATTATTTTTTAAATTTAATCTAAACAACAACTTGCTCGAGACTCCATAGAATCCACCTTAGACGATAAAGATCGATTTTCAATCAAGCAATCAGAAAAAGATATTTAATGTCAGGGTTTGAAAATATTATAAAGAATCGAAATAAAATGTGTCTAAGATATCGGGATATGAACTTGGAAAAGGCGGAATATATAAGTATGTATCGATATAATAAAGTTTCTATCCTATCTACTTACCCCAATAGGAAAACACCGGAATGGTATGTATGTAGAAAGTATGGGAATAAGATTATATGAATATATTTTATCATCTTTCTCGACTTGTTTTTATTGAATATATTTTTAAATAAAACAACATTTTAAATGCTTACACAGAAACTATTTTATTCATTTATGGAATACACTGTTACATAATGGAAGATAGACACTCATATAATGGTAAACATGTAAGTAAATCACATCCAATAATGATACATGTTAATAAATCACATCCAATAATGATACATGTAAATAAATCACATCCAATAATGAAACATGTAAATAAATCACTTCTAATAATGAAACATGTAAGTAAATCACACCCAATAATGAAACACGTAAATATTATTACGAATATTAATCCAAGTGTGGAACGTTTAAGTGTTAATAAAAATAAAGATAACGGCAAATCAATTATACATATAAAAATAGAATGTTCAAATTAAAATACAAAATATACGTATAAATAACATTTATTTATCTCAAAATATTCCTCGATCCTAACTCCTCTACAATTCCAATTTTTATCCCTATTTATCTCAAAATATTCCTCGATCCTAACTCCTCTACAATTCCAATCTTTATCCCTATTTATCTCAAAATATTCCTCGATCCTAACTCCTCTACAATCCCAATCTTTATCCCTATTTATCTCAAAATATTTCTCGATCCTAACTCCTCTACAATTCCAATATTTATCCCTATTTTCCTTGAAATTTACATTTTGCTTTATTTATTACATTTATTCAAATATTTTTTTCATTTAAGAGATAATGTTATGGATACTGAAAACACTTTTGAAATAAAAATTGATTGATTGAAAGGAATTGCTTTAAAACAAGAAATTTGCCAGTCACATACATTTATATAAAAAAAATTAAATTAACATCAATAATACAAAAAAAAACAATATTCTTGTTTTTTTTTTCACAAACAAATACTTAAATTGTTAACTTACTTATAATAAATTAAGTTTTATGTTAAGTGTGCTGTTAACATGTGTTCTTATGTGAACATGTGTACCGGTAACATGTGCTCTTATGTTAACATACGTACCATTATCGTGTGTTCTTGTGTTAACATATGTACCGTTAGCATGCGTTCTTATGTTAACATGTATACCGGTAGCATTTGTTTTTATGTTAACTCATTTACCGCTAAGATGTGTTTTTGTGTTAACACATATACAGATAACGTATGTTTTTTTTTATATTAACATATATACCGTTTACATGTGTTTTTGTATTAACATGTGCACCTTAGATAAAATATTTATAAAAAATCCGAAACACGACGAGGAAAGATATTATACAAAAAGACATATTGGCTAAAAAGAGTGTTTTGATGATTTTGATTTTCAAATAAACTAGTCATGTTTACACTTGCTATTGAACGACATTTATTATTGTATAAATTGTTATTGTATTGAACGACATTTCCAAAGTAAAGATCACACGATCAATATTTTGGAATATGTGATACTTACGAGGATTATTTATTAAAATTGAAATATCCTTAAAAATTATTTCATGTTAAACATTCACAAAATAAGTAATAATCACAAAATATGAAGGAAATTTAAAAAAAAACGTAAAGCACCAAATTCAACAACAGGTTACAACGGAAGTTTTTTTTAGTCATAAGCTTAGTTATCAAAAGCACTCTTTTTCTCAAACACTTTGTTCCTTATTTTCTTCAATCCTTTTATTTTATTTTTTTCAATATGTCTCAGATATGTTCCATATTTCATTTACCCATCTTTTCGAAACTTTAAAACATGATTACTTTATCTTCATCATCTAGTAAAATCAGTCACTTAAAAACATCGTATAACCTCAATCCTTTCTCGTGGTAGCCAGACAATTCGTTCTTCACTCTGGAAACAATGTTTCGCCTAATCTTTACCAACATACCTTTATAATGTTTTAACAGAGCTTCTTCAATTATCTCCACCTCCTTATATTTTCTATTTTAAAATAACTTATTCACGTGGTTGAATCCTATCTTCCCTGGTCTTTCACATTCCCACCAACTGCTCAAGTGCTCAATACAGATTGTTTTTTTATCAATCTTTTATCACTTATTCGTTCAACATGCCCAGTTTTCTTCACCCTTCTTACTTTCCACTTAATCTTTGACACAGTCATTTTACCATTCATATTTTTATTATCATCTCTCAAGTTTCATTTTTTTTTCTTGCTCAATGTTTTGCAGAATACTCGTAATTCGTACCATAAATATTTTTTTATTTAAATCTTATAAATTAATTTACAAATCCTACCACAAGAATTGTCTTTTGTAACTTTGTTGCCACCAATGTAATATTTTTTTACTTTCGACAATCTCTTTCTCTACTTTTAAAAATATTATCAATACATATCGGATCTTCATAAATACTTTCTTTTATAGTCATATTTTTTCACCTGTTCACAACCACTTTACTTCACCAGACAAACCTATTTTTTTTACTACCATATTAATAATAGTTCATCTTAAAAATATTAAAATATCTGATACCCAGAAAAAAAAGCATAATGAATCAATAAATATAAATAAAAATTTGGCCAGAGGTTAATGTTTAAGCCCACGGACCAATGCATAATAGAAACGTCTGAAAAGTCAGATTTAATGAGGAACTCTATGACAACTTTCAGCCATATCCAGAGGCCACAGGAACCTCGGATCACAAATAGAACCTCATCATACTTGGGAGAAAGAATAAAACTCCACACAACTCCTCTTCATTCACTTGGAAAACAGCTTTAAAAATACTACGTTAAAACGAATGCTGATTTAAAAAAAGAGTAGGAACATAAATGCTCGTACAGCCTTCTGTACAACCCCTATTTTTTTCGCATCTTCCAACGCCATCCACAGTTTCAAATGTTTTCCTAGGGATCAAAAAGGGATTCTGGAACAGTTTCGGTAGTACCTGTTTCTTAGAGACTGATTTAAGAAAATGATGCTTAAAGGGTGGTCACATTGAGATAATTAGTTAGGGAAAAACTTCTAAACAAATAGTCGTATATCTCTAAAAAAATGTGAGAAAGAGGTAAATCTAGAAAATTATTTTCTAGGAAGGAGGAGATAGATAGTTGGAGATATTTTAACTAAGAAAAAGGTAAGAATAATTAGAAACCGGAGAGCACGTTTGACGAGATGTATGAATGTGGACGGGGCGAGAGCTGTGTGCATGGATAAAAAGACGTGGAGATCTGTTATATCTGCCCACCCTAAAAGGGACTAAGTGTGATTATGGTATGTATATTAAAATGTATTTTTGGTTAGAATCTTTTCGTATACACACATTCAATTTTATCTTTAACAAAAATAAAATCCTCTTCGTTTTCTTGTGCTTACTAAATTCTCGTAATATTTAAGGTAGGTTTTAATTTTAAAATTACTTTTCTATATTTATAACAAATATATTTTTATCTTTTCTAGATAAAATAAGGTACGACAAAAAAATCACAACCGCAAATGATTGAAAAAGTCAAGAAATCATATCGTATAGGATAACTTTTTTATATAACTTAAAATACGAATCACAGTTAAATAAAAAATATCACGTCTTCATTGAAAAAAACTTAAACATTTCTTTTTATTTTCTTTCAATTAAATGGTAGTTCATTGATAATTTTTTTGAAAATAGTAGAAAGATAATTTTCTTTGAGGATTTCCTCCTTGAGAATTGAGGATTTCCTCCTTGAGAATTTAAAAAAAAACAACTGTCTCGTATAACCTATCAAATAATCTCTCGGAAAAATCTTATTAGGAAAATCAAAACCAAACGTTTTGATAGTTATCATATCCTTTATTTATTTATTCAGTGATACTGTTTCGCCAAACAAAGACTTTGGCTTACTGTTATTACTTAGTAAATAAAGAATAGCGTTTAATATTGATTTTCCTAGAAAAAGTTGCATTGATAATCTCGAGTATTCTCGATACAACAATATTCAAATCTAAATTTAAAGAAAAATAATGTCGTGTTTTATTACTGAGATTAATTAACCAAGTCTTTTAACGAAACAATTAAAATTAGAGAGACATTTTTCATATCTCAAAATATCCATCTTATTTTAATACATTTTGTAAACTGTGGACTTAAATTTCGAAATTCTTAAAGTCCATTTAAATAAATGCAATAATGACATTCAGAACTACAACATTTGGGCGATAAATACTCTATCTTTACACATATATCTGGAAAGAAATCAAACATTTTCCAGTTAGTTATGAATTACATGTTATAAACAGAAATATTCATATTCAGAAATCATTATCAATATTTTTTATAGCACCCCGAGTATCAAAAGAGGTTAAACCTTCTATCATATCCATATTTATTGTTATATTCTGAGTATCAAGAAAAGTTTTATCCTTGTCAGCATTCTTATTTGCTGAAGAAGTTTTATCCTTGTTATTAATCGATTTTTTATTAACAGTTAGAGTTTCCTCAAACGTTTTATCTGCGGCATTTACATCATAAGAAGACTTTTCATCTTTTATATCCAGAGTATCAGGAGAGGTTTTACCTTTGTCCATATTAGTACTTGTTCTAAGATTTAGAGAATCCGGAGATGTTGTACCTTTATTCATATTCGTATTTGTTGTAACATCAAGAAAATTAGAATATATTCTATCTTTGTAAATGTTTGTATTTTTTGTTACAGCCAGAGTATCAGGAGAGGTTTTAACTTTGTTTATATTCGTATTTATTTTAAGATCCATGTGAGAATTGTTATCTTCATTATTTGTTGTAACATCGAGAGTATCAGGAGAGGTTTTTCCACAGTTATCAATCGTATTTGTTTTAACAACCAAAGTATCGGAAGAGGTTTTATCTCTGTCAATATTCATATTTATTGTAACATCAAGATTATTGGTAAATATATCATCTTTGTGATGATTCCTGTTAATTTTAATATCCAAAGAATCTGGTGGGGCATTGTTATATATTTTAATATTCGCATTTGTTGTAACATTCATTGAATGATGATAAGGTTTAGGTTCAATGTTTTCCGTATTTAATGTAACGATAAGTGTTTCGGGAGATGTTTTATATTTATCAAGACGCAAATTTGTTATATCTTTCAGATTATCAGGAAAGGTTTTACCTAAATCATTATACGTACTTGTTGTAACATCTACAGTTCCAGAAAAGTGTTCGTGAAAAGTGTTCGTGTATTTCTTCGCAAACATATTTTTACCCATATAATCAAGAATGGTTTTACTTTTTTCAAAACTTTTATTTGATGTAACACCCAAAGTGTCAGGAGAGGTTTCATCTTTGTCAATATTTGTAATTTTTGGAACTTCAAAAATAAAACGTTTTTCAATATTTTTATTACTTAAAAAATTACGACGGATTCTACGATTTTTTATAATCGTACTTGTTGTTGATTTTCGGTTATCATTAGGGGTTTTAGTATCACGATATCCAAGGGTTGTTTTAGCATTATCAGTGGTTGAATTAGTTGAAACCACTCGAATAATACCAGAAACAATCTCATTATCAGTAATCGATTTTGTCAAAACAACGCGATTATCATACAATACTTCACTATGCTCAAAAATCGAGTTTGATGTAACATCCCGATTACGATTAGAGACATCACTATTTGGCATTGTAGCCTTCTCAAGGGGAACCGAATCAGTTGATACCGCAGCTAGATAACCCTCTGACTCCGACGTGTCCCTTTCAGATGGAACAGTATTAGGTGGAGTCGAAAATGAATTGACATCTATAGGAGTCAAATCCCCTGTCATTAATTGCTCCATGATCTGTTGAACAATGGCGTACCATCACCCAAGACGGCACTTGGGGTTTGCTGGATACCTCTCAGCCAGATTCCTCACGATCATGTCGTACTGCTTGGTATTTACCTGCTCGTGTCTGTGTCGCCAAGACTTTGCCTTAGATCTGGACTTGACTCCCGGAGAATGGCAAAGGAATGCTCCATCAACGACGACGAAGTCGTAAGATTTAAGACACATCTCCAACATCTGAAATTACAACAAAACTTTGATTTATTTAATAATAACTTGAGAAACCTAAAATAACGATAACAAAACTTTATTTTTTTAACATTGTATCGTAGGAGACCTGAAATAATCAAAGTAAAGTCATTTAAAATATCAGAGGCTTCCTAAGTCTGATTATAAGGATGTGCCTGGAACATAATATAGTACAATAACCTCTTCTTTCACGTGAATTCACTCTAACGCAGTTTAGCCTATTTAGAACAACAGCAACGGAAAAGAATATCCAAACTGCAGACTCTATATGTTATAGATTTTTTATGCGATCGACTATTAAGTCTGCTTTAACTGTACGAGCAATAACAGTCACAATGGTAGATTAATCTAGTGAAACTGATTTTGAATGAATCCAGTCGAGTCGCTCATATTTGAACATCGTGATTCCCATGATAGCCTCCGACGACTTCTCTCTATCCATTTCTGTACTCCGCGGTCGAAGGGCAGTTGTTAAGGGTAGTCCAGTTGCATATCTCACTTGGTGAGACAAACGCATTGGATTCTTCCTCTTGTACGTCATCCTTCCACGTCTCGAGTAACTACAAACCTCTACAAACCGTCTCCTTGGCCACAAGCAATGTGCCCAAAAAATTGGAGGACTCAACGAAGGCATGGTATCGTCAATCTATCGATGATTCTCAGTTCTTCTCGAGCATAGCATATCAAATGCATCTATTCTACGTCTCTCGGTTGTTTCCAGAGTCCAAGTCCCCGCACCATACATGAACATTGCGAAGACGAGAGACCTAATTAGGTGACTTTTCGTCCTGATGATGATATTTTTGCTCTTTTATATATTTTCCAGCTTTGACGTGTTTTGCCATTCCAGTTCTTCTTGTCACCCCAGCCTCGTATTATCCGTTGTTGGTAGTACTAGAGCCTAAATAATGCAAGTAACCACTTTTAGACCATGATTTACACTGTTTCATGGAAGTTTGTTTCTGCACTACATATATTATCATAAGCTTAGTTTTTGACCTATTGATGTCCATGCCCGGGAGCTTACTCTCGTGTTCCACTTCATTAAGGAACGTGACCATTTCTTCTGATGATGTGGCAATTAACGTCGTGTTTTCTGCATATCTCAGATTTGAGAGCTTTGTTTGACCAATAGTAATCCCGCCGTCCCAGTCTTCCAGAGCTCTCCTTATAATATATTATCCGTATAGGTTAAAAAAATCGGGAGATAGGATGCACACTTTCCGTACACCCTTTTGCACTTTAAACTGTTTGGACTTGATGTTGATGACTTTGAATGTCGTAAAACTATGTTGCAATAGTAACTTAATAAGGTTCACAAAGTGTGCCAGTACTTCTATCTATAGAAGCCTTTCAACTCAGGTATTACGGATCAAATTCCCGATGTTATCCAGATTTTTTTAAGTGTGGTTCCAATCTGGTTTTCACTTATGCAGGTTAGTTTAACAACCCTCTGATCGTTCAAAAGAGATTGCCATATGGCAGTAAATCCGCAAGATTATACTTTATATAATATAGCGTAATACCATAAAGTATAATACGCAAACAGTTCAATTTTTTTGGCCAGTGATAGAAATTTCTTCCTCAATGCATGCCTAAATCATTTACTCGTAACAATATGTACATAAATGTCATCAGCATGTACCAAAAGCTGTACAAACTAAAAAAATATGATTAAATATAATTGCTGTAGAAAGGCGCGCACTAAAATGAATACATGGGGTAGTTATATATCTTTTGAATTCACCTTTCTGTCATCTGAGAATATATTTACCACGGATGAGAGTTCGTCAACTCGTACTTATCCGTATTTGTTTATAGATTATCGTTTTACTTTTCTTTCCCCCTTTTCAATTACCATGACTTTGTATTTTGCAACTTCAATATGTATGAACCACCATTTCGTATATGTTGAAGGGGTAACATACAAAAAAGGATGTATTAAAAAATCAAAATCTAAATACACTGTCAATCATTTAAAAGAAATATATTAATTTTAGATAATTTTGTATAGGGATGTTTCCTAATCATTACGACCACATCAAAGGCGCCCCTAATTAACTCAACTGAAAATTACGAAAATTGAGAGACACCAATATCTCTAATAAGAACACCATCTAATAATTCAAGCTTATAAGCTACAGAAAAATATAAATTTAGATGTAAACTGGCCTAAAAGTAAAACCAGTCCGCCAGGAATCGAACCTGGAGCATTTGCTTGCTTAGCATGAATACTAACCGTTAGACTATGACCGCCAAATATAGTTTAAAGTAATCTTCCAAAGCAACTTTTTTTTTATTCGCAACAAAAATTATGAAAGATGTAAATAAAAAGCTCCGTCCTTGGCGTGCTTTAAGAAACGACTGAAAACCTCTCAATTTCTAGTCAGTAAAATGAAGTTTTTCATTCCTGATTTTTATTTTCCTTTCCTCTCCACCATCCCTTCCTTTTCTTTTGATTGATGATATTTCACTTGATATGAAAAATAATGTTCGGGTGATTGTCCGTTTTTGTGAGGTTTGTGGGCATATGCTCACGTATGTGTTGATGGATTTCGTGGGGATGGATAGTCATTTAAATGATTTATGCGACCATGTAACTTGCTTCATTTGCTTTGGTATGGTTGGTTGGAAGAGATTGCCGCATGGCTATAAGCCCGTCAGATTGTATTTGCAATAAAAGTGTTAAATAAATAAATAAAAAAGATCTCAGAATAAATGTTGTGAAATCTAAAGGAAAGTGATACAAAAGTGTGAAAGGAAAAGTAAATGCAATATATGGGTGAACAATAAATCTTTAGAGCAAGCCGAAGAATTCCGCTATTTATGTAGCATTTTCTCAATTGGTAGAAGTGTTGCGAGGGGTATTGAACTACGTGTAGCGATAGGAAACTAAGTAAATGGGGCACTTTACCACATATACTGGAAACGGGCAGAATACTTGAGGTGACAATGTATGACAGAATGCGGAATGAATCGATTACGGATTAGTGTGAACTTAAGACTGAAGTGTTGAGCAAGATGGAAGAGAGCACTCTGAGACGGTTTGGGCACATATAACGAATGGACCAAAAGGAGCATGGTAGAAGAAAACCAAGGAAAGGGTGGCTGGATCAAGTTTATGATATTTTGAAAGAAGGAAATGTAAAAAGTCATAAAAATCCTTAAAGCTGTTTGAGAAGGAGTATGGATATAAAATAGAAGTGGTGAAAGATATGTGTCGTATATCTGGCGCTCTGTCCTCTCTGCCAACCAACAAGGAGACGGCGTGTTGGTATATATGTATTTATATGTCATACAAACGAATGCTCTTGATTCCTTGGAAAATAATTGTATAACACATCTGGCTTGATGGATATTTTTAATCAGATGTTGTTGAGTTCAGGAGGATCCTTCCCCAGCATTTCCTTCTCTTCAATCTTTGGTTTTGACTGGGAGACTGGTTATTTATCATAAGTTTTTTTTTGTGATTCGTCTATAATATCCCATTGAAAGAGTTTCCATTTTTTTTTAAAGTTATATTTAGTTATAAGCTATATTTATTATATTAGAGGAGATGAAGGATGTGTGTCCAGATATGAAAGTCTGGCGCTCTGACCTCGCTGCCTATCACGACAGGAAAATGGCGTAATGGTATATTTGTACATATAAAGTTTATTTCATGAGACCTGAATTGTTGAATGAATTTAATTATGTTTTTTTTTAGTTCCCCTTTTCCCCATACTTAACATTGGTACTTCATATTTTGAAATATAAAATAAATTAATCCTTAAGTTTTTTTTTTAGTTATTGATCCGTTATTTGTCGTTTATTTTGTGCGAGGCTTCAATCTGGCTAAAGACAGAAATTATTAGAGAAATCGTCGTCGTTTCTGAGTCTCGTAATCTAGGTTCCCCTCACCATTTCAGTAAATACAATTAGAAGGCAAAGCTATGCCATGGAGTTTTTTTGTTTATTTTTTAATGAGTGAACCGTTACACACCAGCAAATTCACCAGACAGGCAGCTGTACTGGATCCGATGGCACACCAAAGTGAGATTATCGGAGCACATCGGCATGTTTTTTTTTTCGTAAGAATACATATGACCGAGGTCGTAAATATCCTTACACCCTCAAAAACTAGGTGGAAAAAAATGCCTGTGTCATTCGAGGAGAGTAGCACAGCGCGGGATTCGGACTAGCGACCGTCCGCACGGAAGTCCAGTGTGTTACCACGTGACCTTGCCCCTCAAGGCTGAAGAAGTATTGCACAGTCATCATGAGGATCACGACCCTGAACCATGAGGATGACGACTAGAGAGAGAGAGGTATTTCGTAAATATCTATTGTCTCTCGGCCATGCTCATCATTATCAATAATATATTAAAACGGTACCATACTAATCAAAAATATTTTAACATCCTTTTAGTGAACCTAAGAATTCTTTTGAGTGGATCCAAACTACCAACCTGTGTCATTTTATCCTGTCTGCCTTCCCATGAGAGTGTCTCACTGTACCAAGGTGTGTGTTTGGTGGCGATATAGATGGGCTCCCATCGGTGGTATGGGAATTGTCTCTTCGTCACTGCGAAGGGCTGGAAAATAAACAATCTCTTGAGTAAAATATATTGAGTATTAATACTTGAGTATTATCTCTTGAGTAAAATATACAATATACTCGTAAATATGGAAGAAAAGTATTATTGATACTTGTGATGTGTAGTCATTAACTATGATACGAGTATCTTTTTGAATTACATCGTCCTACAAATCTCTGGAAAAAGAATTCAATATAATTTATATCTTCTGTACATAAAGTTATTCACAATATCGTTGAAAGCTCAAACATATCGTTTCCACACAACTGCTACAAAACACACGATAACTTTTACAATTCAAATGTTTCAATAACAATGAGCTAGCAAAAAATAAATATTTTAATTCAACAATCGAGAGAATTCAATATCAACAGTCATTCATTATATTTTTGGTGTGGGTTCTCTCCAACATGTCCGAATTGGCGATTTGAACATATTGAAGGGGAGCCAAGAGACAACATTGTTATCAATCCCATTAATCGAATCTGCGAGTTAAGAACCACTAGGGAAATATGTTTTGCTAACCGAGTTGTAATCTTTGAACAAAGCGCCCAATAATGTAATGAGTGCTGTGAAATTGAACAATTGAACCAGTTTAAAATACGTCTGGATAAATTCCTACATACAAACCCATAATTGCTGATTTGGTTAAGTTTGTTTCCTTTTATTTTTTTTATGAACATATTACAATCAAACTGTCATATATATCGGCATTATACGTACTGCCTATCTATAATGATGATAATAATAATAACGGGGTTTAGATGAACTTAACTATAGGAAAAAAATATTGATAACATAAATCAAGAACAATGTAGCATAGAAGAAGATTGACGATTAAAAATATACGATTCATAAAAGAGTGTCTTACTTTAATTACTTTTCCAGGATCATCTTTGAGCCAAGCTTGAAGGTCTGGTATCTTCTGGCAGTGGCTACACACCCAACGATGGAAGTAGACAGCTTTTCCATCGGCGTACAGTTGTTGAAGACTGTAAAAATAAACACACTTGAACAACATCAGGACAAAGATGATTTCGCTTAAATTTTCTCTACATTTGTCTACAATTTTTGTCAATTTTTACATAGAGAAATAAACCTTCTTTTGATTATGCACCACCGTTGAACAACATCACCCACCATAATTGAAAAAACACTAGAAGACTTGTCATTGAAATTCTCGTTTTGACCACAACTTCAGACATAATTATGAGTTGCTCTTTAGGTGAGCTTCCGCAACAGGGCTATTCAAGTTATTCCTTTGATGTGCTTGGTTCAGAACAGAAATTCTTTCATTCTAGTGATTGCTGACTAAGGTGAACTTTGATTAATGGGAGTAAAACAGAGCCATAAAAAAAACTAAACGGAGTCAAAAAATGTTGTAAAATGATATGCATTGATAATGTATAACTAAATATGGAATGAAGTGATTAGGAATGAATGTGAACTTTTGACTTATGTATTAAGAAAGAATAAAAGTGTATCTACGTTGAATAGGAAGTTCTTCACGTTGGATATGTTTAAAATTTAAATTGCTATGTTTGAAACATGATTATTTTTTACTACGTTTTTATTCATTTGGTGGAAAGCGACACATCTCTTTATCTCTCACTCCATCTCACATTTTGATTTATCTCTCCATTCAAAAATTTTATTATTTTATTTATATTTTAATTTACCTATAATATGTTATCATGTCTAAGTGTGAATTTTTTGTTATGAAAAATTTATTGGTCTAAATTATGGTATGTATAACTTTTATAATTAACTCAAGGGACGGTTTACTTTCCAACAAACCATTAATAAAAAAAACAACGAGCACTCAGCGATTGTATGGCTATGAAGAACGAACGAATAGAACATCAGAATTCTTACACAAAACTCAAATTAAGACAAGTGATCTTTTAACTAAGTCAACTCACCTAGATTTATTCCTTGGAATGTCTTCTCCGAGTTCTACTTCAAAAACTGGAATCACGAACGCCAATCTCCACTTTGGTATGACTCCGTAGTGACCATTGATTCTGTGTTTCTTTAGCATAATTGTGAACCTCGTAGCCAGACCCTCACTCGGGATTAACTCCACATCTGATACCAAATTATACTGAGTTGTCGAAGCATTCCGCGCAACATTCCTACAAACGTTAACTGGATAAATTAGTCCATGTCTCGACCTAAAGGTCCTGGTCGAACTCATATCAGGGTTTGAACAATCTTTAAACTCGAGGTTTATCATATTTTGATCTCTGTATAACTGATGTTTACAAACCAACTCACGTAAAGGGTTTAGTTTTGGTGCAGTGCCTGGCGTTAAGCTCTTTGATTCACTTTCTTCTTTTTCTTTATAGTCAATGTCTAGCTTATCGTATGACTTTTTTTCGGTTTTATGTTTAGTTTCGTTATTGATCTCTTTTTCATTCTCGTCTGTTTTGGTCACTTTTGGTGGTGGTTTTGTCATGAGTTCTTGTTCAAAGAATATTGGCACATCAGTTTCTGGGTAAACAAGATGCACAGAAACCTTGGACATCCCATCGTAGCACTTGCAAAGGTGGGCAAACAACTTCATGGTTATTTCCAAATCGTAATTCGGAACGAATGCTGCAACACTAATAGGACCATCCCAATATCTAGCAATCTCGACAATATGATAGAGGAACTCTGGAGTAACGTGAGTGGCATATGTAACTTGGTCTAAAGTATAGAACTTATCAAACATAGTTCTTTCTATAGCGTTATAAATGACTCTATATGGACTCTTAAGTCCTAACTGTGGAGTTCCATCTTCTTTAACTTGATCCCAGTTAAATTTATGCGGAAGACCGTAGTTATATCTGCAGAAAGTATTGTTGAACGGGTATTTTCCTTTCATAAAGTATCCAGGGTAATCTTTGGCCGATTTCTTTCCATCAGTCATGGACAATCCGGCTGATGACTCGAAGAGACCTTCTCCGGTGATGATGGAAGACCTGCTGCTAATGAGCTGTAAGCCCATTATGCTGCAGAAGATGATGCCGGATATGGCTACGATGCGACGGAGCTTACAGACCTTGACGAGGCAACCGAAGATGGGGCAGGGTGGACATTGCGTCGCTTTTGGTGGCAGCACCGACTTCTTGACGATATTGTTGTTCTTTGTAATGATCAACATTTTGGCTGGGATAAAAATTCTTCAAAGAAAGAATTTATCTTCAGAATTTGGAATTATCTCTCCATATTCTAGAAAAAAATAACACTTTTAAAAGAAGTTTGGAAGATAAAAAAAAATTAGATTACACTTTCGTTGTATACAATACAGCCTGGTGGGTTTGTTGTTATGTGGCTATCTTTTCCAACCAACCATATAGATGTTGACCAGGTATCTAGTTTAAACTAAACAGGACTCATTTTTTAACCAACGGGAATCGAATCTGTAAACCCCGGGCTTGAAGGCAGGCATCTTGTAAACTAGACCACGAAGGTATTATTACGAGTATTATGAACAAGACGACTTCACAGCTGTTTATTTTAATTAAATAAGAAAACTGTGATTCTTCTTTAATAAACTATCTTCCCTTTTATTATTTTATCAGAATGAAAAAAAAATATATTAAAAACCCGAATTATTGATGAAATGTTATTTCTACACCACATCCAAACTTAACAAGTCCTCCCACGACTTCCCATGACCTAGTAAATACGACTCCAGTCTTCCAATCTGGGGGTCGATTGTTCAATTTTTCATTGAATTCCAGGTTTTTTTTTCAAAATCTGGTTTTCACTTAAAATCTATCATAGTATAAATAGGCCAAAGCCCGTACGACGGTTGTCGTCAAAGAAATAATACGAGAATTGAATTTTGAATACAAGAGAGCGAGAGTGGAATACTTCGAAATTTGAATCTCGGTGGGTCCGTGATTTTTGAACCGGTGTAAAAGGGGACGATGCCAATTTATTTTGAATTGTAATTTATTAAATAACTAATTTATTTCCTATTATATTAAACCTTATAATTACTTGTGTTTATTTATCTTATGCTCTTTTTTTTAATGCAGACAATTATATGTGGCTTTTTCACGATGTCGGAAACGCGAAAACATTAAAGTCAATAATAATATATCTGAAACAAGTCTTCAAGGAAAACTTTATCAACGATTTAAATTGAACAACAGTAATGTTTATATGTATAATGTTTATATGTATACAAATTTATTCACGCTATCACTTTTCACACTACAATTACGACGTAATAAAAAAGCACTCAAATAAAAAAAATCTCGGAGGATATCAAAACAATTTATAAACTCTGCAAAGGAAAGACGATCTCCGTGGCCTGGTGGTAAGACACTTGTCTACCGATCCGGAGGTTGCGGGTTTGATCCCCGCTGGAACTTCAGAAAGGATTCCAGTCTGGTTAACATTTAGGGCCTATAAAAATATATTTCTCGTTGGTTGGAAGAGATTGCCACATGGCGATAAACTCACCAGGTTAAAAAATAAAAAAAGGATATACGGTAAATCACCCTTAAATAATGTCCTTAAAATATTTAAAAAAAATACGTTAGGACTGTAGAAACTTTAGTGTTATCTTGAAACGTGGAAGAAAAGGGAAATGATTAATTCTTCCTTAAAAGAAACGATTTGTTTATTTTCAGCCAAAAAAAAACACCTGAAATCGTCTGTGCAACAATATTATTTGAATCACTTTCCTTACACTTGCTAACTTAATTTTTATACAGATTTTTTAAATTGGTTGATTAATAATGGTGTTTTGACTTTCCAGTGACAAAAATATTGAGTTGATGCAAAAGTTCGTCCCGTTTTTGGCGCCAAATGACGATATCGTAAAACCGAAGTGCTATTAACTTCACACGTGTAAAGTTTCGATGTTGTTTGACAGAAGGAATTTTAGCGAGTACTTGGGAAAAAATTGTGTTTTTTTTACATGCAGGCAGAAAACAAGGAGCATTTTCGACATATTATGCTTTTTTAATTCCGGAAAGGCAAGAATGCTTCGCAGACACAAAATAAGATATGTGATTTGTACGGTGAGGGTGCCATTGACGATTCCATGTGCCGTAAGTGGTTCAGAAAGTTTCGTGAAAACGATTTTAATCTTAGCGATGCTCGACGTTCTGGACGACCGGCTGAGGCTGATGGCGACGAAATATTGGTGCTAAGTGATTGGTATAGAACAACTCAAAAAATTTGAGAAATTCTTGGAATCAACCAGTTAATAGTGTCAAGGCGATGACCTCAACTTGGAATGGTTAGCAAAGTCGATGTATGGGTGCCGCACGAGTTAACGGAGAAAAAATTGATATACCGAATTTCTGTTTGCGGTTAACTATTGAAGCGCAACAAAGTCGATCCATTTTTGAAGCGGATAGTTACAGGGGATAAAAAATGGATTGTGTATAATAATGTTAAGCGTAAGAGATAATGGTCTAAGCGCGAAGATGCCCCTTCAACCAGTGCCAAAGTCAGTTTACATCCGAAGAAAGTTATGCTATGCATTTGATGGAACTGGAAGGGAATCGTTTATTATGAGCTTTTACCTGAAAACCAGACCTTTAATTCGGAGAAATACTGTTCACAACCAAGTAAAATAAAGCGAGCAATCGACCCGAAGCGGCCTGAATTAGCCAACAGAAAGGGTATTGCGTTTCATCAAGGCAAAGCTAGACCAAACGTGTCTAGGCACCCGACACAAACTTTTACAATTTAACTGAGATGTTTTGGTCCACCCATCGTACTCTCCCGACATTGCGCACTCTGACTATCATTTATTTAAATCGCTTCAAAACAGCTAATATGGTAAAAACTTTTGTGACTTGAAAAATCACCTGGATCAGTTCTTTAGCCAGAAACCTCAAAGCTTCTATGAGTGCGGGATTATGCAGCTACCAGAAAGACGGAGAAAGATCATTCAACAGAACGGCACATACTATATTCATTAAATGTAATTTTAGTAAACAAAAATTTTCTTCGATTTTTGTATAAAAAGTGGGACGAACTTTTGCATCAACCTGATTATAATAGTTTTTCACAACAAGCTTGTGTGTGTACGAATAAAAATTGAAAAGCATCCATTTTAATTTCTACTCCAAAGCTGAAAAAAAAACCAAGTATTCATATTCTACATGTTGCTTCTGTAAAAAACACAATATATCGTTTTGTAAAAAAAATGAGTATTCATTCCACATAATTTTAACATTTAAAAGTTTTTGAATGCTGGTTTTTTAATATTTCGTGAATTTTAAAGACATTTCATCTCACCTGGACATTTCCGGGACCTCAACAATTCAGATACTAAAATTAGACTATTGATGCACCGATCCAAGGCGCATCCTACCAACCTCCCCTAGTGCACATAGCTGCAAACCTTCCTATTACAAGGCTGTGGTATAGGGATGGATATTTCACTTATAGTTCAGGTTGAAACTAATTCAAATTCTATTTGTTGATTAGTTCAATTTAATTACCAGACGACAAATTTAAACTAAAGGTGATTATACTGTAGCTTTATATTGAAATAAGTTGATGATTAAATAGAAATGTAATGATTTTTTTAAATTATTTTATTTCTTAATCTCTATTTTTAATTATTCATTTCTCAGTTACTATTTGAATCACCACTACTCGTAAAGCGAGTAAAAACATTAAAATAAAATAGGAATTTCATAATACATCTCTCATGATAAAATAAAATCTTGAATCTCACATAGGCTTGAATTTACAGTATACAAAAATATTCGGATATCGCCGATTCGGGTCATTGTTTTTTGTTCAAGTATTGTATTTTGTTGAGTATTTTCGTGTCAAAAATTGAATATTTTATTAATGCCACAATAGTTTCACAAAAATCGCATTACACACAAATTCATTTTCACTACAATATATAATTTAAGTGGATTTTTTTTGTTTATCTGCATTTTCAAAAATTCGTCAATCGAAATAACAAAATATAAATATTTTTTTATAAACGGACGAAGCTAATCTCATCAATGTATATTCCTACTTTAAACCACGTTAACCCCAAATTTGTGACCTCTTGTTCTCCAAAAATACAAGACAAAAAAATGTACACACAAAATTGTATACAAATACGTAGAAAACAAATTTTCAACATACTCAAACTTTGCAAATTCACGTTTCGAACTTCTATTGGATTACAAAAAAATGGTTCATCCATAAAACGGTCGGTCATTAAATAACCTCTAAATTTTGATACTTATTTAAATAAAAGTTTCAACAATATGCAGAACAGAAAGTCATTTTTGGAATATGTTTATTTTTTAACGTAAATTACAAGGTTTCGACTACAGAACTTTATTTTTCCTCAATAATAAATTTTAAATGGTGCTATTAAAAAAACATTTATTACACGATATAGATAAAATTTAATAATTAATGCAATCATTATTATTTTATTAAGTTTTTTAACATTATTTTATTTAAACAATTGTAGATTAAATCATGTCAATACTTATTTGACAAAATGTGTTTTTAATCGTGTAAATATATAATTTTGCATGCAAAACTGAACTGAAGTAAATATTACAACGATCTACAAACAAAATGATAGATTAGTTCTCCAGTTCATCAAACAGCATTATTTATTTTCAAACGGTTGATCACTACTTGCCTATATCCATTTGATATAAAAAAATATATTGAAATAGCAAATATTCCATATTGAAATTGCGAATAAAATAATGGAAAAACATACCTTCACATTAAGTCCACCTTTATTTTACATTTAAATAATATTTCAAGTCCATTTAATATACGTATATATTTGTTCCTGACCTTACATATTCACATAACCTAACTTTTTGACGCATTAATGAAAACTACATTTTCATTTTTAAAAACGATACATGGTAAAAGTATATTGAAAATGACACTATGTTTTAAACAAAACTACCGTATGTATGCGAATTCACTATTTGAAAGACGTTTTGTTGAATATTTTCAGTAAAGAAAGCTTGTGAAAGCCCGGAAAATGTTTACATTTCACAGGAAAATTCTCGCAGCGACGCCAACACTATCTGCCGGCAGAACGGGGAAGGGTGCGAAATCAATAAACATAAATTTTCACAGAATATTCTCCCGGGGACTCTAGAATGAAAACAGCTGTTTGAAAACATTAAAAGTTTAAATTTTTATGACCTTATTTGAGTGTACGAGTATATTAAAAAACAAAATGGTTTTAAAAGTTACTTTTAAATAATAGAAAGCATTCATTTAGTTTTCTTTGAAAATTATTCTGTAAATGATTCAAAACATAATAAAGTGCTTTTAAGTTTATAATGTTTCTAATTAATTTTAAAAACAGCGCCATTATAAATGTAAAAACAAATAAAATAGTTAATGTGTTCTTAGACACGTTGAATATATTAACCATCCAATACATTATAATAAATTTTGGGCTGAAAAAGTCTTGCAGCCGAGCTCACCCTCCTGTAATTTCGGGATGTATGTACATTAATATATATTAGCATGTTTTTTTATCGGTGAAACTATTATTGTATTAAATAAGTTGATTGTATTGACTGCTTATTTATTTTCACTTTTTTTATTTATATTAGGTCCCCACATACGAAACCGGCGTTTTGCCGTACTGGCAACTTTGATCTCAAATATCTTCTCTTTGGTTAGGAATTTCAAATTCAAATTTATACAGCTATTTACTCAAGTATTTGTGTTTTGAAAATTATAATTCATTTGTTTTTTCCTCAATCGTTTTTTTTCTTTGCGTCACTCAGTTTACAAAATGGAAAACTTGAAATATCGCGTTATTTACGAGTACGAGTTCCACCGTGGCACCAGTGCTGCAGAAACGGCTCGAAGGATTAATGATGTGTATGGCGACGGTGCCGCAAAAGAAAACACAGTGCGTTTTTGGTTCCAACGTTTTCGTTCTGGAAATTTCGACCTGCAGAACAAGCCCGGTGGACGGCCGGAGACCAAAGTTGATAATGAAGAATTGAATGCTATTGTGGAAGCGGATCCATCGCAAACCACGTCCGAGTTAGCTGCAGGCTGCGGTGTTAGTGATAAAACTGTTTTAATCCACTTGAAGCAAATTGGGAAGGTGAAAAAGCTTGAAAGGTGGGTACCTCACGAATTGAGTGAAGCAAATCAACAAACGCGCATTGACTGCTGCGTTGCATTACTCAACCGGCACAATAATGAAGGGATTTTGAATCGAATCATTACCTGTGATGAAAAGTGGATCCTGTATAATAATCGGAAGCGCTCATCGCAATGGCTGAACCCTGCCGAACCAGCCAAACCATGCCCCAAGCGAAAATTGACTCCAAAAAAGTTACTTGTGAGCGTTTGGTGGACTAGTGCTGGTGTCGTTCACTACAGCTTTCTTAAATCTGGCCAGACGATTACGGCAGATGTCTTTTGTCAGCAACTGCAAACCATGATGGAAAAGCTAGCTGCTAAACAACCGAGGCTGGTTAATCGCTCTAGGCCACTGCTGCTTCATGATAACGCTAGACCACACACTGCACAACAGACGGCTACCAAATTAGAAGAGCTTCAATTGGAATGTCTAAGACATCCACCGTACTCTCCGGACCTTGCCCCGACAGATTACTATTTTTTTCGAAATTTGGATAACTTCTTGCAAGGGAAAAAATTCAACTCCGATGGGGCAGTCCAAACCGACTTCAAAGATTTTATTGATTCCCGTCCGAATGGTTTTTTTAGTAAAGGGATCGATGAACTACCTATGAGATGGCAAAAGTGCATAGATAGCAATGGTACATACTTTGATTAAATAAATATATTATTATATTAAAAAAAAATCAACTTTATGTTCCTCCCAAACAAAACGCCAATTTCGCATGTAAGGACCCAATATTATATATACAAGGGTGTGGACTGAAAATATTTGATGTTCTCGCGGCCGGACTCGCTGTTTATTGATGAGGTTGTACTGGGAGGGTGGTGTTATGAGGTGAGCTAAGACCCATTGATAGGTTCTCTCTTAAATTTATTTGCTTCTCCATTGAAATATAAAGGGTCTTTCAAATTGAGCGTTTTTTTTTAATTCTTGAATAACACACAATTTGGTATGATTTCAAAAATCTTTTTATTGGTCATTGAAGTATAATGTACGAGTATGAAATTTAAACACAAAAAACAATATCCGCCAAATGTCCACCTCTTGCAGCTCCACAGATGTCTACTCTTTTGTCAAAATTTTCGATGACATTTTGGCATAATTGCGGTTCTAACTCACCAGTAACGCGAATAACTTCGTCTTTCAGCTCAGGAATTGATTGGGGGTCATTTTTATAAACCTGGCTTTTCACGTAACTCCCGAAAAACATGATCTTGGTGGCCAATTAACCTCACCGTTTCTGGAGATTACAATACATAAAATAATTCAACAATTTGAGCGCGTTGTTGTATTGAAAACGACTCTATATTGTATACGATAGTTTGTGAAAATCGGGAATAAATTCACCAATACAATCAAACGTGTGCCAGTGTGTGACGTAGGTATATTCATTCTAAAAAAACCGCTATGGGTGAGAAGCGACGCTATTTACGTCTCACTCTCACTCTACTTCGGTATATGGGAACGCAAAAAAATAGAATCTCAGTTCGCTCGCTTCTCTCGGTCAGTAGGTCGGCGGCTTTCGGTAGAGGTGGTCGGTTTGCCCGTTTTGTGAACGTTGGCCGATGTTTTTTTTCATGTTTTTAGCAATTAAATTTCAATTATTATCACTTTTGACTTCAATTTTAAGCGATTGGCTATGAATATTCTTATTTTTCCGATTTTAAATCGCTCATTTTTACATGTGTATTGAATACACAACACTGGAACGTGCGGATTTTTTTAGTACAGGAAGGGAAAGGTTAACATCTTTCTCTAGGTTTGAATAGTTACCACATTGCCATAATAAACTCAATGGCCAATTTTACCGTATACAACAAAAGTGTAATACAGTGCAATTTAATTGAACAATATACTGTGAAGATTCACAACAACGTGTTAAGGCCAACATTGATGTATTAGAGTGTAACGTGGACATGGAAAATTTATCAATGGAGACGAATAAATACGTTAGAAATGCGTGAACTAAGATAAATATATTATGTATCGATGTATAACGGAATAATAAATAAAGTTATTGAAAATTAATGCGAACTAAAGATCGATGTGATACGTAGGATGGAAACAATGACGTTGAGGTGGTTTGGCCGTATTAAACGGATATGTGACAAAAGATTTACTAAAAATCTAAAACTCAATCGTAAATGGGTCATGATGGAAGACGGCAGAGGAAAGCGTGGTTATACCAAGTTAATAATAATTTGGAAAATAAGGTTATGACTAGAAAATATTTCCTGAAGTTAAAGGTACGAAAAATGTATGTAGCGATAGAAAAGTTGCACGGCATTTTAACAACCTTCACATTGGTTTGTACATACATACCATCACGCCATTTCCATATCGGGTTAAGCAGAGAGGTCAGAGACACATACTTTCCTTTCTCGACACACATCATTAACCTCTTCTACATCTTTACAACTTCTACGATTTCTCTATTTACGTTTCCTTCTTTCAGAATATCATTCACTTGATCCAACCATACTCTCCTTGATCTTCCTTTCACATGCTGTCCGCTCACATTTGCACTATATATATTTTTCGATAGTCTTTCTTCTTTACAATAACTTACTTACAACATCAGCCTTAAGTTCATATTCATTCCTCATCACTTCATTCTGTAATCTCTCATACATTGTCACTCCATGTATTCTTCTCAATGCACGCATTTTTACTGCATTTATTCGACTCCGCCTACGACCACGTTTCACTCACATACGTCAAAGTTGTCATTAAAATATTATCGTGGACTACCATCTTAGCAGATTTTGATACAGTCCAGATCGAGTTTATGTATTTTAGTGCCCAATTTACTTTGTTTGTTATCGCGACACGCCGTTCTATATCCCTCTTAATTCTTCCATCATCCATGAAAATACTCCCCAAGTAACATAATTCCTCTACATAAGTCGCATTTACTGTTCCTTCCACACCTTTCCATCACCAATAATTTGGATTTTGCAACATTTATTCTTAGATCTTTGTCTTCACATATATCATATAATTTACTTATCAAACTCTGCAATTCCTCTTATTTATATCATAGATTGGTAAAAATGGAAAATGGTATATAGTTCAAATATGAATTAATTTGTATAATATATAATATTATTTATGTTGTTTATAGTTAAGGCATTAACATTGTGGAGGTTTAAAGACATTGTAATTTATTTTTATCAAACACTGTTTATTCCACTCTTTTTATTTTATAGGGTTACACCGTCATAAAAAAGTGGAATAAACAGTGTTTGATAAAAATAAATTAAGGCATGAACATTGTGGAGGTTTAAAGACATTGTAATTTGTTTTATCAAACATTGTTTATTCCATTTTTTATAACGGTATAACTCTACCGGTTTCAAGGCTTTCACCTCATCATCAGGAGAGCAGAACTTGTTTGTGTATTTAACAGTATTGAAAATGATGTGAAAGCCTTCAAACTGGTAGGATTATATCATTACAAAAAGTGTAATAAACAGTGTTTGATAAAACCAATTACAATGTGTATGATACTCTTCAGAATTCGAACTCGCAACTTCCGAGTCGAAAGACAGGTGTCTTATCAACTAGACCACAAAGGTCGTGTTATAATAATGAAGTAAAAAAACTAACATTCATATTATGATTAAAAAATTGATATTTTTATAATATGAAGCAGTAAAGGTATATTTATTTTAACCGCTCAGTGATCGCTGTAAGATAATATTTTTTAATGATTGAGAATAATTCGGTGTTTTTATATTCTATTCATACATAATAATACACAATAATGTATTGTATTCATACAAAAAGACAATTTCAATAGTGAACAAAAGGCTACAAATTGTTTTTTTTGCATATAAACCAGAAGTTTTTTATGTCTGATTCGGAGCTCTTTTATCATATAAATATACAATCTGATTGATAGTTATACACCAACAAAAGTGTATGGGAGAGGTAAATGTAAAATAGTCAATTAAGTCCTAAAGTTATGTAAACATAACCACTAAGGTCCAAAACGTTCGGTTCGATTGTCTCACTTTGACGTGCTTTTATCATCGTTGTGATTTTATCAGGTGTGCCCCTATATAATGTCGTTTTTTTTTTCGTAAATTTTCGGAAATGTTATTTGGCTCAAAACTAATTTTCCTTGCTTGGATTTTTTTCCAATTTGTTTCAAATGTCTTTAAACGCTAGACCGTGATTATGTCATCATTATTTGATACTTCCTCAATTGAAAGGGAAAGATTTGCTTCCACTATTGTTCTCTTCTCTGTGTATCGTTGTCAAACTCTACATTGATATGGCTCATATTGAAGATTAAATTGGCATTGCGAAATTTCTCTGACACATCCGAATGTCGACACAGACTCCACCGTACAGTTCACAAATGTTTTATTTACCTTGGGTCGCACATACACATTTTTAAACTCGTAAAACATAATATGCTGTCAATGCACTGAGACTCAGGAATCAGTTACAAACCAATGTTAGACTCGCTCTGTCCTTGGCATGCTTTAAGAAGCAGCTAAAAAAAACTCTTAATTTCTAGTCAGTAATATAACGTGTTTCATTCCTGTTTTTTATTTCCTCTCTCCCATCCGTTCCTTTTCCTTTGATTGATATCTCACTTTATATGAAAAGGAATGTTAGGGTGATTTTCTGTCTTTGTGGGGTTTATGGGCGTATTCTCACGTATGTGTTCATGGATTTCATGGGGATGGATAGTCAGGTCAGTTTAGTTCGATACCATCTCCACCCACATTGTGATGGGGGACAAAATAAGTCCCCATCTAACGCGATCTACACTAGAAGATCGAAATCTTCTCTATTTTTTTATGAGCACAACGTCACATAGTGACGAAGAAGGAACTGCCCAAAGGGACTCCTTCTCCGGTGGCAACACACCTAGTGTGAAAAAAATAATAGTGACGATGGAATTATGTTATGGTCCGACATGACGGGAAAAGGGCAATGACTCACAGCGCAATTTTTTTTTTTGTTTTCTTATGGAGTGGCTAAAGGCCTGGAGTTCAAACAGCCCAACAAGTTGTCAATACGTCCACAGAAAATTTACAAATGCAACAAAACTATCCTTTGACGCCACTAGCTTTATTGCTGGACTTGGGGGCTGATTGCTGGACTTGGGATCATCGGCAACAGAGTTAAGGATGTTGCTAAAGAATGTAAAGTGCTCAGCGGCGACAGAATTAAGGATGTTGCTAGAGAATGTAATGTGCCACCACAAACATATATCTTTAGACCTTTGTACCACCACTGTCCACGGCGCTCTCTTACTTCGGATGGATAGACATTTGAATGTTTTTGCTTTCACTTGCTTCATTTACTTTTGTCTGGTTGGTTGGAAGAAATTGCCGCCTGGCAATAAGCCCGACAGATTGTGTTTGCAGTAGAAGTGTGAAATAAATATGATTTTTTTGGGCTGCCATTTTAATTATTTTTTTCTTGCTTATATAAACTTCCATCGTCCAAAATCGCAAAGAATACTGAAGACCCTTTCAAGAAAACGAAATTTATTAATTGTTTATGGATAGGCGGATTCAAATGTAATTTTTTTAAAAAACCTACTTTATATGTATACGAGTGAAATATATTGGAATAACGCAGAGAAACATTGGTACTTGTATACAGTAAAAATGCGTTGTCTATCCAAAAACAACTTTTCAACATTTGTAAACCATAATATGGAGACAAATCACAATTTCAAAGTAGAGTTAACTTTGAAAGTAAGTCACAAAAATTATATCCAAAGCAATGAATTATATAACATTAAAAATAAAAAGCTATTAGCAAAATAAAAACAGTCATCTTTGTCATCGAGTGCTCAATGCTCATCGTCTGGAAATTAGTGCACCATCTGTCTGCATCCTTCCGAATCATATGCTATTTTCAATGCAGTGCTTAAAGAGAATCCTGTTAACCTCTTTATTTGGTCCGTCGTTCTTATTACCGTGATCATTAGCTTCTCAAGGCTTTCGTTATCTTTCTGGCAACATGCCCCAAAGTACAAGTATACGAGAATTATTTTCCTGCATTGTTATCTATAGTATGTTGATGATCTCTATCTATTGGATGATAAAAACATCGATGCACCATACAAATCATGGATTATGCAGCATCAACATGCAGTCCATGTTTCCACTCTATACAGTGTTATAAATAATACTATAGATTTCACTAGATATATTTTGGTTCTTCTGAATATAGACCAATTAATCCAAACCTTTGTCAGAATTGACAAAATAGTAATATACAACCAAAAATGCACAAAATCAGATTTAGAACTTCACAGGCAATTTTCTGATACCTCACTTTGAATTGTCCAATTTTCTAGCGGAGGAGGTGAAAGTTGTGTACTTGGATAGAAATGTTTGGAGATCTGTTCTCTCTACCTTATCCGCAAGAGACACGGCGTGATGAAATGTATTTTTTAAATATAATATTAATTTCTAAGCGTTTTTTTTTAAACTTAAAAATGACTCAAAAGCTTACCGAATCTAATCAAATCATTCCTATAAAATCATCTAGCTTTATAAGAAAATTGTTACTTATACATACTCTTAATACAAACAGAATGTGAGAAATTATAACGTAAAAATACAAAAATGTCACATTCTAATCATATAAACTTTCTAAATTAATATAAATACCATCTAGCGATCGACAACTATAACAATTTATAACACACCAGTGTAAGGCGTCGATAAAACAGACAACATGAAATGTCGATAACCGGAAAAATGCAGATGTTACTCTTCAGTGGAGAAAATTTTACGCGGCACTATAAACAAGGTTAGTTTAAATACAAATTTTGACGTTTCGTCGGCGAAGACGGTCGTGTGTATCGTTTAATTTATTAGCCTAGCTGTGCCTTGTTTATTTAAGCCGATACGTACGAAAATATATACACTCGATAATCATGTGAATTTTTTTCCGAGTTAAATTAAAAATCGTTGTATAACATAATCTTGTATAGCGAAAAATCGGAAGTATGCATTAATCACATGCATTTGTTAATATTTTATTTTAGTTGGATAAATTGTGGCTTCTAAAATTGTGAAAATACGCTTTATTACGAGCTTCTGTATATAAATTGGTTTATTTTAAACTTGATTATCTGTTTGAAGAAAAAATTGCGGTTTTTCGCGTTTTGAAGAAAGTTTTGGCATTGTAGGCGATTAATTTGAAATAACGTACAATTGTGTCGAAAATATTCGGACCAGCCGTGCGTTATGTGTAAAAGTAAGTCAAATATTTTATTTATATTAATATTAATCGTTTTTACAACAATTGTAATTAAAAATTCTCATTTTTTTTTAGATTTGTGTTTTAACGATACATTATTTATTTGCACTTTGATGAAGATCAAAAACTGTTTATATACCAAAATTTGAAATAGTTTAAAAAATATCATCTGGAAAAAAGTTTAACGTTATGATAGTTTTTGAAAAACATTTCAATAGTGAATAAGAAAATATGTTTTCAGCAAAATGTATTTATTTTTTTATCGTTTACAAATCGAAATCCAAGGTACAGGAACACTTGTCGCTTTTTCGTCACATTCATACACCTTCATCCGCTGTTTTCCTGAGTTGTATTTTCTATACTTTTTATTAAAAATGTAAAAATATATATTACACGGTGAGTTGCAACAAAAAACAAAGTCAATGGACTTCTTAAAGGCATATACTCAAACAAAGCCATGATAAACCAAGCCACGATCTACTAAAATTGTGGTTCACAACAGTGTATTAGTTCCAACATTAATGTAAGAATATATATGGAAACATTGATGGAAAATATTAAGAATGATTTTATGATATATTATTGAATTTCATCTTAAATACGGTGGCTAGAAGTTTTTTTAAATATTTCGGATTAGATAAAATGTAAGATGAAACAAAATATAATTTAATATAATCTAAACCATAGGTTCCCAAACTTATTTGACCCACTACCCCCTTTTCAGCAAAAAATTACAAAAGGCCCCCCTGGAAAATTTTCTTTTTAAATTCAATAAAACAGAAAAATTAAGTGAGCATTTTTATGTACATATCTAAAGTGTTATAAATAAAACACGCTGATACTTAAATTGTTGAAGTATTTATGAAATAATCCTAATGAGAAGGATGAACCTGGTGTATTGCCACCAATTTATTCATATTTCGCAGTTGTTATTTGCAATAAAATTTCAGCAAAAAATTTATGCAACTATGAGAGTAATTTTTTTATTTCAATAAGGTATTTTGGAAATAAAACAATTTGGAAAGTAAATTTTAAAGATATTTATTAAAATGAAAGATATTTGTGAAAATAATTAAAATAAGCAAGTAGCACCCATATTTCACCCAGGGCCTGCATAACCCCCTCAGTTATTTCCAATACCCCCGGGGGGGGCGATAAGCCCACTTTGGGAACCTATGATCTAAACCAGTGTTCCCCAACCTTTTAAGACCTGTGAACCGGTAAAAAAAGGAAAAAAATTTCGCGGACCACTAATACTGAAATAAAAATGTTTTTTTTATTTAATATTTTTTTAATCTTATTGTATATTGTGACAGATGGACATATGTAACTATAATTGACAAATATACATATAACAGTTAAAATATTTTAATTGTAACATTGTCTTATACAATTAAAATTTAACAAAAACAATGGGGTTTTTGCAACAAACTAATGCGAAACCTGCTGTTGCATCTTTGCTAATATATTGGATATTCTTGGCTGCAGTGCTGTCTCTGACAGACGAAGTGCTGCATTCACATGCAGTCTATTCCTTTGTTTCGATTTTATTGAGGACATGCATTTTTACTGTTTGCGGCCCGGCGGAAAGTCTCTGCGACCCGGCACCGGGCCGCGGACCACCGGTTGGGGAACACTGATCTAAACAGTCATTAAAAATGCCAATATTGATGCATGAAAATAAAACGCAGAAAATAATAGTAAAAAGCCAATTTAAAAAAGAGCTTAGTACACGGAGGAAATACTGGCAATAAGAAGATTATGTGATATGTCGATGTATGATGGAATAAGACATTTTAACTCATGATGAATGTAAGCCAAAAAAACTGATGATCTGGCTTAGACATGTTGAACGGACTGGTGACATAATACTAACTTAACAAATTTACGATGCAAGCATGAGTAGGA
The DNA here is from genome assembly GCA_949825065.1 of Odontocerum albicorne. Taxonomy (NCBI): domain Eukaryota; kingdom Metazoa; phylum Arthropoda; class Insecta; order Trichoptera; family Odontoceridae; genus Odontocerum; species Odontocerum albicorne. The sequence goes on from OX463857.1 coordinate 10,317,898, forward strand.
ACCATAGTAGAGGACGACCAAGAGAAGTATTGTCGGGCCAAGTTAATGAAATTTTTAAAAAAGAAAAGGTAAGGAGTAAGATATAAAGAAGGAACCAAATGTGAAAATGTGTGAATGTGGAGGAGGTGAAGGAAGTGACTTGTGCACTCCTCCCTGCCTACCCCGACAAGGAAATGGCGTGATGGCATATAGTATTGTATTTAAATACATGAATTTTGAAAAAAAAAAATCAAGATTTTATATCTTACTGAACTCGGACAGATTCACGTGGTTTCAATAATAATAATGATAGTAATAATGATAATAATAATGATAAAATAATAATTTACACTGCGCCGTTTCAAGACCAAACTCTCGCCAAGGATCATATCATGTTCAGATTAGGTCAAACTGCGCTCTATACAATACGACCTGTCGATTTTTTCAATGGGGCAAATTTTTCCAATTAATAAGAAAGAAAGACACTATCTGATAAACCCAAAATACGACATTTTTTTGGAAAGCGTCTGTAATCGAACGCGTAACCTCCGAGTGGAAATCAAACACTACGCCAATCCGACAACCTATGACATAACAATATGCGATTATGGGAGATAAAGTCGAAAGAAATCTCCTTTGAGCTGATTTGGTCATGTGGAAAGAATTCGTATAGTAATGGTTATAACATAACAAATAACGTCTATAGTGTAAAACTACAGAATTCTATCAACGTTCATTATATAGCTCTAAGCAACGACATACATTAAAGCCTTCATGGTTGATTCATTCAATCATATGGTACTATCGAAGAGTGCCTTCGGCCTCAGTGATCGAGTCTTCGGGTTAAGAGGAGGAATGGACAAGACCAAGTAACTCACAGTTTTACCATCGCACCTGTTTGAAATACTATCGGATGTGGACAGGAATAGACAAGTATTGTAACTTATGTTACAGTGTTCCATCGCACGAACCATTAGCATAGACAAATAAATCATAGTTCTTCATCGCAAATATTTTAAGTATTCCTATCATCGCCTTTTAAAACATTTTTTTTACTATCTCGTATTCTTGTTAATATTTATACTTTATTAATAATATTTGATAAACTTTAGTCATGAATAAACAGTCTTGAATCATTTCACAACGGTTCTTATCGGTTCACAAATATAAACATTACAACTTCCTAGAAGCCAATATTTTCAACAATTGCGAGAAATTATTGTTTTGATGCTGAAACATTAATAGAAACAAACACATATGTTTTATTTTTTCAAACATTAATAGAAACAAACACATATGTTTTATTTTTTCAAACATTAATAGAAACAAACACATATGTTTTATTTTTTCAAACAAAATGTATTCGTCAATTGACTGATTGATTGTAGCTGGTAGATTGAGTTAGTCGGAAAAGGAGACTGATAAACTTTGTTTTTGTTTTTTTAATTACGATTTCTTTTAATCAATTAATCAGCCATTCCATCCCATACAGAAGGTGATTTGTGGATACGATTTAACCAAATAGTTTATAACGAATTGATTACATGGGTATGTACCTTGATATATCGTCGTTCAAAGCGCAAACGATGATAACTTATACATATAAAATACGATCACGCCATTAAGGCAGAAAGAACAGAGCGCCGGACTTTCCTATCTCGACACATATCCTTAGCCCCTTCTGCATCTATACACCTTCTCATACAACTTTTACGATTTCTCTGACTTTCTACATTTTCTTCTCTCAGAATATAATTAATTTTACCCAACCTTACTTTCCCTGATAATAACTCTCACACGCCTTTCACTCATATTTGAACTATATATTTGTGGTGTTAGTGTTTCTTCTTTTATTCGTTTCACGCGTCCAAACCATATAAGCGGGCTTTTTTTTATCTTACTTAATACATCAGCCTTAAGTTCACATTCAACCCTAATAACTTAATTCCCTATTCTGTCATACATTGTCACTTCATGTATTCATCTGAAATGACCGCATTTCTACAGCATTTATTCGGCTCCTATCAGTTTTTTCCACGTCCACGTTTCACTTCCATACAACAAAGTTGGCACTATAACACTATCGTGGACTATCATCTAAGCAGATTTTGACACGTTCGGATTTTGATTTTGCAATTTTGATACGATAAATTATTATTGACGAAAATGATTTATTTCTATTGTCAAGCAGTCGTGTCGAGTTGATATTAACAAAAAAGGAAATTCCTTTAAAGGTTACAATCAGACAAAGGAATGTGGATAGGTACATCAAACGGGAATGTTATAAGCCGCTATTGCAATTGCGACAAAACTTGATTGCGGTTTGAACAAATCTCAACTGTCATACGGCTCACTTCTAGAAGATTTTGTCAAAATATTAGGTATTTTGAAAATGTAAATTGTATTCCCGTATATTAATTTTAATATCGATTTTTACTGAATTATACACAAATACGCTGTTTAAATGTTCAAAAATATTATTTTATTCTGATATCAGGTTACAAGATATAATTATAAGAAACGAAGCATTTAAGAGTAACACCTTAGTTACTCCTAAATGCTTCGTATTCTTATAATTAGAGTTTTGCGTTCTCTCTCACAATTCCATAATTTTCTATACCTTTATTTATATCTCGTTTTAATATGCTTCACGCCTAAATGTAATTTAATTGACATATAATTATAGATTTAATAAGGTCTAGATTAATTTATATGTTATCACATTTTTCTACACATAAACTTTAACTGTTCACTCGGCTCGACTTTGAACAGTCTTCATGGTTCAATCAGATATGCTACACCCTTTTCGATGTTTAAGAATAAACTAAAGAAGAATTATTTATCTCAAAATATAATATTTATTTTCCTTAACTCATGTCATTCCCATCTTAATCCCTTTTTACCATGAGATTAAATGTTTTTTTTAATGTTTTTCTTAATTTTTCTCAAACTTGATTCTAATTCCCCACATCAAAGGCACCGTCATGAATATCATAGTATAAATAGGCCAAAGCCCGTACGGTTGTCGTTCGAAACATATTGAAATTATACTGAACGAACCGGTGTAAAAGGGGACGATGCCAATTTATTTTGAATTGTAATTCATTAAAAAAATCATTTATTTCCTATTATATTGAACCTTATAATTACTTGTGTTTATTTATCTTATGCTCTTTTTTTAATGCAGACAATTATATGTGGCTTTTTCAAGATGTCGGAAACGCGAAAACATTACAGTCAATATATCTGAAACAAGACTTCAAGGAAAACTTTATCAACGATTTAAGTTGAACAACAGTAATGTTTATACACAAAACATCGTGTATAAAGAGATTTTTAAGAATTAAATAATTCATCAATCAAGATGTACCTTTTTTATTTTAAACTTTAAACATTAATGAACTCAAAAAACTTTAAGCTGGTCTTGCTACATTCGGTATTTCAAAAATGCATAATTTGTTTTACTTCCGTGAATATTTCATGGGTTGCAACTAGTCAATAATAATTATGAAACAAGAACTGATTGATAAGAATAAATTTATTTAAGGCGATAAATTCGCCAGATGTACTCATATTTTCACGAAATCAAATAAACAATTTTTTAATCTGCATAAACAGACTATCGTTTTGTAATAAATCACAAATTAGAATAAAGTAAAAATATGAAACGATATTTTAACGAAAACAACAACGAATTTAATTTATTTTTAAAAAGAGCGTAATGCTTTTTAAAGTAAATGCTTTTTAGTACCTTGCCTGGTACTAACAATCATTTACTTTACTGAAAAATTTGTTTAAGATTTATTTAATTGTGAAAATATTGAATTATATATACATTTCATATTCAGTACTTTGGTTTTTTAGTTTTTCGCATATCAGATATTCGTTTTTTTCCTACAAAAACTATGGTATGGAAACGGCTGTTATTATAACAATACGAGTCTCACAGCTGAGTTAATACAAATCGAATAAAATTACATCAAAATTGGACAATATTTTAATGACTATCTCATTAATAAATTATTATTGTAATTAATGACATCAAATTTTTGTTTAATTCAGATCAAAAAATTCAAAATAGAAGGTCAATGCGCAGAATAATTTCAATTCATTTCAAGTATTTTTAGAATAAATGTTTTTTTAAATGTAATTATTATTATTAAGAATAGACGTCAATTCTTCTTAAATAATAACATACTTGATCTTTATTGTCGGACTTATTTTTTCAAGACGCTGTCTTCCTTTCATCTTTTCGGAGGTTTTCAGGAGAGACTTCAGTTATTTTTTTAGTTTATAAATAATTATTAACTCATCTATCATTTACATATAAAACACATAGAACACGAGAAATCCAAATACCCGAAGATTATTAAATTCTTTTTGGTATTTCGTTAAAATGTTGAAACCTTTGTAGTATCGAAAAATTATTTTCACCGCTTTTGACTCGATTTCCCACAGCCATAAATTTGTGGGGATTTTTTGCGCTATGTTTTCTTTGGCGATGTTTTCTTCGATCCCTTCAGCATTTAAATACGTTTTCCGTCTTATACATTTCTTTGGTGTGGAATTTCCTCACTTGAGCTCTGATTTTTACCTGAAATGCCTCTAAGATTTTTGCTTTTTTTTTGTGCTCATTTCCAAAAACGGAATTTCCTCTTTTAAGTAAGAACTTGCCTGTTGTAAATATTGGGTCCTTCTACAGTATTTTCGTCAATGTTAGTACTTTACTGGGAGACTGGTTATTCAATTTTAAATTCAGTATTTTTTTATAGTTTGCCCTTTAATTTGATATTCTCTTTCCCCTTAAAAGGGATTTTTTCCTACCAACTCTTGGATTTTATTAATTGTATTTGATTTTTTTGTACTTTCCATGTTGTACTATTCCCTTAGCTTCGGATGTTTTCTACTATCAAAGTTGACGCATAGGAGTAAAACGTGAACGTGGATAAATAATAACAGGAGCCGAATGCATACTTTATAATACGTGCAGTGAGAAGAATAAATAGAGGGGCAATTTATTACTAAAAATGGAATGAAGTCATTAGGAATGCATGTCAACTTAAATAGAATGAAGTTGATCACTCTCTGATATTCAAGCCAGAGAGTGATCAACTTCATCACTTAAATAGGATGAGATTGATCACTCTCTGAGATGGTTTCGGCTTGTAGAACGAATGAATGAAAGAAGACTAACAAAACAAATATATATAAATATAATATATAGGAAACTGATGAAAGTATTGTGGGATTTAATGAGTATCAGAGGAATCGTAGCAGGAGTTGTGTAAGAATGTGTTTGGATGTAGAGAGCGAAAAATGTTTCACAATGAGAAAGTCTGACGCTCTGTCCTTTTTGTCTATCCCGACAGTGAAATGACATGTTGGTATGTAAGTATGATTATATGTTAAAAGTACAAATTATACAAATAACTTGGAATTTAATTATGTAAAATGATTCTAACCTTTAGTTACTTTTTTTATTCCGTGGTGTTACAATATATAAGCGCTAATTTAAGAGCAAGGTTTTGCATTGTTTTGCATCTGATTATCCACATTTTCCGGTCAGTTATAATAGAATTTTCCGTGTAAAATCTATTTAATTGCAGTTTTTACGCCATTTTTTTTTGTTCAAGGACATTATTTTTATATTATGTTTTTAAAAATTATTTATGCTATCAAGAGAATACTGTCAGTGGCAACAGATTCAAAACATATCAGTTGAATTATAGTATTTTGGTGCCGACTTTGATTTATGGTAGTGAAACTCAGTCGTAAAAAAAATATTAATATGAACCAAATAAATACCGTAGAAATGCAAGCATTGATAAAAAATACATCGAGCGACAATTTATGACATAATACGGAATAAAATGATAAGGGATGAATGTGAACTAAAGGCTAATGTGTTAAGTAAAATCGCAAAGAGCACGCTTAGATGATTTGAGCGTGTGGAACGAATGAAAGACTAACAAAACAGATATGCAGTGCACATGTGAGTGGAAGACAAAGGAAGTTTATTTAATCAAGTGTAATGTATTCTATTACACTTTCGTTGTGTACAATACAACCTGGCGGGATTATTGACAATGCAGCAATCTCTTGTAACCAACTGGAAAGATGTTGAAAATGAAAATCAGTCTGAAATACTTTTTTTTAACTGAGTTCCAGCGGGATTTGATTCCGCATATTCCGAGTTGGGAGGCAGGCGTTATAACAAATAGGTCACGAAGGTCGTCAATGATATTCTGCAAGAAGTAAACTTAGAAAGTCAGAGAAATCGTAGAAGTTGTATGGGTGTAGAAGAGGCAACGGATGTATGTCAAGATAGAAATGTCTGATGTTAAGTCTTCTCTGCCTTCTCCGGCAGGAAAATGGCGTTATGGTGTGTATATACGAGTATGTATGTTGAACGTAAATATTGTCGTACAAAGAACAAACGGTATAATCTCAGTTTTAGGCAAACATGAGTACTATCTTTGAAATTAACTATTACCACGAAAAAATAATCACTCGACTGAAATAATTTTTGACAGCTTAGTATTCTCACTCGGGAGCTATGAGTTCGATTGCTACTGACACCCAAAAAAATCTGATTTTTACTTAAGACCTCTTTAACATTGTTCAAAATGTTTTCAAAAAAAATCGCTGGGATGCCCCTCTTATAACCTGGTCGGGTTACAATTTTTTTACAAATAAAAAAAGTGTTAAAAATATTTATTTTAATAACATATTTTTTTATACTTATTTTTTATTATATTTAAATTATTTAAAATATAAATTAATATACACTCACTGATAACTCGAAGGTTAGCGGGATCGATGTATTAATTATATTTATATAATATAATAGAAAAAAACGTTTGAAAAAGTCGTTGAATAGAAAAAAAGTGTAAATGAAAGTTCTCGTATGTAAAACAATAGATGTTTATTAATTAGGTTGAAATTACTTTATGATTATTCAATATAAGCGTCTTAATATATGTTTATTAATTAGGTTGAAATTAGTTTATGATTATTTAATATAAGCGTCTAAATAGATGTTTATTAATTAGGCTGATATTAGTTTATGATTATTAAATATGATTGTCTAAACAAATTTTTATTAATTAGGTTGAAATTAGTTTGTGATTATTTAATATGAGCGTCTAAAAAGATTTTTATTAATTTAGTTGAAATTAATTTATGATTATTTAATATAAGCTTCTAAATAGATTTTTATTAATTAAGTTGAAATTAGTTTATGATTATTTAATATGAGCGCCTAAAAAGATGTTTATTAATTAGGTGGAAATTAGTTTATGATTATTTAATATGGGTATTTAAATAAATAAAACTAATAGTTTGACAATATCGAAACAATCAATAAGGTCATCGACGATAAGTCTGTTGAACAAATGATGCAATTGAAATGTGTTATTTAGGTTTCGACATATTCAGCTACAAGGTAAGGGAACAAACAAATCAGGCAGCCGCAAAATCTTATTGTCTAAGATATGTGATCTGGAAAAATAAACACATATCGATCGATAGCAAAGTCCGAATATATTAAACCTGTTTGGGCCGTTCATGACTATTTTTTGTATCCACTTTGCACGAATTTCTCCTGTTACGCAAAGAGGGTATGCTTCAAGTTAACTTATTCGAAAGAAAGAATATAAGCCTGGATTCTTCGCATACTGCTAGGCGATACCGAGAATATATCCACAGTGTCACTCAGTTGGTTCAATATATCTATACCACGCGTGACTTAGTGTTTAGCCATGATATTCGTTCTGTAAGTTGGTATGTAGAACAGAGTGTGATTGCTTGCACGGCTTTATTTATTAGGGACATATTAACTTAGTGATTATATATTAGTATCGCGGGACAGTTAAAGCAACCTTGAAAAATCTTAAGTAAGAATGTCGCGATGGAGTCTTGCCTTCTTGTTTTGAAGCTTCTATAGTTCGACATCGTGAGACGTTCTACATGGTGCGCATATTTTGGGTATTCGCCCTTTGTTTTGTACCATAGATATTTGCAGACTTTTTTTTGTGTTTGTTCTATATTTTTCTTATATTTAAGCTGATGAGGAGCCCAAACTGCAGATGCGTATTGTAATTTAGTTCTTTTTAAATAGTTATATAGATAATATCGAAACCATAGCTGACGCAACTAGAACAAGAAGCTTTACTCAAACATCTGATAAGAAAATATTACGAACCATCGCTTGAAAAACTCTCACATTCGACAGACCTGCAACTCAGAGGATATCGTCAGATACAGCAGGAAGACAGGGCGGTACTTGAGTGACCATGTGGATATGATAGCCAGTTAAAGAATCCCACACATAGTGTATCATCATCGCATATCAGGGAAAACACCTAAAAGGTGGAGAGACATCATCGCATATATAACATCGCATATCAGGGAAAACACTTAAAAGGTGGAGAGGCAGCTGGTGTTCTGCTTCCTAAGAATGATTCTCGCAAGAGATACAAAATTTACATCAAAAAGAATATTATTTATTAAAGTTAATAATTAAACAAACAAAGCCACATATACGTAAATTGTATGAGAATGATTTTATCATACAGAAAAACATATTTCTAGTTGGTTAGAAGATATTGCTTCGTGTCAATAAACTCGTAACCACCGGGTTGAAAGACATGCATCTTATAAACTAGGTCTCGTTGGTCGTATAATTTTGATTAATAAGTAAAATTCAGAAATGTGTCATCTAACACGTGCAAGTATACGAGTATATCCGACGAACTCTTGAACTAGAATGGTGATCTTATTATTTGGGAGGAATCGGTTATCGAACCTGGGTGTAGATCAGCATCTTGCTTACCAGGACACGAGTTCGTCAACGTCTCTCCCGAGCGAATCCCTCTCAAATCCAATTTAGTCACAAAGTAAAAAAGAATCATGATTTAAAAAATGGAGCAATAAACCGGACAGTTTCGATATCTGCTGATAGACCAGTGTTTTAATATCAACTTTGGTGTATGGGAGTGAAACGTGGATATGAAAAAAAGACAGATAAAATCCGAATAAACGCTCTAGAAATGCGTGCACTGAGAAGTATACATGGGGTCACAAAATGTATGATATAATACGTAATCAAGTGATATGGGATGAATGTGATCCTAAAGCTTGATGTATTATTAAGTAAGATGACGAATGATGTATTAAGTAAGATGACTGGTGTATTAAGTAAGATGACGAACAATGTATTAAGTAAGATGATGAATGATGTATAAAGTAAGATGACGAACGATTTATTGAGTAAGATGACGAATGATGTATTAAGTAAGATGACTGGTGTATTAAGTAAGATGACGAACGATGTATTAAGTAAGATGACGAATGATGTATTAAGTAAGATTACTGATGTATTAAGTAAGATGACGAATGATGTATAAAGTAAGATGACGAACGATGTATTAAGTAAGATGACGAATGATGTATTAAGTAAGATGACTGGTGTATTAAGTAAGATGACGAACGATGTATTAAGTAAGATGACGAATGATGTATAAAGTAAGATGACGAACGATGTATTAAGTAAGCTGACGAATGATGTATTAAGTAAGATTACTGATGTATTAAGTAAGATGACGAATGATGTACGAGTATTAAGTAAGATGACGAATGATGTATTACGTAAGATGACGAATGATGTATTAAGTAAGATGACAAATGATGTATTAAGTAAAAGGACGAAGAGCGCACTGGGATGACTCGGGGTTTAATTAAAAGACACTAACAAAACAAATCACAGTGGAAGGAGTGATAGAGTAAGATGAAGTAAAGTATGGTTGGAGGAAGCGAATGATATTTTTAAATGAAGGAAATATAAATAGTCAAAGGAATCGTAAGAGTTGTGTGAAAAGGCGCATGAATGTAGAGGAGGCGATTGATATGTGTCGCGATAGGAAAGTCTGATGTTATCTCTTCGTTCCTTACCCCGACAGGGGACAGAGTGATGGTATGTATACAAATAGTCAAAAACTAAAAATATATTCTTTTATCAGCTGTGATCTATGTTTGCGAACGATTGTTGTTTTACGCCTTTCACTCCATCTGATTATGATGATTATATAATCGTCAAAAAATAGAGCATGTTTTTGACTGAATAAAATTTTAATATATGTACTATTAGGAATAATATAAATGGTTAATGCCATTATATTGTTATTATTGTTAGTGTTCATTTGACCGTGTCATCACCATGGTGAATATCCGCTTCCGAAGTGGAACATAAAGAAAAGCCTTTGTTTATTTCTCACACAAAATATAACATACAGTTGGTAAACTACACCGCCGCACTGGTCTTATTTGATAGTTTCAAGCTGGCAGGCAGATAACACTCGCAATGAAACCATAAGGCCCGCTAGGCATGATCCCATATTCCATGCTTATTATATTTTTGACAGCTTCAATTTCATATTTTTGTTCAGTTTTCTTTTTTTATTATTTATTTATACTTTTTAATTTTTACAATTAGATATGCAAAGCACTCCCTGGCCTAACAAGGCGTATACCCGTCCTAAGACAAATAGTTTACATAAAATAAAAATTACAAACAAAAATATATAAAGTATAAAACAAATAAAATACAAAATTAAAGCGACATATATTAAGTATAAAACAAATAAAATATATAATTAAAGAGACATATATAAAGTATAAAACTTAAGTCACTGACATAAATAGTAAGCGGGAAGAGCGACAGCTGAGATGGTACGGGCACATAAGACGGAGACCACCAGACCATACTGTAAATCAGGCAATGTCTGTGGGTCTTCCTCGACAGCCGTCCAGAGGAAAACCAAAGAACTCCTGGATGACTCAATGCTCCAATATTCTGCAGAGAAACGGCCTAGATGAAAGCGACACCCATTACCGAAGGATATACCGCCTGAGAACGAGAAGAGCCGACCCCAAAATAAAATATAAAATTGAAGCGACATTTATAAAACAAATAAAATATAAAATTAAAGCGACATATATAAAGTATAAAATATATAATTAAAGCGACATATATAAAGTATAAAACATATAATTAAAGCGATATATATAAAGTATAAAATATATAATTAAAGCGACATATATAAAGTATAAAACATATAATTAAAGCGACATATATCAAGTATAAAACACATAATTAAAGCGACATATATAAAGTATAAAACATATAATTAAAGCGACATATATAAAGTATAAAATATAAAATTAAGGAGACATAACACATGTATGAAGTATAAAAAAATCATTTTAATTTATTAAGTCCAACACTGTTTATTTCACTTGGTGTAACGGTATAAACCAAACGGTTTCAATGTTTCCACCTCATCATCAGGGGAGCGCAAACAAGACTTGTTTGTGCTCCCCTGATGATGTGGGGAAAACCTTAAAACAGGTAGGATTATGCCGTTATATAAAGTGGAATAAACAGTTTTGGACTGAACAAATTACAATGTCTTTAAACCTCCACAATGTTAATGGCTTGACTATAAATAATATAAAAAATCTTTAGAATAAAATAAAGTCCAATAGTATGAAAACCAGTATAAAAATTAAATTCCCACCACAGCCCCATTATATAAAAAGGGTATTTAAATTCCCACCACAGTCCCATTATATAAAAAGGGTATTTAAATTCCCACCACAGTCCCATTATATAAAAAGGGTATTTAAATTCCCACCACAGTCCCATTATATTGTATAAAAAGGGTATTTAAATTAGAAAAATATATTTTTCAAAAGATCGTTCACTTATTTGGTATTAATAGAAATGGCACTTATTAATCTACTTAAAAAGTTTAAGAAAAAGGGAACTGCATCAGAAATATTTCTCGATTGCATGATTACACTTTCGTTGTACACAGTACAGCCTATCAGGTTTATTGTTAAGTGGCAATATCTTTCAACCAATAGAAATGTGTTCAAGTGGCCTAAAGTAAAAACCAGAAAAGAAGCCTTTTAAAAAATCTTGAGTACCAACTAGAATTGAATCGGCAACCCTTGTATCGGAAGACAAGGTTTATACCATCAATGCCATGGAAATAGTCATTATAGCTTTAAAAAATTGCATAACAGTTTGAGGTCAGCATCAACAATGAATGAAATAAATTGCATGGCATTTTTAAATCTTCTCTAACGTAGATATCTTTTAAACGATGATGTTTTCTCAGTATGAAGCAATACTACGAGCTTAGTCTTCAGCGTAGTAAATTTCCAGTATTGTCCATGACTGCATGTAGAAAAAACCGTGTTTCCACCTTCATGGTTGATAAAATGTTTGTATTTCGACCCGGAGGTTACGTGTTAGATTCCTGGTTTTCATTTTTTTTTAAAGACTTCTAGTCTGATTTTCACTTAAAGCCTCTCAAAACTTTCTCGGGTTGGTTGTAAGAGATTAGCAAATGGCAATAAACCCGCAAGGTTGTACTGTAATCAACGAAACTATTATACAATATACATATGATGATATAAAGCTGAAAAACTTCAAGAAATACGGAATAATTGTATACGTTTAATATTGAACCTAAAAAAATAGATCGTATCACACCTGTGTGCAATTTTCGAAATGCTAACATATTATCACTTCTATATAACGTTCTTAACTATCCCGCAACACCTTCATATCTCATAAAAAATGCTCAATGACCTAGATCACGGACTTGCGTTACGCTCCAGCAAATATTTCCTTTTCGCTGGCTTACTTCTTCATTTTTCCTCTCGTTTTGAAGACATCTCACACCATCGTTAACGTGCTTCAAATAACAAATTAAAAAACTTTACATCTCCCTTCAGTGACATAGTGTGTTTTACCTGGTTTTCTATCATCCTTTCTTTCAATCTTTATTTCCTTCTCTTGGCCATTTACGACTTTGTGAAATTAGTACTTTTTGTTTTTGTCATTTTGTCCTATAAGCATTGACGATAGCCAAAAGTGTCCACCGTTAATCCAATCACATACTTTTAGCAGCTGAGAGCTAGCAAAAACCAGCCATATAGTTGTATATTTTCCGGAAAGTAATTTAGTATTTCTTAAATTTAAAATAACTAAGTCTCTTGCACTGGTTTAAGATATGGTTACGTTAATCGAGTCAGCAATGTACATCACCTGCATAATGAATGCAATTAGCGTCCGACATAATTAAAATAACTCCATTGTAAATACATGATGCATAATATGGTTATTTCAAAGCAGTGTATTGCTTCAAAGTATACATTAACTTTGATTCCGTATTTTTTTAGGAAATTGAGGACATTATATCATGTGTGATTTGTCAATAAACAAAATGTATTGTGTACTACATTGTTGTTGCAAAATATCATCATTTTCTGCAATATCCGCTTCTGAATCAGTCATTTGATTATTTTCAAACAATGTTGAGTATGTTTGGATCATATCTGGGATATTTTCGCAATCAAAAGCCTTGTTTTAGTCTATAGAAAAGAATCTTGGGAGCCTGGATTTTTTTTCAATAACATATTTAGACACCAGCTTCATTCTATTTTTTTTCTAAGATTTCTGCAGATATTGAATGAACTTTCTTAGCTACGTTCTTCCCTTTTTAATTTCAGCTGTATTTCTGCCGTAAGAAGTTGGTAGTGATATCCATTGTTCACTTCTGGAAATGTTCTAAATTGTGAACTGATGATCTCCGTATCTTATAAATAATTAAGTAATCTATTTGACTTATACGAGTATACTCGAATCGAGAAGTATCAAAATCTTCTTGGATGATTGTCCACAAGAGTATTTTAGTACCGAATTTGATGTGAAACGTGGACGTGAGAATAGGCTGAAATAAAACAAATAAATGATGTAGAAATGTGTGAACTGAGAAGAAAATATGGAGTGACAATGTATGACAAAATACGGAATGAAGTGATCAGGAATTAATGTAAACTTAAATCTGGTGTATTAAACAAGATCAAGAATAGTACTTCAAGATGATTTAGATTAATGGAGCAAGACTAACAAAATAAATATACATTGCGAACGTAAGTGTAATAGAGGAATACTAAGGAAAATATGGTTAGATCAAGAGAATGATATTTTGAAAAAAGGAAAGTTATTACGTCAGGTAAATTGTAGGAATTAAATGAAAAGGTTTATGGATGCAGTAGAGTTGAAATATGTGTCTAGCTTTAAGTCTAGCTTTCTATGCTCACTACCTAACCCGAAAGGCAAACGTTTTTCAGGCACAAAGATTGTGTTGAATAAGATGAAGAAGAGCACTCTGAGATGGTTTGGGCATGTAGAACAAATAAATTAAGATAAACTAATATACAGTGCAAATTTGAGTGGTTGAGGAAGACCAAGGAAAGAATTTTTGGAGACAAACGTCCTACCAACTAAGCTAAAATTTTATATATAAATATAATGTAATTTGTTAAATAAAAAACTGTTTTTTTTTCACTTTACATAACGGTTTCAAGGTTTTCAACTCATCATCAAGGAAACACAAACAATATTAAAAATAAATAAATTGTAAGTTTAATTATCATATAAATGGACTTATGATCGGGGACCCTGATCGGGTCTTCTCGATATTATGATTTCTATAATATCGAGTATACCCGATCAGGTTTGATTCGAAATGATGATAATGATATCAAAATTAAAAGAAATTTCAAATTGTAGTTTATATTAAAACCGCTGTGGTCTACTATATCATCCAGCACTAAAAAGCAACTTATCCGGCGATTGTTGAATATTACGTAAATCAGAAGTTGGCAACCATGGCCTTGTCATTTCAATTCATTTATTTTATTCATATTCATCCATTCGTATCCGACATGGTAATGTGGACTTATTGAAGAGCGTGGCTGCGAGACTTTATTGCCTTCAGCTACAATAATCAAGCATTCGTGTTAAGAACACAACTAGGCCAGATTGCAATCCATTTTTTAAGTCTTTTGTGAGTTCTATCAGGAATCGAGCCTGAAACAAGCGAAAGACAAGCGTAGTACATACTAGGTCATTAAATATGTTTAATTACAATACTATATTACAATACAATACAATTGAATTAAATTTTTTGTTTGAACTATCGTCATTATTTCATAGTGAAAACCCATGATTTACGTAAATCAAGGAAGTAAAGTTTATAATATTATATTTAACGATAAATTACTTTTTTATTTCATTAATCCTCGCTTAACGTGTTTCTACCTCATAAACTGTGGCTGTCTTCCGGGGGAATGGAGATGGGGCGCGGATTAATGTAATAAATGGAATAACAGAGTAATAAAGATATTTTCATATCGAGGTAGGCAGAAAGGACAGAGTGCCAGACTTTCTTATCTCGACACATCCTTGACCTCTTCTACATCCATACAACTTCCAGGATTTCTCTGGCTTTTTATGTTTGCTTCTTTCAGAATATCATTCACTTGATTAAACTCATCCTCTTACAAACTCTCCACTCACATTTGCACTATATACATGTTTTGTTAGTCTTTCTTCCTTCATGCGCTCCACATGTCCAAACCATCACAGTCCATTACTTGACACTTAAGCGTATGCTTAAGTTCACATTCATATTTAATCACTTCATTACTTATTCTGTCATACATTATCACTCCATGTATTCTTCTCAATTCAAGCATTTCTACAGCATGTATCCGACTTGTCAAACAAAGTAATATATATTATAGTTATATGTTCTAATATTGATTTCTACAAAGTTACATCCAAAACCGTTGATTTATTTGTAAAAATTTATTTACGTGAAAATAATTCATTATCAATACAAATAAAATTCCACTGTTTATAATGTATTTATTTAAACACTTCACTGTACAATGTATAACTTGGCGAGTTTATAAATCAACCAACCTTTCTTTCTTTCTAAAGTCTTTTCAAATAAAAATTATTTAACAATTTAGTTTCCATTGTTGGGCGAAATATCTACATTAGGCCTCAAAATGAAACTTTAATGATTCAAGACAGAATTAAACTATAAAAAATAGACAGCAATCACTTAGCGGTTTAAATATAACAAGTTAATATGTGGCTAGAGTAATAAAAATATAATCACAATTTATATAGCGCCCTTTAGAGAGCAAACTCATCAAGGACGATTTGGCTCAGGAGTCGAACCCACCATTATTGTAATTAAATATATTGCAGAATAAAACTCAGTCGTGTTGGGTTAACCAACAAACACGTTAGTAACTGTTTAAAATATGCCTCTACAACTGAATGAGTCTTATGTTAGTTAACAGATGGTTCCAGATCATAAATTAATTAGTTTTTATTTACTACATGTGCCAATGGTTTGTGACCTCTTCTATAGCGTTAAGCTGTTGTATTGCAAAAATGAGCCCAGGTCCGCTAACGTTTCTATGGGAAACCGTTACGTGAACCGATCCCGTGGCAACTCGCGCCCGCACCGCGCCAATCCCAAGCCATGTTTTTTTTCTTGCTGCAATGCCCACGGGACCGTAACTAGACACCATAACGCCTACACTTACAACTTCACAGATTTAGTTGTGACTAATCATACCTTTCTACTTTACTCCGATTAATATCGCAACACTACGAAACTAAATTTTATTCCTACATCTGTCATGTCTATCATGAAAATAGATCAGTATAACTAATTTTATTCTTACATCTGTCATGAAAATAGATCAGTATAACTAATTTTATTCCTATATCTGTCATTAAAATAGATCAGTATAACTAATTTTATTCCTACATCTGTCATGAAAATAGATCAGTATAACTAATTTTATTCCTACATCTGTCATGAAAATAGATCAGTATAACTAATTTTATTCCTACATCTGTCATGAAAATAGATCAGATTATCTAATTTTGAGGTACTGAATATATTGAAAGTTTTTTTTTTAAACGACACGTTTCTTAAATACACTCATGGCATATAATCATAATAATAAAAATAAAATTTATATAGCACCGTTTAGAAAACAGATTCTCTTCAAGAGCGTTTCGCAAGAACTCGGGATTTGAACCCACTACTCGTATTATTAATGGATTCAAAATATCAAAAAAAATTTAACAATTTGATTATAAGGATTGAAAGATTAGAAACTTGTCCTCGTAATGTTAAGAAAAACATATTTGCTAAGAAAATTGTTCCGTAAAAACTAAACAATTTAATTATAAGGTTTGGAAGATAAGAAACTTGTCCTCGTCTGATAATGTTTAGAAAAACATATTTGCTAAGAAAATTGTTCCGTAAAAACTAAACATTTTGATTATAAGGATTGGAAGATTAGAAACTTGTCCTCATCTGATAATGTTTAGAAAAACATATTTGCCAAGAAAATTGTTCCGTAAAAACTAAACAATTTAATTATAAGGATTGGAAGATTAGAAACTTGTCCTCGTCTGATAATGTTTAGAAAAACATATTTGCTAAGAAAATTGTTCCGTAAAAACTAAACAATTTAATTATAAGGTTTGGAAGATTAGAAACTTGTCCTCGTCTGATAATGTTTAGAAAAACATATTTGCTAAGAAAATTGTTCCGTAAAAACTAAACAATTTGATTATAAGGTTTGGAAGATTAGAAACTTGTCCTCGTCTGATAATGTTTAGAAAAACATATTTGCCAAGAAAATCGTTCCGTAAAAACTAAACATTTTGATTATAAGGATTGGAAGATTAGAAACTTGTCCTCATCTGATAATGTTTAGAAAAACATATTTGCCAAGAAAATTGTTCCGTAAAAACTAAACAATTTAATTATAAGGATTGGAAGATTAGAAACTTGTCCTCGTCTGATAATGTTTAGAAAAACATATTTGCTAAGAAAATTGTTCCGTAAAAACTAAACATTTTGATTATAAGGATTGGAAGATTAGAAACTTGTCCTCATCTGATAATGTTTAGAAAAACATATTTGCCAAGGAAATTGTTCCGTAAAAACTAAACAATTTAATTATAAGGATTGGAAGATTAGAAACTTGTCCTCGTCTGATAATGTTTAGAAAAACATATTTGCTAAGAAAATTGTTCCGTAAAAACTAAACAATTTAATTATAAGGTTTGGAATATTAGAAACTTGTCCTCGTCTGATAATGTTTAGAAAAACATATTTGCTAAGAAAATTGTTCCGTAAAAACTAAACAATTTAATTATAAGGATTGGAAGATTAGAAACTTGTCCTAGTCTGATAATGTTTAGAAAAACATATTTGCTAAGAAAATTGTTCCGTAAAAACTAAACAATTTAATTATAAGGTTTGGAAGATTAGAAACTTGTCCTCGTCTGATAATGTTTAGAAAAACATATTTGGTAAGAAAATTGTTCCGTAAAAACTAAACAATTTAATTATAAGGATTGGAAGATTAGAAACTTGTCCTCGTCTGATAATGTTTAGAAAAACATATTTGCTAAGAAAATTGTTCCGTAAAAACTAAACAGTTTAATTATAAGGTTTGGAAGATTAGAAACTTGTCCTCGTCTGATAATGTTTAGAAAAACATATTTGCTAAGAAAATTGTTCCGTAAAAACTAAACATTTTGATTATAAGGATTGGAAGATTAGAAACTTGTCCTCATCTGATAATGTTTAGAAAAACATATTTGCCAAGAAAATTGTTCCGTAAAAACTAAACAATTTGATTATAAAGATTGGAATATTAGAAACTTGTCCTCGTCTGATAATGTTTAGAAAAACATATTTGCTAAGAAAATTGTTCCGTAAAAACTAACAATGAAGTAAAGTAAAAATGAATAATTCATCAAGCTCAATAACAATAATAATAAAAGAGCAATTTATATAGTGCCTTTTATAGAGCAGACTATCCTCAAGGGCACTTTTGGGATTACAACCCACCAAAATAAATATATTATTTATAAATTGAGTGCTAGGATAGGAAGATGGTGGCTGCGGTCATTAGATTAGGAACTTGTCCGCATCAACATATATGCTGTAGTGTTCATATGTATGTTCTTATAAACTTTGATATGACTTCCTAAAAAGTTTGTCTTAAGGTGTTTCCTAAGGCTACACATGCCACCCAGATCTCTAACTCGTTGAGGCGGACTAAAATCAATCAAATTGAAATATTCGAAAAACGAACGTTAACCGAAAATAAAGATCATTAATTCATATAATATTATGCGAACCCAGATTTTTTTAAAAAGGATTTCAGTCAGGTTTTCACTTAAGGCCTCTTTAACATTTTTCTGGTTGGTTGGAAAATAATACCATATGGCAATAAGCCCGCAAGGTTGTACAGTATACAAAGATAGTGTAATACAATACAATAGTAATATGACTATTGCAATAACAAAAAATATGAAAAATATACTGTTATCGACTAAAATCAATCAAGAAACAGACTATAAATATAATGGAATATTGCATACAGCTTCAGGAATACCCATACTATTTCCCTATCGAGGTTGGCAGAGAGAACAGAGCGCCATATTTTCCCAACTGGCCACACATCCTTAGCCTTCTACATCTATATACCTTATCATACAACCTTTACGATTTCTCTGACTTTCTACTTTTCTTTATTTCAGAATATCATTCTCACGATTCAACCATACTTACCCTGGTCTTCCTCTAACGCGCTTTCCACTCATATGTGCACTGTATATCTGTTTTGTTAGTCTTTCTTAATTCATTCATTCACGGGGAAATCGAGTAATAGTTAGGTATCAATCTTTAAAGCATGGACATTATTTGCTAAGTACTAAAGCTCACATAATCCTGATTCCATTTGCAAAGATGAATCCATGCGACCCCGGGTTTTCGGCATATTAAAAAAAAAATCATATGCAAAGGGCGCCTTGAAATGAAAACATTTGAAATCCACTGGTATACATCATCATAGATATTGCAATACAGTGATTTTATAAACAAATAATAAAAATACCTCTCGTAACTGTTTCATATCTTACTCGCTAAAATGAACCGACTCTGTTTACTCTGGAACAGAGGTTCCCAAATTGGGCTCCGTAGAACCGTAGGGTTTCGCCGATAAAATTTGAATTTACACAATAGTTTGAAATATGTTATATTTGAAAATTTTACTTAAACTCGAAATTTCGTATGTTCCGAACGAAAACAAAATACAAAACTAAGCTGGATGACATTTCTAGTATTAGAATTAAGTAAACCACAGTTTAACTAAAATTTTAAAGAATATTAGATAAAAACTAAAAATTTTAATCCTTTATATTAAGTACAAGTATTATCTATTAGTTTGAATTAGTAATATTTGCATTAACTTAAACGCGTATCTTCGAATCGGACAGTATCAAAATCTGCGAAAGTGATTAAGAAAATGGCCACGTCAATATTCTATAACTAACTTTAATGTATGAAAGTGAAATGTAGACGTGGAAATAGATTGAAAGGATCCGAATTAAAGGTGTACAAATGTACGCACTGAGATTAATACATGGGGAAACTATTTATGAAAGAATATGGAATGAAGTGATTAGGGGTGAATGTGAACTTTATGATGATGTATTAAGTAAGATCAGGAAGAGTACTCTAATATGGTTTGGACATGTAGAACGAATGAATGAAGAAAGACTAACAAAACAAATATACAGTGCATAATTGAGTAGAAGGCGGAGTAGAATAATATCGAGGAGAGTAAAGTTGGATTAATCCAACTTTGAGTATGAACAACTTAAGTGTATGATATGAGTACAACTTAAGTTTATGATATTTCGAAAGAATGAAATGTAAAAATCAGAGGAATCGTAGAAGTTGTTTGAGAATGTGTTCAGTTCAGTTCGATCTTACATCTATATACACGCTGTTATGGGGAAAAAATAAGTTCATTCCCCCATCCAGCGCGATCTAAACTAGAAGGAAGAAATTTTCATTATTTTTTTTATGAGCCCGACGTCACATAGGGACGAAGAAGGAATTGTTGAAAAGGACTGTGGTGACGCATGTTAGTGTGAAAAGAATAGTAGCGATGGGAGCCGTTATGAGATGGTGTATGAATATAGAAGATAGCGAAAGATATGTGTGATGATATGAAAGTCTGGCGCTCTCTCTTCGCTGCCTACCCCGACAGGTAAACGGCGTGATGTTTTGATTTGTTTCAACTTTATTTTTCTTGGTGAACAGCGTTCCGTAGTTAAAATGTTTTGGGAACTGCTGCTCTGGAGTATTGTAAACGATGCTGATGTACTCGTACCAAATATCTGTCTCTTTTCGTACATTTTGGTAAAAGTGATTAGTTGAACCGCTCCAGTAACTGTACTCCTATTGTCATGCATGCGACCACTTGGAATACATAATTTATGATAGTTAAGCTCTTCCTGAAGTTATGATAATTATACATTTCATTGCTACAAATGTACAATGTGTAGTTGGTAAGATGCCTGACTTCCAAACCGGAGGGTTCGATTCCAATTTGAACCCATGTTTTAAGGGTTGTAGTCTGGTTTTCACTAAGGCCTCTTAAATATCTTTCTGGGGGGTTGGAGAAGATTGACTCATCACAATTACCCCGCCAGGTTGTACTGTATTCAACGAAAGTACAAAAAAAATTAAGCACTCTGAGATGTTTTATGGCATGTAGTACAAATTTATGAAGAATGACTAGCAAAACAAATGTACAGTGTAAATGATAGTGGAAGGCATGATAGAGGAAACCAAAGAAAGTATAGTTGGATCAAGTGAAGGATATTTTGAAAAAAGGAAATGTAAGAATCGAAATCGTTGGAGATGTATGAAATATGTTTGTCGAATATGAAATATGTTTGTCAAATATATGAATATCCAGCGCTCTGTCCTGTCTGCCTATCCCAGAAAGGAAACGACTTAATCGTTTATTTGCATGTATACGAGTATGATATAAAACATTAATATAAAATTTAAATTGAATTAATATGAAAAATATGAATGAGCATAATTGTTTAATCCCAGCCTATTTTGCATAAAATGTACGGAAAAGGATTTTTTGGCAAAAACACAGTAGTTAATATTTTATTTTTTATCTCAGTTAATATTGAGTTTTAAACCATTTTTTGTGGAGACCTCCCTGTAGAGTGTATAATAATAAGTAATTTTCATATTTCATAAAAAAAATTATATTCAACAAAAAAACTTGTATGAAAACTTTGAGGACAATGATCGGCCCCGTGGGATTTTTCGCAAACACCAGTTGGGGCCGATAATCGGGTTTAAAGGGGTTACTAAAATTACTCATAAAAATGTTATTAAAAATATCAATAATCTTCATCAAATAATGACAAATAATAACTGAACTAGTGTATTCCCGCCATATCCCAGCGGTACAGGATATAATTTATCTCTTTAGATACTTCTATTGTTTCGTATTCTATTATACAACACGATCATTGTATATGTGTATAATACAGCCTGGCAGGTTTATTGTCTAAAAGATATTAAAGAATCAAAAGATATTTAAGTAAACACCAGATTGGAACATTGTCCGAGTATTAATAAATCTGAGTTCCAACAGCAATCGAAACTAGAACTCCAAATACTAAGACAGGTATTCTACCAACGGACCATGGAGATCATCATTTATTAGATGAATAAAATAATTTAATTATATTATTACTAAGGGCCACGTATTTATCACTAAGGAATATCTCAAATATTATTAATAAGGGCCACGTATTTATCATTAAGGAATATCTCAAATAGGGCACATCGTATTACTACCATACATCTAAATTGGTACTAAAATACTGCTGTGAAGTATCATCTTAACAGACTTTGATACTGTCCAGTTTGAGCATATTTATTTTAGTACCCCATTGCCTTTGTTTCATGTTACTACACGCCAGTCAATATTCCTCTTAACTCTTCCGTTGTCTGAGAAAATATTTATTTATTTAACACTTTTATTGCAAATACAATCTGGCGAGCTTATTACCAGGCGTCAATCGCTTCCAACTAACCAGACAAAAGTAAATGAAGCAAGTTACATGATCGTAAAAATCATTCAAATGACTATCCATTCCTACGAAATCCGTGAACACATACGTGAGCATATGCTAACAAAGACAGACAGTCACCCGAACATTCCTTTTCATATAAAGTAGATATCATCAATCAAAGGAAAAGGAAGGGATGGTGGAGAGGAAAGGAAAATCAGGAATGAAAGACGTTATATTACTGACTAGAAATTAAGAGTTTTTTCAGTCATTTCTTAAAGCATGTCAAGGACGGAACGAGTCTAACGTTGGTTTGTAACAGATTCATGGACAGTCAAGGACGACGTAAAAAAAGAGGAGCTGTGAACTGGAAAGGTTAATAAACATAAATACTTCCTAAATAAAACAAAATAATTTTAAAATATTACTATTTTTATCGACTTAACATTAGTCTGAAAAGGCAATAAAAATCTCGTTATCTGGACTAATGGAACCAGAGTTTTTTATCAACATTTTAAATATTCAGAAGAAATATAACAAATGGATGTTGACGTCTCGGTTATCTTTTGTTTGTTCATATTTATCAATCCCAAGCTAAAACACGTATGACGTATTTGAAATAAAAAACCTCAATTAACGTCATATTTCAAAGTGTCCGCTATGAATGTAGATACACGAACATTGACTTTTTCAAGTTGACAAGGGGAAAAGATGATAAACAGTTGTATTCATTCTCCCTCTATCAATTAACTGACCTCAGGTGTAATTCTTCTCATCCACACTTTACGTGTGATCTTGATGGTTCAACACTCAAGTTTTGACAAACTTCCACCCGATCCTGAGCCATTCTACAAGCGTCTTGTAAGGACTCGATGGCAGCTTCCTTTATAAGATCGCTTCACCTGGTATATGATTTGGTAACCTCAATTGCAATTTACGTGATTTGGTACCCTCTATTTACGTGATTTGGTACCCTCTGTTTACGTGATTTGGTACCCTCAATTGCAATTTACGTGATTTGGTTCCCTCTATTTACGTGATTTGGTACCCTCAATTGCAATTTACGTGATTTGGTACCCTCTATTTACGTGATTTGGTACCCAAAATTGCAATTTACGTGATTTGGTTCCCTCTATTTACATGATTTGGTACCCTCTATTTACGTGATTTGGTACCCTCAATTGCAATCATCACTTGCAGCGAATCCAGATTGTTCGACTGTCTCCTCGCAATATGCTTAAAAAACCGCAATATGTGTCCCATGTGATAGTGACCCTTCAAACTCTACCTTAAGGATTAGGATACATAGCAAGCAGTCTTTGGAGTATGATCATCATCAGTACTAGCATGATTACGTCATGTCTCTTGGGATAGGCAAAGAGAACAGATTTCCACTTGATACTATCCTGGCGTCGTTCGCTTCAGCCATGTTAAGTAAATCTTTTCATTACATCATTTTTTTCTCATAACACTGTCATTTGATAGACACATAAGTATGTCGTTTGATGTAGTAAGCTTGTATTTGCATTTTTGAGCACCATACAATTTTTATAATGCATCCCTTTTAGTTAAAGAAATAAATACGGACAAAAAAGTTAAGACTATTACTGACAACGCGAACTTGTACACATAACACATCGATCAATAAGTCCGTGGACTTACCAACAGATGGCGCCTCTAATAACAAATCCATACGATTTTCAGTTAGTGCCAACCTTTAGAAGTTGCGTGTCAAACTTTCATGACATTGTGTCATTGAGTTACAGTGGTTTTAATGACGCTACTTTTGCTATTTTCAAAACAATGGATTAAACCGAATTCCGTGTGTTGATAAAACATTGCTTTTTAATGGGAAAAAATACCGTTCAAACTCAGCGATGGCTTGAAAAGTGTTATCAGGGCTCTGCTCCGTCGAGAACAACCATTTGTCGGTGGTATGCTGAATTCAAACGCGGTCGCGCAGACACAAATGATGCTGAACGCTCTGATCGTCCAAATAAGGCTGTTACGCCAGAAAACATTAAAAAAAACGCAAAATCGTGATGAAAAATCGCAAAGTAAAGTATCGTGAGATAGCTGACATCCTAAAAATATCATTTGGTAGTATTTACACTATTTTGCATGGACATTTGGTCATGAAAAAGCTTTTTTCGAAATGGGTGCCGCGTTTGCTCACAATGGGACAGAAACAACAACGCTTCGATGATTGAGAGCGCTGTTTGGCACTGTTGACGCAAAATAAACATGAGTTTTTGCGTCGGTATGTGACAATGAATGAAACTTGGATCCACCACTATACTCCGGAATCAAATCGGCAGTCAGCTGAGTGGAGAGTAGCCGGTGAAAGTCCGAAGTGACCAAAAAGTCAACAGTCGGCCGGGAAGGTTATGGCCTCCGTATTTTGGGATGCGCATAGAATAATATTCATCGATCACCTTGAAAGGGGAAAACCCATCAATAGCGAATATTACATAGCGTTATTAGAGCGTTTGAAAGCATAAATTGCAAAAAACGGCCCCATATGAAGAAGAAAAAAGTTCTCTTTAATCAGGACAATGCACCGTTTCACAAGTCGATGGTAACGATGGCCAAATTGCATGAGTTGAACTTCGAATTGCTTCCGCACCCACCGCATTCTCCAGATTTGGCTCCCAGCGACTATTGGCTGTTCGCAGACCTCAAAAAGATGCTCCAGGGAAAGAGATTTGGCTCCAATGAAGAAGTGATTGCCGAAACTAACGCCTATTTTATAACCAAAGATAAATCGATCTACACGGCTGGCATAGAAAAGTTAGAAAAGCGTTGGAATGAATGTATCGTTCTTGAAGGAGACTATGTTGATGAATAAAGAAGAATTTTGGTAAACAAATGTTGTTTTAGTAGTTAGTTCCAGGTCTTATTGATCGATGTATTATGTACAAAATCACATGCGGTCGCATGAATAAATACGAATGTCTTATTTCGTCGGAAGTTATAACATCACAAGCTAAAGCATGCGCAAACCATTGTTTTGGCGGAAATATGAAATGTATAATAGTAATAATTCTGCAAAGTTGTTTTTAGTTGAAAATAAAATAATGTACCGTCATGTTTTTAATTTTTGGCGTTATTTTATAAAAAAGTATAATTACGTTATTCTACAAAAAGTTAAATTTAAGAGACAGCCCTGCTTCGCTTTACTGAAACATTGTCGAATTATGGCACTCATGACCAAAGAGGTCTTGTTATATATGAATTTCACATTTCAGTCGCCTTCCTAGGTTCCTAATCAATAACAAAAGGAAACAGTAATATAATGCAAATACTAGAAGACTGAAGAATTTACAACAACATTTGGTAGCATGACTAGAAACAATATAATGTTTTATATAATTGGCAATTCACCCAAACTTGAGTGATTAGTGCCACCAAATTAAGGTCATTGTGCAATTATATGAGTCAATATAATAAACCTATTTTTTTTTATTAACAAATCCACATTCATGAGATATACACAAAACTGCAAGAGCTTATTATTAAAGACTTTCCTGGATCTCTTCGACATGTCCTCATCATCAATTCGGATATATTAAATACGAATAAAGTAATGTATCGACTCAAGAAGTAACGCTGTTACAATTTTTTAGTTAGGACACTTGAGTAGAATGCTAATTAAAATTAGCTTTAACAGTGCTTGTTCTTCAAAGTAGCTTTAACAATTAGCCCCTCTCCCTCAATGTTTGGAAACACCCCAACAATATCATGCTTAACTGGAGCTGTACATCCCTGTTTAAGATCGGTTCTATCTCTTACAACACTAAATAAAAAGCCTTAATCTTCACGTTGGGAAACACTGCAACAAGAAACTTCCGTGGTCTAGTTGGTAAGACCTCACCCTCTTCCGACCCGAGGGTTGCAGATTCAATTCGCATTGGAACCAGGTTTTTTTAAAAAAAGGGCTCATATCTGGTTTGTACTTAAGGTATCGTTTCTCAATACCTCACATATACAAAAAGAAAATCATTTTCTGAGACAAACTGTTTAGCTGCCCTTACAGTGACTTGAAACAGTAGATATATTTATCTGATAAGGCTTTTCATCCTTCTGCAAGTACAAGAAGTGTGCGGCTACGTGCACGTGTATCAACAAGATATTAAAATTTTACGTACATTAAGCCTAGTTTACTGGGGATACGACAAATGAAAGGCAACAAACTCAGATCCATTAAAATTGTATGTCCAAATCAAATTACCTGTTGTTTTTTCGCAAATTGTGTATATTTCTTGTCATGTGTAATAATTAATAAATAAATTAATTAATTAACAAGATACTAAGTTACATCAACGTGCACAGGCATCAACAAGATATTAAGGGTCGCCAAGTGTTGATTATTTTTATCTTTTGGAAAGTGGCAAGGTTAAAAAGGCTGGAAACAATGACTTAAGACATTTAAAAAAATAATCTGGTTGATTGGAACAGGGAAATTACCTAATCGAATGACCGTAGACTCTGCCGTCCTATATTTGCATTCAGCTTGTTATTTTTTGGAATATTTTAATCTATGAATAACAATAGACTCGAATCCCACATAAGAGCGCTCTTTAGGAGAGAGACTTTTTTATATTTGTTCTTTTATTATAATTATTGGCACAAAACAATAAGCCCGCTATGTTGTATTGTACTATACACACCGAAAGTGTATTATTATATAATACAACATTATTATGGTTGTTCACTCCTGTCTAAGAATTTTCAATCTCTAGTCACAGACCATGACCAAGCGCCTCGCTGCGATCGAAGTGACTCGAAGCAGCATTCACCTCTCGCCCCGGTTTCGGCCCTGCCCCACAATCATCAGACAATTGACATCAACGGGAAACGAGGCGTAGCATAATTTTCTACCCCGCTGAGCGCCGAGGCATTGTCGTGTGGACAGATGTATTGTTTTCCATTACAATATCATATATCTTGTTCACGACTATCAAAAAGAGTTTTCAAGATAATAACAGAAACGGATTGGACTTATCCTGATACTTCTGAAGTTGACAGATGTATTGTTTTCCATTACAATATCATATGTCTTGTTCACGACTATCAAAAAGTCACGAAGTCATAAATATAAAAATTACACTGGAACAGAAAACAAATTAAATCCAACCATAATCACATTACACAAAAAAAGAAACATTGTATTTGAACCTGCAACCTCTGGGCCGGCAGGCAGGCGTCTTACCAACTAGGCCACGGAGGTTAATTTATAAAGGATCATTCACTGATTTGACTCAAAAAATTACTCACATATCTACAAAAATCAAGGAAAAGAGAACTGCACATGAAATACTTCTCTACTATATAAAAATAGAATCCGCAACCCCCGAGCTGAAAAACAGGTGTCTTACCAACAAGGCCACGGAGGGCATCAGTCATTATCTTTTTTGGATAAACAATAATTTCCTTATTACTATCTCTGAGTCACATATGAAATATTTATTTACTAGGGTTACGGACTCTTGTCACCCTTAGGTCGCTGAAGCGTGTTAACGAAATGATAATTTACGAAACCACGTGCTGGATGATAACAATATTAAGTGCTCTTTGATCCATAACGACGCGACAAGCAGAAGTTGTCTTGCCTAAATTTGATAATGCTGGAGCATTGAACCAAGTTGAACTCAATACCAAAATGGTTACAACACGTTAACACTTGTTATGTAACAAGGAACATTCGTCGAATGATTGAATCAAGGAAAAAGATAACTTACAAAATCGCAATGATGAAATATAAGAGCCACCAGAAAATATTAACAATTAACGGAGTTGAGGAATTCTCCTTTAGTGGCGGACTGGGTTGGAGGACTACGAAGAATTTCCTCTGGGCCGATATACAAATATTTCGAAATATACAGTGTATAGTTTCGCATTGTTGACTCTAAGTTGCTCCAGCCTACTAGAAAGGGTTCAACAAACATAAAGTGAAAACGAGGCTGGAAGTCTTTTTAAAATAAATTAGTCATCAAGCCGCGGGTTAAACGTCTTACCAACTAAAATACGGAGTTCATAAATATAGCTTAGTCTAATTCATAAAAAATAATCCACCCATAAAAAATTGAATCGCTTTATCGAACATAAATTAAATTGAAAAACAATGTATACCACTGCATTGTTAACCAACTCTGCAACGTGTAAGTAAGCGTGAAAGAAAGAGTTTGGTCCACCTGTGGAAGCTGTGGTATCTAACTTAGTTGGAGGCCATCTAGAAGCTAGATCGATACTCCCGAGTCTAAATTATACTATAACCTCTGATAGCACAAATTTCTGTTCTGATTTTTTCATGAGAAAAAATTTCAGAAAAAAAATAACAAATACAGACATCCAACTGTAATGAAGAGCATAGAGGAACAAAATTAGTCCAAATTTATTAAGTTTAGGGTTCCAGTCAGGTAAAGTAGTTCTCACTAAAGTTGACTCTTAACATAGTTGCCAAAAGGATGTTGTAGACGCTATTGGATATCGCCAAGACTTTTAGGGCATGCATGGCGGAAGCACTATCTGTCTAAACTAGACTCACTCAATTTAATGTGAAGAACTTTCTCAGTAAGGGTCGACTCGCGAAGATAGGTGACATTGATCTTCACCCCTTGCCAGGGATGACTTCTCGCGCAATTCTTAAAGCCTGCCTAAAGGCCCAGTTATCAACTTAGTAACATCGTTGCTTATCGTCCCCCATGAGAAGACAAACGTTTAATTTTTTACCCTTGCATCAAGCGCGCCTCAGCTCTCCTTGAGTATATCCAAGTTATTGGACTACCCAATTTCTCTTTGGCTATGGGAACTTAAATGGTATATTATATATTTTTTAGTTTCAAGCTTGTTCCTTCATCCTGTTGTAATAATTGCGGTCATGTGGATCAATTCGCAGACTACATTTAGTGATACTGCAATGATAATCGAGTCAATAGTTTCCGAAGGGATCTACACTCAGCCTTACATCGACTCATTGTCTGACCAATTGGCTACAGATTTTTTTTGTGAAAGTACTAACAACTTTTTAGGCTATTTGAATTCCAGGCCTTAGTCGCTTTCTAAGTATATTTGCTGCGTTACAAATCATCCTCTTTTTCCCGTGACGCAGGACCTTGAGTTACTCATCGCTACTATTATTATCACAATCAAGGGTGTTGCCACTGGATGAAGAGCTTCTTCTTCGTCGCTACGTAACGTCGTGCTCATCATAAGTAAAGAAGATGTTGGTATTCTAGGTAAGATAACGCTGAACGGGAATTTATTTTGTCCCCTATAATAGCGTGGATGGTGGGATTGAACTGAAATAAAGCAAGATGCTTAATTCGATTAACCCGGTAAAGGCTATGACAATGATTAACCCAGTAAAGGCTATGACAATAATTAGCCCAGTAAAGGCTATGTCAATGATTAGCCCAGTAAAGGCTATGACAATGATTAACCCAGTAAAGGCTATGACAATGATGAGCCTAGTAAAGGCTCTGACAATGATTAGCCCAGTAAAGGCTATGACAGATCACATAGACATAAAGAACTATTAGCTCTTCACTTGACAACGAAATTTTCACATACTTTGTGAGTAACTACGATTCTAAGAAAATTGAGCTAGAATCATGTAAAAACTGCACGACATGTTGATTTTATGTTTAACAGGTGTTTAACTTGCATTTTTGGGTCTATAAGGACGTTTTTATTGCTTGTAAATATTTGTTAGCTCTTTCGTCATCAGAGGTATCCAGCGAGAGTTATTTTTCAAAGTTAAAATTTTGTATATCCTAAAATTCCTTAGCTCAACCGCACCTCGAATTTCCCTTGATGCTATATTGAGCAAGATTAGTTATGATAACATAATGTAACAATTTTTTCACTATCAAAAGACAAATTATATATGAATATACCGGTCAACACCCAAATGTATCCCGAACGCTCTGATTTTTTTTCGAAATGAAAAAACAAATGTCGCACAAATGGCAAATTATTTTCGAGAATAATTTAGATGGTTCTGATTTATAATAACAGATGTCGCATTAGTTTCACTTTTCTTAAAAAAAAATAAGTGCGCGCTGTAATTATTCAATTAAAAAAGCTTAAATAATTTCTTTTTATCCACCTCCTGGTGCAGCATTAAATAATTAAAAGTCGCGAGTTGTGCTAGAAATCAAAGTCAACACTCGTAGACTAGTTGTACATATATAACTATTCGTACTGAACGATGTCAAGATCTGCCAAGATGATGGCACAAGACAAATATTAGAGCTAATATAATAAATTGAATAAGAAAATCTTTTGGCTGACTCTGTTTTAAATACATTAGATCAACTTCAAGGTAAAAAAAAAACATTTAATTATACAGAATGCAATTAAGTATATTACAAATCAAGATAGCAGAAAACTCAGTCAGAACAGGATCTGAGAATGACTCATTCGTGGAACACCCAACGAATGATCGTCCGGCTTTCTCCTTCTGAGAAGGCAATGGTGTGCTCTGAACCGTCTTCATAGTGGCCAAGGTCGCGCTTACCTCATGTAGAGATGTAAGCTTTTATAGTATCGTCTTTGTGATTACGGTATTTTGAAGACCCATGAATCACATTTTTGACGAATGCCCGCTGTACTTATTCCCAGATGGACGAGAGAGGTAACAGGACATCTAATGAAGTGATGATGTGGCTATTTCTTTTTATTGTGAAGATCCCATACGGCATTCGTAGCCTTGTTAGTAAGATGCCTGTCTCCCAGCCCGGAGGTTGCGGGTTAAAATTTCGGTGGAACCCAGATTTTTCAAAAGGATTCCAGTCTGGTTTTCACTTAAGACCTCTTTAACATCTTTCTGGTTAGTTGGAAGAAATTACCACATGGCAATAAGCCCGCCAGGTTGTATTGTATACAATTAAAGTGTACAATACAATGTGAGAGGAAAAAACGCGTATCCTAACAAATACCATCACACCATTTCTCTGTCGGGGTAGACAGAGAGAACAGAGTGCCAAGCTTTCCTATCTCGATATTTATTATTTTATTGTATCAGTTTTGTTATGCATAGCACAACCTAGTGGATTTATCGTCATGTGGCAATCTCTTCCAACAAACCACAATATGTTAAAGAGGTTTTGAGAGAGAAACAGACTGGAAGAATAATAATAAAAGGACAATTAACCACTTATATAACATCGTTTAGAGAACAAGCTTTTCTCAAGGGCGTTTTAACTCGGAATTCGAACCCACTTTTATTGACAGATTAAAAATATAAACAAAAAAAACCACGTCTGACAACTATAGTAGCGCATAAATTGGGTGGATTAGCACTTTATAAAGAAGTTTTGAAGACAAAAAAAAGTATTTTCATTGTCTTCTAATCTACTTTCGTTGTATATAGTATAACCTGGAGGGCTTGTTGTAGTATGGCATTCTTTTCCAACCAACCAGAGAGATGTCAAACAAGTCTCGTGTTAAAGAAAAACATGGAAACTTTTTTTAGAAAACTTAGTATTATTAAACCTAGGCTATTTACCTTAGTTTTCATCAATCGAGTAGGCACGAAATTTGCAGTTCGTCACTACACTTATTGGCGAAACTATCACACGTGAATTAGCAACAACATTCGCACACGTGCGGTATTGTTACCAGGTGAACTTTTTTACCAGACTGAGATACTTTTTTTGGTTACCAATGGAAATCGAACCCTCAATCTCCTAGTTGGAAAACAGATATCTTGTCAACTAGGCCACGGATTATTTAATCATAAGGTAGTATATTGTAATCAATTTTGGCTGCTTAGTCATATTCGGGTTACCTATCATTTTAATCATCGCTTCTGCGGAAAACTCGTGCCCGGCACCGCTGAACCCCAGTGAGAAATATCGAAACAATCGTAACTAACAAACAATGCCGTGTCTCTATGTCTAAGAAATTAATACTTTGAATTTACGAATACTGCTGCAAGACTTCTGCGTCAGCGTTAAATCGGAAAATGAAATCATCCAAAAACCACCTGAATGGCACGGCACGTAGAAGGGTGATATGAAGTAGTGCAATGTAACTGCTAGATTTATAATTTTTTATTCATTTTTTATTAATTTACCCATTACAAGAAATCATGATATAAATAGGCCAAAACCCATACGATGGTTGTCGCCGAAGAAAGAATACGAGAATTGAATTTTGAATACAAGAGAGCGAGAGAGGAATACTTGGATTCTCTCCGAAAGTAATTTAAAATTTGAATCTCGGTGGGTCCGTGATACTGAAGGAATTTTAAATACATAGCTAATAATTTTTGAACCGATGTAAAAGGGGACGTTATATAAATGATATATATAAACAAATTTTACATTTATGAATATATATTTTCATAAATGTAGAATTTGTTTTACTTCCGTGAATATTTCACGGGTTGCAACTAGTATACATAATTTGCCAAAAAAAAAAACAACAGGTAATTTAATTTGGATACACAATTTTAATGGATCTGGGTTTGTTGCCCTTCATTTGTCGTGTTCCCAGTAAACTAGGCTTTTGCCTGTATCTCACTGAGGACGGCATGAAAAAATAAATCAATGCTTCTTTCCGATTTTTTGATTATATAAAACCCCGTTGCACATTCTCATCAACCTGACAAACATTGACACTCAATTACATATGTATGGTATACATCACGCGAATCAAACCCCTCACACTTCATCACTCCAGACAGACCAAAACGTTCATCCCACAATATACCGCACATAATTATAAAAAAATAACAAAAAATACCACACTCGAGAGCTCACACAAACCTTTGCTACAAGTTATAAATGGTAGTCATAAACTTTGTTATACTTGTCTGCTTCTGAGAGGTCTACATTGTATCAAGTGTCGCGAACCGATTGATTTCAATCTTTGTCACTTTGTATTCAAGTCCCTTAATGTAATGTCTCCATTGTATCTTTCGAATCTGTTTCTGAGATATGTTCCTTCGAAGAGGAGTCGATTTTGTATGGTCAGTTGTATATGTCTAGTCTTATCATAAGAACGAGTAATACGAGAAAGTTGCATATGCCTACTTAATTTACAAACGAGTTGCACATGACCAGTTGTATATTCTTTTCACGCTCAGGTATGTCGCCACCGGAGAAGTAGTCCCTTTAGGCAATTCTTTCTTCGTCTCTATGTGAAGTCACGCTCTTAAAAACATAATAAAGAAGGTTTCGATCTTTCAGTGTAGATCACACTGGATGGGGACTTATTTTGTCCCCCATATGGCTAGTTGCGTATGGTCAGTTTTATCATATGAACGAGTTACACGTTAGAGTTCTTCATTTGCAAACGAGTTAAATATGGCTAGTTGCATATGCACTATCTCTGAAAAAGTTACGTATGTCCACTTCATTTGCGAACGAGTAACACGAGCGATTTGCATATGACCAGTTGCATATATGCAGTCTTATCATACGAATGAGTTACACGAAAAAGTTGTGTATGCTCACTTTACTTACGAACGAGTAACATGAACGATTTACATATGGCCAGTTGCATATGCGCAATATTTCATACAAACGTGTTACACAAAAAAGTTACATATGCCCCCACCTGCATGCACTGTACAGTTCACAAAGCGTAAACTTAATAATGTCATCCTTTTCTTTTTGAGATATTAACAACCTCATTAGCTAATTATTTCTTCTTAAGTATTTTGAGATAAAATCTCTCTCGTTCAAGGCAATCGTCAACCACGCCATGATGGTCATTTCCGAAAATGAGACGATACAGTTTGTGCTTTGCTCGACGATATATCATGGAAATGGTGGAGGGATAAAACAACCCAGAGCGTATGAATATGTATCGGTTTACCTTGAGCACGAGTTTTTTTGTATTTTCAATTTCCTGAAAATATTTGGTGTATTATAAAATGTTGATCGAAGGCCAAGACTGAGTGTCGAACGACCTCGCAAATCAGACGGTCTGAACAAATCTCCGGAAGCCACTGAAGATTGTGGGTCAGTAGTAAAGGAAGAGAATTGAAAAAACTAAATTTGGTTGAAAAAATTATAAGAAAGGTGATCGATGACGGTAGAATCCATTATATGCCAAAGCATCGCACATCATATTTTGCATTTTACTCAGCTCAACTTTGAAACGATCTTCTTGGCTTAATCACATAATTTTTATTATTCTTCTTTTCTCGTATAGTTTCTCTCTCACAGTCAAATGTTCAGGTTTCTTATTCATGCTATAACCTCAAAAGTAGCGCGATGGATACTCTCCAGTCCTAGGAATAAATATAGCCGTGTATTCACGAGCTGGGATGTTAAGAGTATCACCACTCGCACACGGAATGACTTTGTTGATTAGATTTTCTGATATCGATATATTCCATATCTCGATGGATAAATTGAGGATTAAACTCTTTAATGAACAACTTTATAGATACTCGTAGAACTGAACCACTTAAGCGCGAAGCATGAAAAATACTGTTGCTGTTATCATTATGCTATATAAAGACTAAATGTTTCAATTCTTGTTGTTTGGGTTAAACATGTATCAAATATAAAATAAATAAATACTGGATATTCCTTCACTATAGGTATGACCGAAAGTCTATTTATTCCACATGAGCACAACAGGTACAATGAAACCCCACAAATGCAAGACGTGTGCATGCATACTACAATATTCGTGGTAATCCTTGGACATGCACGTTAGGATCACTCTCAAGGTGGAGATTTCTGACCGACGATCAATTCCACTACTGTCACCAGCTATTTGATGAACTCTTATTCGTCTCCGTTAATTTTTGTCCCTCGACCTTACGTCGGGATTTAAGACAAGTTTGAGAAAGGCAGTAAACATCAATTTGCAATGATAACGTGTTATACTAGAAGGTTCTTCGTTTTTTAAGCATAATTTATCTCAAAAGATTCGTCGCCCATAACTCCTATACAATTTTCATCTTAATTCCTTGACATTTATATTTTTTTTGTTTTTCTTTACTTTTACTAGATGAAACAATGGAGCGAGTAGAGAAATTCTATTACGTAAGTAGTATTTTCTTAGATGATGGAAAAGTTAAGAGGGGTGTAGCAATATGGAATAAGTCAATGGAACGCTAAAACATACATGCTCGAATAGGACAGTATCAAAATCTACTAAGTACCCAACAATTGAGTTCCTACTTTAATGATAAATGTTTGAAAGAAACCGAATAAATGCTATAGAAATGTGTGCACTGAGAAAAACGTATTGGGGGGAGGGCAATATATGATAGAAGTGAACTTATAGTTGATGTGATTAGTAAGATGAAGGAGAGTACTCTGAGATGGTTTGGGAATGTAGGACGAATGAGGGAAGAAAGGCTAACAAAACAAATATATAAAGTGTAAATGTAAGTGGATAACATGAGAGAGGAAGACCAAGAAAAGTATGGTTTGATCAAGTGAATGATATTTTGAAAGAAGGAAACGTAGAAAGTCAGAGGAAGCGTAGAAGTTGTATGGATGTAAAAGGACAAAAAGTGTGTTTGTCGAGATAGGAAACTTTATTGATATACCATCTCTGCCTGTGATGGTGCATATCTATGTATTCAAATTTCGTTTTCATCATTCACCAAAATTTTAAGACATGATCATGGATACCAATGATAATTATAAAACAATAGTTGATAGATTGGAATTAATTGATTTAAAGCAATAAATCCGCCTGATGTATTTACATGCAAGTGTTAAATAAATAAATTAAGCATTGCTTATAATTGTCTGTTCCATTGTATAATTTATTTAAATGTTTCATTATAGAATGTGCAATTTGGAAGGCTTATTGCAAAAGGACAGACAACCAGTTCCAACCAACCAGAAAACTGTTTAATAATTTTATTTCCGGTGTTGGGGGAAAAATTAACATTAGAACTTTACACGAAAAAATAAATAGAAAATACAGAATTGTAAGATACAAAAGAAAACAGGAATCAAGTGACGATTTGAATATGACAAATAATCTGCAGTTATAAAATAGGACGGGATATTGTAAGAACTAGGAAACACGCTAAGTCACTGAAAGGAAATATAATACTTCCTTTCGTCTGATGTCGTGAACCGATTGATGATATTTACCTTACAGGGCTCAATACGAAATGAAAACTTTAATTTCAGATATATTTAACTTTTATAATACAGTGCCTAAATTTCGCGGATAGTCAGCTGTATCAGAAAAAGAAGTGTCTAGTAAGACATCTGGTACATATCGTTTGTCTTGTGTAAAATTATATAAGCATTTAAATAAATCAATAAAGAAATACATGTTTAAAGATTATGTGGCACAAAGGTTGAGAAGATATTTTTTCGCGTCCCAAAACCCAACCTATTTTTTTAGCATTACCAACAACCAATTTCTTTTAACGAAATGATTTTTTTCATTTTCAATCATTTGTGTTGTATTGAAATTTCGTTGTGTACAGCCCAACCTAGCGGGCGTATTGCCATGTAGCGATTTCAACTTACCACAAATATTTAAGAGAAGCCTTCAGTGAAAATAACTGGAATCCTTTTTTAAAAATTCCGACATTCAACGAGAATCGAGTCCGTCACTCTCGGATTGGGAGACAGACGTTATACCAAGTTGGCCACGATAGTCGTCTTTTTATTTACTCTAGAACAGTTTTATTAAGTCACAATCGTGAATCTTAATAGAAAACCTCAGGCAGAACCATAAGGCTAGATTTAAACTAGCGTATCTAACTAGCGGATATTACCCGATTTAATTGAGTTTACATTCAAGTGCGTTGTAGTCGTGCCACACAATGAGTTTAAATATATACTGCGTCCACAACAATCGTAAATACTAGTGTAATTTACGCTGCGTAGGCGAACATAGTGCACCTGCGAACGTAACATTCTGCGTAAAACGCGACTGAGTTGTAGTGAGTCTGCTTAGTGACTCAATTCACACGGAAATCTGGCGCAAAATATATTTTTTTTCATATGTAACAAAGCATATGTAACAAAATTACGTGCTTAAATTTACGCAGCGTATATTACGCTAGTCTGAACCTAGCTTTAGTTAGTAGATCGCCAAACCTTATACCTAAACTTAATTCATGTATATTATTTATCGTTAAGGCATTAAAATTGTAATTTGTTTTTATCAAACACTGTTTATTCCACTTTGTTAGTCTTGTTTGCGCTCCCCTGAAGATGAGGTGAAAGCCTTCAAACCGGTAGGGCTATACCGTCACAAAAAAGTGGAATAAATAGTGTTTGATAAAAATAAATTACAATATTCCACTTTTTGTAACGGTATAACCCTACCGGTTTCAAGGCTTTCACTGCTCCTCTGATGATGAAGGGAAAGCCTTGAAACCGTTAGGGTTATACCATTACAAAAAGTGGAAGAAACAGTGTTTGATAAAAACAAATTACAATTAATTCATATATCTAAATTTAATTATATAACTAAGCATAACAACAATTTTTATTTCAAATAACAGCTATAAATGGTACTAATTTCCTTTTTTTTTTAAGATAACCTCTATTCGAACTCTGCTGATATTCATATTGCAATTATTTATTATATTAAAATTAGTTAGTAATAAATTACTCCCAGTGTTTTTTTTAGCTTACCGATCAATTACTTCATAAATAGGAAACCAATTTATTATGATTACATATATATTCCAAAATGTACTTGAATAATAATTATTTAAATCGCTTCAATTTATGGGGAAGTTTTATTTTTACTAATGTCTTTTTTTTTATTGTAACTGCTCTATAAAAATGTTCATTCATATTTTATCCATTTTAACCATTTAATACAATACCATAATCTATCCCTCATGATCAAATATGATTATCTGCCATCCTATGGATAGAAGATGCCTGTACATTACCCGGCGGTAAGTAATACACATCGGGCTTAAGAAAGAGGCTGTCGGCCATAATCGGCTAACTTCGGCTTTGTAGAGCGTCGTCTCTGTTGCACGATGCGCTAACAGTCCGGTATCTAGAAAGAGCTGTTAAACATTTTGTAATGACAGAGACGACGCTCTACAAAGCCGAAGTATCCGATTATGCCGACAGTCTCTTTCTTAAGCCCGACGTGTATTACTTACCGCCGGGTACAGTACGTGTATTTGCTTATTGTATGTAAGCTGTTACAAGTCATTAAGCAGATCAAACCTTGGCAAATCAAACCTTAAGTTCCATTGACAAGGAGAAAAAACTCCCAAGACGATCGACAGGGTTAATACTCGTATGTAGCAACGTAAGGCAAAGTTTTACGACAGTTTCATAAGAATTTATGATAAGCAGCATACAAGCCAAAATATAATCTCCTTAACTGTTCCGCCACCCCCTCTTATTTTGCCGAAAATTTTCAACGTCTTTCCAATCATGGATTAGCGCTACGCTCAAACAGAGATTGTCTATTGGCCTTTCCAGTTCACCGCTTTTTTACGTCGTCCTTTACTGTCCATGTAGTGAGACTCTGGAACTAGTTACAAACCAATGTCAGTAAAATAACGTGTCTCATTCCTGGTTTTTCTTTTCCATTCCTCTCCACCATCCGTTCCTTTCCTTTTGATTGATGATATCTCACTTTATATGAAAAATAATGTTCGGGTGATTGTCCGTATTTGTGGGGTTCGTGGGTATATACTCACATGTGTGTTTATGGATTTCGTGGGGATCGATAGCCATTTGAATGATTTATGCGACCACGTAACTTGCTTCTTTTACTTTTGTCTGGTTGGTTGAAAGAGATTGCCGCCTGGAAAAGCCCGCCAGATTGTATTTTGCAATAAAAGTGTGAAATAAATAAATAAAAATAAGCTACTGAAAAACATTCATTCAGATGTAAATGAGGTAGACCGAAGGATCTTCTTCAGCCATCATTCCCTTAAAGTGTGGCAAAGATTCCTGCCCACTTAAACAAAATTTTACTCGTGCATCTCTGCTCGTTCCGATTTTGGACTATGCGAATGTCTATTATTACGGAGAAACAGCTGGCCAAATTACAGCGTCTTCAAAATGTTTTTCTAAGATTTATTTTTAACCTGATCAAGTGCGATCATATCACTTAGTACCAGAAGTAGCTGAACTGGTTGAACGTGAGAAATAGACGACAAATTCACATAATATCTCTTCTTCAATTTATTTTTTATCTCTGTATAATATCCTTAACTATCCCACCGTCCCCTCTTATCTCGCCGAAATTTTCAGCTTCTTTCCGATTATGGACTTGCGCTACGCTCAGGCAGAGATTATTTATTGGTCTTCCCAGTACACCACTCTTCTTTTTTTACGTCAGATTTATTTTTAACCTGAGAAAGTACGATCATATCACGTTATGCCAACTGAACTGATTGAACGTATAAAATAGACGCCAAATTCAAATACTATCTATATTGTATCATATAATATCCTTAACTGTCCCGCCGCCCTCTCTTAGTTCGCCGAAAATTTTCAGCGCCTTTACTGCCAACAGAGATTATTTATTGGCCTTCCCAGTTGACCGTTTTTTTTACGTCGTCCTTTACTGTCCATGTAGTGAGACTCTGGAACTAGTTACAAACCAATGTTAAATTCGCTCCGTCCTTGGCATGCTTTAAGAAGCGACTGAAAAAAAATGCTAGTCAGTAGTATGTATAACGTGTTTAATTCCTGATTTTTCTTTCCTCTCCACCATTCCTTCCTTTTCCTTTGATTGATGATATCTCACTTTTACTTTATTATGTATACGTCAATCTTTTAAATTTTTTTTGCGCCATGTATTTTTTTTTGCTTTATTTACTTTTGTCTGGCTGGAGATTGCCGCCTAGCAATAAGCCCACCAGATTGTTGGTACAGTGAAGTGTTAAATAAATAAATAAATGGTCTAAGAGTAACACCAGTTGGGAAGTGAATCCGTCAGGAATCGAACCTGGAGTGGCCACTTGTTAAGCGTGAGTACTAACCGTTATTAAACCACATTCACGGACAAACTTTTACTGTTGTTTAATACCCAAGCTGACATATAAATAATAAATCTAGCCTAAACGATATTTATTTTATTTGGTCAACATGCAATTTTACAATAATATGGACAGTGTTGTATTCATATAAAAAGTGCAACAAATTATATGAACGTAACTAATAAAAAATATTTGTAGTGACACGAAAAAAAATCAAACGTTATGTTAGTAGCTGTGGTCTAACGGTTAGTATTTACGCTAAGCAAGCGGGCGCCACGAGTTCGATTCCTAGCGGATTCTCTTATGTTTCGGTTTTACTCTTAAACCATTTAACATCTGAGTTTATGATTTTCTATAGCTCATTTGCTGATTATAATAAATTCTTATAGTGTTATTAAGCAACACACAAAGTTCTGCCTAACGAAAGATTGCCACAGAATAAACCCGCCCGTCGTCTTGAAAGTTTAATCTTTTTAACATTTGGTTTGTCTGTCAAGACAGTGTGCTTTCTGAAGTCCAACAGGTTTCACATAATAAACCAACATACGCGTATTCTATCAACAAGATGGCTGACAATCATACTCGATTACGATGAGTAGCCTATCACATAAAAAATATGAATATCAAAAAATCGCAATGAACATATATGCATATGATTATGCCGTTCACTTGCAGGGTAGGCTTGGAGAATACATTTATGCTCACTATGCCGAACTTCTCACGGTGTGTAACTATAGAAGCCTCGAAACAAGAAGGCAAGAATCCATTGCGATATTCCTAATAAAGGTTTTCCAAGGTTGCTTTAACTGTCCCGCGATTCTAGAAGCACTAAGTTTATATGTACCCAATAAATACAGCCGTGCAAGGAATCACCCTCTGTTCTACATACCAACTTACAGGACGAATATCATGGCTAAACACTCAGTCACGCGTGGTATAGAGATATTGAACCAACTGAATGACACTGTTGATATATTCTCGGTACCGTCTAGCAGTATGAGAAGAATTCTGGCTGATATTATTCCTAACGAATAAGCTAACGCTAAAAGTAGACCCTCTTTGTGTAACAGGAAAAATCCGTGCACGTGAGATTTGAACCAACTGAATGACACTGTTGATACTCGTATATTCTCGGTACCGTCTAGCAGTATGAGAAGAATCCTGGTTGATATTATTCCTAACAAATAAGCTAACGCTAAAAGTAGACCCTCTTTGTGTAACAGGAGAAATCCGTGCAAAGTGGATAAAAAAAATTATATCCAAACACAATTATTGCTTCCTCCACATTCACACATCACGTCATATACAATCTTCTATAATTCTTAATTCTCACTTTACTTTATTTCAAAATCTGGTTCATTTGGTCCAGCCACGTTTTCCTCGCTGTCTTGTTGCTACCCTTCTTTCAATGTATATTTCAACTCGCCCATCACACGTTAACATACTGTTTAGATAACAGAACTCATCAACCTGCTCCAGTTCTCAATCATCAACAACTATTAAGATGATAGTCCACAACAGTATTTATGTACAAACTTTAATGTAAGGGAATGAATCTTGGACATTTGATAAAGAATGAATACATGGGGTGACAATGTAGAAGAAGAAGATCACTCTAAGATGGTTTGGATTTGTAGAACAAATGAATGAAACAAGACAGATATACAGAGCAAATGTGAAAGGAAAGCGTGGAAGAGAAACGTCAAGGAAAGTATGATTGGTTTAAGTGAATAATATTTTGATAGAAAGAAACGTATAAACTCGAAGAAATCGAAGGAATTGTATTAGAAAGTGTAGAAGGAATTGTATTAGATATCAAAGTTTGACTTCATATGTTCAGGTGGGCATCAATCAACACACTATAATGTATTTTTATTGTTGCAAGTGGTGGAATCTTTAAGATACGTACATATTGAAAAATCGTAAATGATAAAAAAATACAAAATAGGTATGTGTATGGTACATTGTATATATAGTAGACAATAATAAATGAGGAAGTCAAAATAATAAAATAAACTGTAAAAAACATGCATAAACAAAACTATAAAAAACTGACAATGCAAATGAAAACATTGCATAAAAGTTTATCAAAATGAAGACAGTGATGTATTCCAAATATACATTTGAACATCGACTTCCGTGGTTTGGTTCGTAAGACACCTATCTACAGGGGTTGCAGGAGTGATTTCCGATGGCACTTATTTTTTGAGAAAAAAGGATCAAGTCTGGTTTTTACTTAGGTTTCACATATTTCTCGATGGTTGGAAGAGATTTTTATATAGTGATAAACCTACAAGGTTGCATTGTATACAATGAAAGTGCAATTCATCTATCCTACCGTAAAGCTCATGACTGAGCATCTTGACTCCCATGATACCCCTTGATGACTCATCTCCATCTTGCACACGGAATAACCTTGTTGAATGAATTTTCTGATATTGGAATCTTCCACATCTCGGTGGATAAATTGAGGATTAAACTCCTTAAGGTATAACTCAGTCACTTCACAAGGAAACATGGGTAACATTGTCCCTGTTGTCAATATGATATATTTAGATTAAATATGTTTTTTCTTATTTGGTGTAATTCTGTTAAACCTGTATCAAATGTGAAATAAAATATATCTCTGCACTTCTCAGTTTAAAGAGTAATTGATCAAATGTTCAAGGGGGGCCGAATTCAATAAAGGCAAAAGGGAGCAAAACATTTAGGCAGTGGATCGGAGCGTGATTGTTATGAGTTTGAATACTTGGGTTTGCTTAAGGAATGACTTTTAGCCAAGGTTTGTATGAACTCTTGAATGTGGTGTATTTTTTATAATTACGTGCGGCACATTATGAGATGGACTTTTTGGTCTGTTTGGAATGATGAAATGTGAAGATATAGGCAAAAAAGCCTAGTTTATTGGATGTATCGGACGTATGCGTCACCCAAAAAACAAACGATTTATTTTATTTTGTATATAGGTATGTAAAAATGTAATTGGTGTGTACCTGTTGTAATGAAATGTTTCTTTTGAGTGGCCTTCGCAATAGTTACTATGAAAATAAGTCGGTCGGCCCATGCAAGCGATAAACGCGCGAGATACATAGTATCTAGCAAGCCATGACGGCATACACGGGCGAATAAAGGGGCTTACGATGAGCGATTGTGCACATAAGGAACGGAAAACGTCAAAAATATATTCTCACCTTCTGGAACGTCTACTGCGTTTTTACTTCCGACCAACTTCTACCTGCTAAAGATGAATCTCTTCCCTTCTGCTACTTTTCACCGGAAAAACATAAAGTAAATCGAAATCTCCGAGGAGCGGCAGACCACAAGTCTCTCCAAACTATTTTCTTGGTCACAAACAAGGTGTTCAAAAAACCAAAGGACTCTTCGTAGACATATTGTCAACATTCTGTCGGTGACTTAATTATTCGAGAATGGAGGCATCAGTGCAATATTCGTACTTTTATCAAATTGGAGAATTTCGAAGAACTGATCATTTTCCACATAGCTTTGGTGCCTGATGAGGAAAGCACCCTGGATTACTTAACTGATACGCATGTTCTTCTTTTGATGGTCTAACAGCCCATATCGAGCTTTGGCCTCCGTCAATCTTCGCCTCCAACTACTGTCTTCCGCCACGACCCTCCAATCCTGCGCCTGCAGCAGCCGGGTTGCATCCCTCTCAACTTCGTTCTCCCATCGCAGCCTTGGCTTGATCTCCGTACTATATTGAGGTAATCTGCATACCCAACTATCTGGCTGTTTGGGGAGCATATATTGGTGTTTGT
This sequence comes from Odontocerum albicorne, assembly GCA_949825065.1. NCBI lineage: Eukaryota > Metazoa > Arthropoda > Insecta > Trichoptera > Odontoceridae > Odontocerum > Odontocerum albicorne. The sequence continues at coordinate 10,362,443 of OX463857.1, forward strand.
TTGCATTATTATGGTGTGTCTTTCTGATGGCATATTCCAGACTCAGATTGAAAAATGTAGGGGCCAGTCCGTCACCCTGTTTGAGACCTTGAGATACGATAAGCTCGTCTGTGAGCTCTCCTCCTGTCTTAACTCTACACTTTGTGTTACTCATTGCAGCCCTTGTAAGTCTTACTAACTTTGTGGGTATATTAAATGTTAAGAGTATGTCATACAGTTTTTCCCTAATAATGCTGTCATACGCCTGCTTGAAGTATATGAATAGTTGATAAATGTCAACATCGAATTCCCAGCATTTGTTCAGGATCTGTCTTACTGTAAATAATTGATCACTTGTTGATCTGTTCCTTCTGTTATGATACGCTTGTTACCTCTCTTATACTCGTATATGACGCGTTGGGTTAGCCGGGCGTACAGAAATCAATTCTTGTTTTTTTTTTGTCAATTCATAGATGGCATTGAATGCCCTTATTGTTATCTATTGTGACTATTTTCATGATAAATTGGAAATAATTCTGAGTAGATATGTTGATTGAAAATAGCATTGTCCAATTTCAATGCTATCGTACAACAGTACAGCGTGTTTCTGCCATATTTAATTGAACTTAGAAAAATTATGAACGATGGCATTATAAGAAAAAATAAGCACTTGTATAAGGCAGAGGTAATTTTCAATGTAACACCTTAGATTTAAATCTAATGAATTATTGGTAGAAAGTTTGTGAGCCTTCTGGATACCAATACGAAATGTTTAGCTTCAATCTTGTCCCTTCGCCCTGTTACATATTTTGCGCCCCTATGGATCTATTCGGTGATCATATCTCATGAAAATCGTTTGAATATTTCCTATATAGAATCTCCATCCCTTTGACCTGGAGATTATAAATTCGATTCCTGTTAGTGTTAAATTTATTTCAAAATTATTTCAGTCTTGTTTTCACTTAAGGCCTCTTTGACATATTTCTGGTTGGTTGGAAAAAAATGTTTTGTGGTAGTTCAACTGCCAGGTTCTATTGTATTGTATCATATTACGCTGTCGTTGTATTAACTACAACCTGGTGAGTTTATTTATTTATTTATGCATGACAAGAAATTTTACAAATATATGGTTTATGAAAAAACAACAGGTAATTTAATGTGGATACACAATAAAATAGTCTGGAAAGGTGGAGAAGAATCTTGGAGGACAATGGATTGAGACTGAGCAGAAAGAAAACATAGTATCTATACCTACCATTTGAGAACACAAATGCTGTCACTCCCGTAATGCAAATGGATGGAGAAATATTACCAAATTGTAACTCCTTTAAGTATCTTGGGTCACTCATCCATAGCGATGGAGGATGTGCAGCAGATGTAACACATAGAATTAGTGTGGGATGGATGAAGTTTAGATCAATGACGGGAGTTCTATGTGATCCGAAAATGCCAGTTAAGTTAAAAGGAAAAGTATACCAAATGATTGTCAGACCCGCACTCTTCTGTGGCTCCGAATGCTGGACGATGTATAACTCTTACTTCAGGCAACTAGAAACTGCTGAAATGCGCATGTTAAGATGAGCAGCTGGTGTGTCCCTAAGAGACAAAACAAAAAGCTCACGCATTCGTGGAAGCCTAGGTGTTACAGACATCAACAGTAAGATGGAGGAGAGGTGATTGAGATGGTATGGATACGTTAGACGCAGAGCACCCGATCACATTGTGAACCAGGCAATCTCCATGGATCTTCCTCGAATAATAACTAGAGGAAGACCAAAGAATTCATGAGTGGTGCAAAAAGGTAACCTGATGCAGAGGCACGGCCTGGGGGATGTAGTCCGGGACAGAAGAGCATACAACCTGAGGACGAGGAGAGCTGACCCCAACAGTCTTCGCAGACAGTGAATTGGTATGGAGCCAGGGAGAAGAAGACACAATTAATATGAATTTGGGTTCGTTGTCTTTCGTTTTTCGTGTCCCCAGTAAATATCCCATTACAAACTCAAATCAATTTGATAAACATTAAGACTCAAGTACATATACACGTATGTATGCGAATCAAAACCCGGATACTTCATCATTCCAGACAGACCGAAAAGTCCATTCCGCAATGTCTCGCACATAATCATCAAAAACACACCACGCTCAAGAGTTCACATATGTAAACCTTTAAACCTTTTCGTGCAAGTCATCCCTCCTGCAAGCTCAAGCACACCAACTCCTGTCGCAATAACAACCATACTCCGATCCTCTGCCTGACTTTTGTACTCCCTTTTGCCTGTATTGAATTCGGCACCCCATTGTATGTCATGGGAGTCAAATAGCCATGAGACTATATTACCATGAGACAATCTCTTCCAACCAACTATAAAAATGTTTTAACAAGTTTTAAGTAAAAACCAAATTGGAACCCTTAACTTATTTAAAGTGAAAGAGAAAAATGACACAAGTATTTAGATAAGTGTGAATCAGACTGGTATACTTTTTTTTATTAAATATGGGTAACAATGGAAATCGAATCCGTAACCTCCGAGTTGTAAGATAGACATCTGTACCAACTAGGCCACAGAGGTCAAGTTGAACTGTACATAACAAAAGTATAATACATAATATATTATATTAAGTTTAAAATTTTAGAAAAACAGCTCAAATGTACTCAATATTTGAAATTGAAAAATACTTGATAAATTTTTAACTTAATTTTGAAGATGGGACGAATAAAGTTGTTTTTTTCTGTGCTTTTTACTACTTTAAAGAAAAAATGCGATACAAACAAAAAAATATATATATGTACAATATATGGTGATAATGCAAAAATTCGTAATGGTGTTATGACAATCGAAGATGGCATCCATTTTGGAAGTCCAATTATCACTGATGACGTCCTAATCAAGGCTTTGATCGAGAATAACAAGTATAGTATGACACGAAAGATTTCTGAGATACTGAAGAATTAAAACCTCTGTCTACGAGCATTTGATGCCATTTTTCGTTTGAATTGGACTTTAAAATGTGAAATATGTTTCAGGACTGCCCTATATATTTATACATAGATGAAAATAAATAAATAAAAAACAACCTGTGGATACAAACTGCTAAAAATAATCAATAAACACGTAATTCCCTTCTATTATATACAATTATCGTAATACGAAATTAAAAAGTTGCCAAAATATACACACTCTTTTAAAAGGATCCGTTTATATTTGCCACTCTTCAACGAAGGGAGAAATGAATATAACATTTTTAAATCGTGCCAACTGGAAAAAACAAACGGCTTTTCAATCGGACGTAGTGCGGTAATACGTTTTTCCATTTAAATTCGAGGACAAGTTCACGGATTCACGTGTGGTAGAAAAATGGAAAACTTTCAATTATTTTACATGACCTTATTCCAAATGACTCAACCAATATAGCAGACTTTTATTGTACACAAGTGTGAATGATTTATACCTTTTTTATAATGGCTTGTACTCATTTTCATTAATTTATTCATATATGTTGATAAGACCATACAAAATGGATTTTCCTTCGTAATTTTTTTTATTTAACACCTAAACGTTACATATATATGTTCAGTTTTTTAGTGACGTGCCATCTGCGAGGCGTGGCATTCAAAGAATAAATATCTCGGAAATTTAAACTTTTTTTGAGACAATGAGACACGTGTCTTCCGCTTATTGTATCAATGATACTAAATCATTTCTTTCCTGTAGACTTGAACCCCTATTAATTATTTTTATCGGATACCATCGGGAATCCAAACTGAAAACATCGGGTAAATGACGAACCAACTAGACTACGGAGACGTTATTTTTTTATTTGTATAAAAAAATGGTAGAATGTACCTTACATCAAAAATATAAAAAAATTAAGAGCCAGTAATGAGTGCTCAACACATAAAAAGGGCAGAATATATAAGCCTAAAATTTAAACAATCAGAAAGAAACAGATATAAAATCGTACAAAATCACACGTTGCCAACACAATACGGGCCGTCAACAGGCGCACAGCCCGCACAGCGCAAAAAATATAAACACAAAAAAATTATCATTAAAAAACAAATTAAAGACAAAATATAAAAGATGGCATCAGACAGGTGCCACTTCACAGATCTCCTTCAGCACGGAGAACAAATTACAAAAATAGATTAAATAAAAATACAGTAATCAATTAGAAAGCAGTTCAAAAAGTTCTCGAAAAATACTTAACATATAAGAAAAAATATTTTTTACTTGACCCTAGAAATAAGCCTGCTCATTAATAATACTCATTAATAGCAGCATGACAGCGACGTTGTATATTGTCCTCAAAGGGACGACATACTTATAAATTATTTCCTTAAATCAGGGTGTGCAGTCGCACCCCTTGGGTGGTTCCTAACTACTAACACTAACTTTTACCTCACTGGCACGGGGGTCAACAGCAATTTATTTTTTTCACTTAATTTAGCCCCTTCGCCCTGTTGAGATTTAAGTGGCCACTCAGATCAATCTGCAGACCACATTTTGCAGGACTTAAAGGAAAGAAGAATTACTCAAAATAAGGAATTTAGTGGCTGCGGTCATTAGATTAGAAACTTTCTTTTAGAATTTCAACGGTGTAATTTTATTTGTATAATGTGTAATGTATCCCTACCAATGTTAATCTTATCATATACTCTGTTATCCACGTCCAATAAATATTATAAGTAATCATGTAACGTATTCAAACGAATGTTAAAGTTATCAATGTTAACCATATCATGTTCTATGTTATCTACATCCAATAAATATTATAACTTATCAATGTTAACCATATCATGTACTATGTTACCTACATCCAATAAATATAAGTGTTATTACGTGTATGTCAAACTTCAACGATTTGTTATGTTAACTCAATTATTTGTATAATCGTTGAATTACATTGAAGTATAATAATAACAGTATTGTGGAATTACAATAATAATAACGATGATGTTAACATCGAGGTGGCTTTAATAATAATGATGCTGCCTCTGATATGACGTCCTATTCAAAGCGAAGATAACGTACCCCCAACCCTTAGATAATTAAGAAAGAATTTAGTCGGGTATTTATCGGTGCCCTTAAGGTCAAGTAGATATCAGGCAACAATTTGGTTTGTCTCGTTTGCTGTTTACTTCCATTTAGTGATATCAAATCTTTATTGAATTTGGATAGTAAACAGATCATGATAATTCCAACAAGATAATAAATTTAAACATAATACATTGAGTAAAGTTTGACATACACGTCATAACACTAATATTTATTGGATGTAGATAACATAGAACATGATATGGTTAACATTGATAAGCTTAAGATTGGTATGGATACATTACATGATTACTTATAATATTTATTGGATGTAGATAACATAGTACATGATATGGATAACATTGATAAGCCTAGCATTGGTACGGATACATCACATGATTATTTATAATATTTATTGGATGTGGATAACAGAGTATATAAGATTAACATTGGTATGGATACATTACATACCTAATGACTAACAGTTATGTTAAAAATAGAACAAATATATAAGTGTTAATCAAATGCAAAATAAAATGTACCTAATAACTAACAGTTCTGTTAAAAATAGAACAAATATATAAGTGTTAATCAAATGCAAAATATTACCAGTCCCAGGAGAGCAGCAGGCATACATTTTCTTAGCATCCTAGGGGTTAAAGCAAACATCACAACTTTTGACATTGTTTGATTTGAGAATCTGTATTTTAGTGCCCCGTTACTTTGTTATCTAGCTTTACTTGCATTTCAATAAATTATTATTGAAATGCAAGTAAAGTTAGAGAACAAAGTAACGGGGCACTAAAATATAGATTCTCAAATCAAACAATTTCAAGATCTTCCAAAATAGTGGAACACATCAACGTATTAACAAACCAACATGTCTTGAAACTATGATATCCTTGCCGTCGAAACTTTGGGTTGGTCAAGACAGTGTGCATGCTGAATTCCAACAGTTTGAACATTATAAACTGTTACATGTACAGACACTTTCATCTACAGGATGGCTGACAATCATACTCGAACATGAGCCTATTGTATTAGCAAACTCGTTCGTTCGTTCATTGCTTGGTCTCGTAGTCGAGAATCCCCTCGCCATTCCAACGTCAATTTAGTTGGAAAGCGATGCTGGGTCGTGGAGTTTTTAGTGAGCCATTGCACACTAGCAAACTCACTGGCTGCCCACCGAAGTGAGACGATCGAAGCCCACCCTTATGTTTTTTTTCTCTTTTTATAAAATTGTTATGACCGAAGTCATAGGTATCCTTGTACCTCCGAATACTAGGCGGAAAAAAGGCGGTTGTTATTCGAGGGGGAGTAGCATATTAACATATATTGGTTAGGTCCTTTTTTCAGTGTACCATATACGTTCATATTTGAGAAATAGTTTTCCATATATACGTTCATATTTGAGAAACCGTTTTCCATGTATACGTTCATATTTGAGAAACAGTTTTCCATATATACGTTCATATTTGAGAAACCGTTTTTCATGTATACGTTCATATTTGAGAAACAGTTTTCCATATATACGTTCATATTTGAGAAACCGTTTTCCATGTATACGTTCATATTTGAGAAACAGTTTTCCATATATACGTTCATATTTGAGAAACAGTTTTCCATATATACTTCATATTTGAGAAACAGTTTTTAAGGGGTTGAATACCTTTTTACACGGATCTTAATTTTCATAAAATGTTTAAACGTTTTTATTTCATGAAGTGGATTATATTACTTGTCAACACAGCTTGCGTGTGCAACAATTATTTAACTTACGTGTCCGCATACAACTGTGACACTTGTGTTAATTACTCTTGGACATTGACTTAGAAATTATTCATGAAATAAAAAAAATAAAAAATCTGCACAAATACAGTGCGAGTATAAAATTAAGTTTTATTTTTTTTAAACGTTAATAAAAAATCTATTATTTTATTTAACGAAACGGCGCTAAGGTTTGATTACATACATACCATCACACTATAACCTTTCGGGGTAGGCAGATATGACTAATTGCAGACTTTCCTATCTCAGAACACTCTTATATTTTATCACACAACTCACAATATTTTTCACACAACTCCTACGATTTCTCTTATTTTCTACTTTTCCTTCTTTCAAAATATCTCTCATTTGCTCTTATCATATTTTCCTTGTTCTTCTTCTACCACGCCTTCCACTCACGTTTGCCCTACATATTTGTTGTGTTAGTCTTTTTTCATTTATTCGTGTCACGTACCCCCAAACCAGCTTAGACTAAATTAGAATATATTAAATAATGATCCAAAAAATAGTAGGGAAAATAGTTAGCACAAAATAATTAAATGTAGTATACGCAAAAATGTAATATTCCATGCACAAAAATTAATATGATATGCCCAAAAATGAAATATGTCATGCCCAAAAATTAAATACGATATTCCCAAAAATTAAACACAATATAGTAAAAATTGATTGTGATAGGCCTAAAAAAAAATATTTTGTAATATGCCCAAAATTTAATTATCATATGCCCAAAATAACCTAAAAACATAGAGTTCCATAAAATATATCGATAAAATTTCAAAAGGAATCTAAAAAACATTATACCAGAAACATAATTTAAAGTCAATTATACCTTGGGAAGACAAATAAAAAAATTCAAACCGTAATACCAAAAGACAACTTAAAAGGTCACCCTTATTAATGAGGGTCGTAATCTATGAGATGTTGGTGATACAGGTTGCGACGACACATCCCCACACATCTCAATCACTTGCCGTTTGCATAGTAGCGTGCAGGCTTCACCCAGTCAATTCCTTTACGTGATCGCTCCATCTTGCTGGCGTTGCTTTTGCCTCTTCTTCCTGGCACACTTCTTTTGATCATCAATTCCACCAGGTTAACTGACTCACGTCTGGAAATGAGCCCTTAAAAACCGCAGAATGCACTAGAAGCATATTGAAGACAATTGTCCCCTCGTAATTAATTCTTGTAGAATGGAGACATTCGTTCTTCTGGCGGTCCACGGGATTCTCAGCAAACGACACCAACACCACGTCTGAAAGAAATTGATTATTTCATGTGCTTGGGTTTTTACTAACCATGTTTCAGCGTCATATAAGAATACTGGAAAGATCAGGGTTCGATATACCCCGATCTCTTTATAGTTTTACTAATCGAGTCATGGAATTTTTGTCAATTTGTATTCTCGTCTTTATTTCCTTTTCGCAACCACCCTTTGTACTAATTTGAGGTATATACAATCTATGATAACTTCTAGGTCACTACCTAAAGGCTGTAGAACATTAGCTCTTTCTGCTATCATGAACTTAATTTAAGTTTTCTTTATTTCAATCAAATATTTGCTACTTTCCACAACCACTATATCGAGCAAATCAGTCATTCCTGATCTTGTGCAGGAAGTTTGGCATCATCAGCAAATCAGAGGTTATTTAACAGATTACCACACATTCCTATACTTCTCTCCCACTTGTCCAGAAGCTCTTCACATAGATAGATGTGAAATGACGAATCGAATAAATGCTTCTGAAATACGTACACAAGGAGAATTAAAATGTATAGTGTGACGATATACGACAAAATATGGAATGAATATGAATTAAGAACTAATGTATTGTATAATATTAATTAGGGTGAAAAAAAGCATTGTGAATTGGTTTGGATGTATGGAATGAATGAGTGAAAATTTGACACAAATATAATGTATAACGTAACCCTAATTGGGAAGTGTGAGAGGAAGACAAACGTATGTTTGGACCGATTGGGTGATTTTTTAATTAAAGAGTAAGAGAAATCGAAGGAATTGTGTGAGAAAGCGTACGGCTGAAGAGGAGATGGTGGAAGTATGTTATGATTGGAAAGTATAGCGTTTTGTCTTCTATCGATAACGACAGAAAAACCTTGCGATGGTATATGAACGTAAAACACATTTTTGCTGTTTTACACCCTGTGTTTCACCCTGCTCATCAACATATTTTTACGTGACCTGTCAGTATAATTTATTCAAAAAGGATGCAACCCACACATAAATAAATTATCATATTTTTAGGCAAAATTTTGTTATGGAGCCCCATTTTACCAGAATTATTTTTCTGCGTATGACCTGATATATCCACATCTCCAGCTTCCTCAACCATGGTATGGAATCCTTAAAACCACTGCGCACCTCTTGAAAATCTACGTTAAAAGAGTAGGTAAAATTTGTTGATCAAATGGTCGATAATTTGTGTATGCGATGCACACGTGGATGACTTATCCAACCTCACTATAACTAAATCTGTTCAATATGCTGCCTCGGCAGAAAGAAGCCAGTTTGTTGCTGGGTTGGGTCCGATAATCTAGTTCGCGAACTAGATTGAACATTGAAAGTTTAAATCAACGAACTAATGACCGATTGAACTAGAGCGATACAAACTTTAACGCTATCAGTCACGAGGGCACAACTGAAACACTATATATGTAATCTAGATATGTGTGTGTCGTATTATTATTATGTGGTATAATAATTCATAATACAATAAAATAGTTTATAATAGGGCCTTCTTACGTTCATCGCGGGCTGTCGGTTCGTAATATTATTTCTTTGTCAAAGTTTTCCCAAAGAAGTCATGTGCTAGGGAGAAAGAGCTACACACGAGGGCACAACTGAAGCACTATCTATGTAATCTAGATATGTGTGTGTAGTATTATTATTATGTGGTATAATAGTTCATAATACAATATAATAGTTCATAATAGGGCCTTCTTACGTTCACAGCGGGCTGTCGGTTCGTAATATTATTTATTTGTCAAAGTTTTCCCAAAGAAATCATGTGCTATTTGGTATTTACTTTCACCCATAAAAACATATTTCTTGAAATATGGAAATTATCAGAGGTTGGTGTATATTTTTTTACCATAGAATTGCAGTAATCCTTTTGAGCAAAAACATTTTTACGTCGTATTTGATTTGAAATCCATTACTTCATTCATTTTCACTCTCAAGCGAACAACGAATTAAATAGGTAAATGTTATTGAGTCACGTGAATATCTAGGAATATAAAATCAACTTGTCACAAAAAGTATAAATATTGACATGAATCATACATAAAAATATCATAAAGCAATACCTACACACATACTGCCTATCATATGGTAGATATAATACAAATACGAGACAGGCCAAAACTCAGAAGATCCAAGGTCCTAACATACAAAAGAAAATAAAACCTTCCATGAAAATATTAAATACAACAATATTTTCGTATAATTTATCCATTCTAATAATAATACAATACATATATCAAAACTTGAACGTATTTTCAGAGATTTTGGAAAAGGAAAAAAATAGTGTCGCAACAGCGCCGGATTTATGCTTCAAATAAATAAAAACGCTCCGTGAGAGAACTTTTGAAGGCATTAGGACTGTATGTTCCTACTTTGATTTATCATTAGTTTATATTATGTTTTAAGTACGTCTGTTCCTATTCGGATTTAAAGTACGTTTCTATTATGTTTTAAGTACGTCTGTTCCTATTCTGATTTATAGTACGTTTCTATTATGCTTTAAGTACGTTTGTTCCTATTCTGATGTATCATATACTCGTAGTATGTCTCTATTATGTTTTAAGTACGTTTGTTCCTATTCTGATTTATAGTAAGTTTCTATTACGTGTGTTCCTATTTTGATTTATAATTCGTCTATAAGGTATGTTATCTTCTTGTATACGGTAGAATTATCAACAAATATATAAGGATAGAGAGAAAGCGTGTTACTTAACAACTGTTCATAAAGGTACTAACGTACCTCCTCCTTGTATTGTTCATCGTCACCTACAGGTAACATATGTTTTCAGATAAAAAATATATAAAAGTATAAATATATGGTAACTTTTAACGCACCATGTGGAAAAATACCTTTTTGTCTATTTTTTCTTATATTTTTTAAAATATTGTACATTCGCTTATAATATGATTTTTTCCTGCTTTTTATCTCCAAGTAATATTACTTGTAAAAGTCTGTATCTCGAAAATATTTGTTATTTTCCTCTAGATATCGTTGTTTTTAATAACGATTTATAGCACGGAAATATAATCCTTCGTTAACAACCATTTGCTGAAAGAAAGTTCTAACAATATTTGCTGAAGAGAAACTTTAAACATAGTTAAATAAGATGTCTCGATAAAGTCAACCGGTACAGCTCTGACTGACCGAGTTGTTTTTTTTTTGTTGCCGATTAGCTTCAGTCCCCACGTCACACAACGCGCTACATAATTGACGGAAACAATAATCGCCATTATTCTCATCGCCGTGTTTTATATTGTGTGCGAATATGGTCTGCATTTCTGCAACACCGCACCAGATACGGACACATCACACTACATATTCCATAACCGTTACTGCCTGTTTTCTCAGGCCATTGTTTCGTTATTAATACAAGATCTAACGTGCACACGTTGAATTTATTTTATCTCAGTTTTCTACGAGAATAAACAGAGATTCTCATTTTTTTAATAAGCATCAAAATAAATGTTTATTCTTCTTCTTCTTCTTAAACTTTCTAGAGACTCAAGAGTCTGTTACTGCAGGATTGTCCTCCTGTGATGCTGAGCTCCAGCTATCTCTCCATCGTTTAGGGAGTCTCCCTGGTGGACGCCGTCTATCCGGCACCCCATGCAGAGCTATATATGGAATTCTTGTGGAATTCATTCTCTGTACATGTTGGTACCAGTATCGTCGACGCTGTCGTCCCCATCTGACCACATCTTGGACCTCACAGACCTCTCGGATTGTGGTGTTCCTTACACGATCACGCAAAGTCTTCCCAGCAATAGCGCGCAGAGTTCTCATTTCCGTTGTCCTTAGCATACTTTTTGTCCTGACAGTGTCCGCCATCGCTTCGACGCCATATGTGAGGATAGGTCGCACACAGGTCTTATAAATGCGTACCTTGCTATTCGTTCTCATATCTTTATTACTCCATATGACATCTCTCAGGCAGCCCGCCACAACTGCAGCTTTATCTACGTGAGGCCTTACTTATCTGTGTGTTTATATGTATATTATTTACAGTGAAGGCATTAACATTGTGAAGGTTTAAAGACATTGTAATTTATTTTATCAAACACTGTTTATTCCACTTTTTGTAACGGTATAACTCTACCGGTTTCAAGGCTTTCACCTCATCATCAGGGGAGTACAAACAAGACTGAATTCTGTTCTACAAGACTGAATTTCTAAGTCAGTGCATCGGGGTGAATATCTGGCAAACACATATACTCCAAGAATCTCGCCGCTGCTCGCTCCCTCTCTCCACCTACAGTTACCAGCCCGAATGTTTACCGCTAGAAGCGTGTATGTCGGTACCAGTTCGAACAGAATTCAGTCTTGTTTGTGCTCCCCTGATAATAAGAAGCCTTGAAACCGGTAATGTTATATCGTTACAAAAAGTGGAATAAACAGTGTTTGATAAAACAAATTGCAATAAATATTTATTTTATTTATAGCAGATTCATATTTGTTGGGGAGGACACTATAGTTCGGAAATTCTAGGATGAGTCCTGTGACAGCTCACAAATTTACCCCAATACAACCTTATGTAATGTATTGACCTAAATAACTTGCTATTTATTAGAATTGAGGCATCTATTAAAGTTGATAAAATAATTAAAATTACTGAACATCGTTACAAGGTTGTATTGGGGATAATTTGTGAGCTGTCACAGGACTCATCCTAGAATTTACGAACTATACCTAGGTATGTGAACTGCAAGACCCTATGACAAAATGCTCAACTGAGAATATACTAGTTACAACTGTTAGTGTTATACAACTCGATTATTATATTATATTCGTGGTCGTTGCTGACCCTCGTAGTTGAGGATCTCCTAGCCATTCCAACTTCAATTCAGTTGAAAAGCAAAGCTGCGCAGTGTAAGTGAGTGAGTCGTTGCACACCATCAAACTCATCGGCCACACCGCTGTACTGGATCCGATGGCATACCGAAGGGAAACGATCGGAGCACAACGGCATATTTTCTCCATTTTTTTTAAAGAATTGATATGACCAAAATCATAGGTATCCTTGTACCCCCAAATACTAGTTGGAAAAAATACCTGTCATTCGAACCGGCGACCTTCCGCACGGAAGTCCAGTACCTTACCGTGAGGCAATGCACCTAAAATTATATTACACTTTCGTTGTATACAGTATAACCTGGCAGGCTTATTGACATGTGGTAATCCCTTACAACCAATCAGAAAGGTATTAAAGTGAAAACAACTGGAATACTTTTCTTTTTTAAAAAATCTGGATTTAAACTCGCAACTTTCGGGCTGGGAAACAGGTGTCTTACCAACTAAACCACGGAGGTCTTCTTACCCGTAGAAACATATGGATCCGAAACTTTGGGCATGATACTCAAAGACAACCATAAGTTACTTAGCTTCGAAAACAGAATAATATGGAGTAATAAAAAACTTATCGATCCACGATTCACGTTTTACTTACATAGCAACATTTGCAGCGCCTTATTGTTTTCCACCATAATCGAATGATTGACTCATTAATGGAAAAATGACGACTTGCTGTCCGATTACCATTAATTTTTGCATTTTTTATGACGACAGCTTTTCTACTGCAGTATTACATTTCTTCGAATCCATTTTTACAACTTTTCATAGCTGTACGTTTGCTTGTTCAATATTGAAAATGACGTATTTTTTATGTGAAAGAAAAAGTAAATGCGATATATGGGTGAATAATAAATTATTAGAGCAATTTGAATAATTCTGCTCTTTAGTTAGTGTTTTCTTAGATGATGGAAAAGTAACGAGGGATATCTAACGGCGTGTAGCGATAGGAAACAAAGTCAATGGAGCACGAAAATACTACCCAAGTAGTACAATTCCTCATCTTCCATTATTTACCGTATATCGAATTTACATTTCTATCACCACCACTTTGGATTCCGCAACAATTATTTATTTATTTAACACTTTTATTGCAAATACAATCTGGTGGGTTTATTGCCAGGAGACAATATCTTCCAACCAACCAGACAAAAGTAAATGAAGCAAGTTACGTGGTCGCATAAATCATTCAAATGACTATCCATTCCCACGAAATCCGTAAACATATACGTGAGCACATGCCCACGAACCCCACAAAGACGGACAATCACCCGAACATTATTTTTCATATATAGTGAGATATCATCAATCAAAAGGAAAGGAAGGGGTGGTGAAGAGGAAAGGAAAAGAAAAATCAGGAATGAAACTCGTTATTTTACTGACTAGAAATTAAGAGTTTTTCCAGTCGCTTCTTCAAGTTCATTCGACTACATAGTTTAAAATATAAAAATATCTTTCGGGATTCTTGTTTCTGATTTATTTTACAATAAATAAAAGTTTCCGAGACTTATGTTATGTATTATTCTCAAAGTACGCATTTCTACAACATTTATTTGGCTCCTTTCAGTTTTTTTCGCATCAACGTTTCTCTCCCATACATCAAAGTTAGAACTAAAATACTGTTGTATACTATCACGTTAGCAGATTTTAGTACTGTTCGGTTCAAGTATATATGTTTTATGATAAATATTAAGAGCCACTGATCTCAGTTAATCTATTCCATTGCTAAGCGACTATAACACGTTCAAGTCAACTCTGGTGGTTTAGTTTCCTCTTGTTGGTATTCCCTCATCCGTAACACGTGACGAGAGGAGTCAGCTGATTCGACAATATACCATATAACATATGATTATCTTTTTTTCGCACATGTCCATCCCATTTAGTTCATCCGGCATTATATACCTCAAATACGTGGCTTTGGTTGTCACGAATTTAAAACATTTTTCGGAGTTGTTGCCGTGTTGAGTTGACTTCGATGAGTACCAATGTTTCGAAAGCGTTACAGTATTGATCTTCATGGCGATATCAAAAAAACATTAGATCGAAACTACTTGTCGAATCGCTAACTCAATGGATTTAATTGACGGAGTTGGGGCATGTGTTCTGTGCAATTCAGAGGAAGATGTTAGGGGAAAAGGCGAGGAATCATGAAAATTTTCAAATAATAGGTCAAACTCGCTCTAAAGAGTATACGTGTAGTGTCAAAGGGCAACCTCTCCCTGATAAGTCGAGTGCCAGCGCTAGCAGACAGCACCCAATTCTCAGAGAAGACGTCCAGGAAAAATACGAGGAACGATGAGAAATTTAAAATAAAAGGACAAACTCGTTCCAAGGGTTATAGTGCCAAAGGACTAACTCACCTTAATGAGAAGAGTGACAGCGCTACAATATTGATCCTAGAGGGTAAAGGGGTTTAAAAATTTACTAAACGCCTTTTTTTCTTTTTCTTTCCATTGTCATGTCAGGTCCCCCAACGTTGAATATCACCTGAGAGTAGACATCTTTGTTCCCGGCAGCCCGAAAAAGATCTCCGACGCCCCTTATACCAGTCCAATCACATATGTTACGGAGCCAGGAGATTTGCCTCCTGCCAACACCTCTTCGGCCTTCTATTTTGCCTTGGATGATCAGGTGAAATAATTTGTTCTTTGCTCCTCTAAGTACATGACCCAAATAGGACACCTTTCGGATTTTAATATTAGTCAGCAACTCTCTATCAACTTTGGTTCTTTGAAGAACCCTTGTGTTGCTGACCATATACGTCCAGGGTATCCGTAGCATTCTCCGGTGCATCCACATTTCGAATGCTTCCAGTCGGTTCATACTATTTACTTTGAGGGTCCATGATTCCACTCCATGCAATAACACTGACCAAACGTAGCATTTGACTAACCGTTGTCGAAGTTTCAATTCGTTAACTCAATGGATTTAATTGACGGGGTTAGGGCATGTGTTATGTGCAATTCAGAGGAAGACGTTCAGGAAAAAGGCGAGGAACCATGATTTTTTTAAATAATAGGTGAAACTCGCTCTACCATAAAGAGTATACGTGTAGTGTCAAAGAACAAACTCTCCCTGATAAGTCGAATGACAGCGCTAGCAAACAGCACCCAATTCTCAGAAAAGGCGTCCAGGAAAAATACGAGGAACGATGAGAAATTTTAAATAAAAGGACAAACTCGCTCCAAGGGTTATAGTGTCAAAGGCCTAACTCTCCTTAACCCTGAGAGCGCTACGAGAAAAAAATATAATTGTCTATCTAGTGCTGAGATATATTTACGATTCGGACGTTCGTGATAAATATTTATTTTAAACAACAAAAAAACAAAAAACAAACATTTTTACAACATAAATATATTTTAGAATATGTACCCTTGTATTCTAAATGAATGATATTAATTTAGAATACAAGGGTAGAACAAATTTCTTCCACTGCTATAGCAGTGCGCCGATCTCTCAGGGTTAATGAGAAGAGTGACAGCGCTACAACATTGATCCTAGAGGAGTTTAAAAATTTACTAAACGCCTTTTCTAATTATAAAAATTACTTTAAGATCGCTTTTTTCAGATTTTATTAGAACATATTAAAATATAATAAGTTTGACGACCTCTGTGACCTAGTTGGTAAAATGTCTGTCTCCAAGCTGGAGGTTGTAGGTTCGATTCCCACTGGAACCCAATTTATTTATATAAAAAAAGTTTTCTGTCTGATTTTCACTTAAGGCCTGATAAACATCAACATGTACCGTATACAAAGACAATGTTATACGTGATTCGTTCGGGCGCTGTTATAGCTGCCAGGCATAATTTGTTTAATAATATTGGGGTCGAGTCTCGAACTAGAGCGCCCTCGAGGAGACTTTGCTCTCTAAACGGCGCTATAAAAATTGTCCTTTGAATACATGAATGAATATCAGGCGGTAAAAAAAAATGTATGGTAATCCTGTAAATCGAACCCTGAACATACCATATAAGCTCTAAATAAATAAGGTAACCAACAAAAAATCAATGTTTCTCAATCTTTGATGAACGAAAAAACGTATAAAATATATTCCATAGCAGTAAAATAGTTAATAATTCCAATTATTATTAATCAGTTGCAATATTTTTAAGCATGTTTAATATTTTTGTGTCATTTTATTGCAAAATATACATTCAGCGAGTTTATGACCACACTGCAATATCTTTCAGCCAACCAGAAAGGTGTTACAAAGACCTTTAATAAAAACCAGACTTAACCCTATTTGATTTAAAATGACTACCAATTAGAATCGAACCCGCAACCATCGGGATAGAAGGCGAGATTTTTACCTACTAAACTACGGATGCCGTCGATTTTGGGTGAAAGAGAGGTGACAAATTTTATTTTCAAATAAAACAAAAAGAGAAATAGCTAAACAAAACATATTTAACACACTCGTTTATTTATTTGTTTTTTTTTGTTCCAACGATTAAATGACTTCATTGTTACAAACATTTAAAACAACAACATCCACATCATATATACAACAACATCATATGTACTTTAAAAACAACAACATCATGTGTACTTTAACATTGACGTGTAAGCAGGGTTATACAATAAGTCGAACAACACAGCAAAGTGAATCCATGCAATTCAATAAATTCATCCTGGCAAGAACCACTTCTTCACTTTACTCCTCTAAGTAGCCAACGTCATATGAAGATCCATACAATGCCCATATTGATTACCCAATGTGTGCAGTCTTATTATGCAAGAGTTGTACAAATAATTGTTCTAACCACTTCACTATGAAACAAAATATTTTGACGAGTAGGCCTAAAAGGAACGTGTAACATAACAAGTAGAGTTAGTTCCGGACTATTGAAATACGAGCTGACAATCTTAAACAATGTTGTAAAGTCAAACATTTTTCGTCTATCTGACAAGGTTGTAAGCCTCATCACTTTCAACAACATATCATTTTCCAACTCAGTTATTGGAATCTGCAGTGTTAAGTTTACGAATCTTAAAAACCTTTGTTCAATTTTATCGACATGAATTTATCGACAGAGGGGTAACCAACCGAATTATAATCCAAAATTGTTCTTACCAGAGAAGTTTATACAATTTTAAACAAATATATCAAACGAATGAAAAAAGGAGCAACACAAAACATTTTAAAATGGCACCACTAACATAAAAGGAGAATGGAGATGGGAAATGAAAAGAAAAATCCCAATTCTTTATTAATCGTTAATTTGAGGCAATTTAACGAGAGTGAGTCATACGGTAGCAAGTAATTAGTATCAGTTTATGACGTTTTTAATTTGCAGAAGTTAATTAGACGTTATTAATTAACAGAAGTCAATAAAACAACTATTCACGTAATTGATAAAACGTATTATATTATGGATGAATTATACAAAGTCAAGCTGAATAATTTGACAAATTTGTAGTATCAACTGCTTTATGTTAAGGTGGTTACGGTAGACGTAAAAATAGTTCGATTATGTCAATATATTCCTAAAATAATATGTTACGCATTAATTAAAATCAATATTCAATCAATCAATGCTGAGTTATTCCAATTGATAAGACATTATGTTATGTAGATATTTTCTTATTTTAAATTACGTGGATACTTTTTTTTCGGCCATATATAGTATCTATTTAGTTTTTATTTTAATCTACATGTGCAAGGGTGTGGGCTGAAAAGCATCTCATGTCCTTGCGGTCGGTCTCGCCCTATATTAGTGGGGTGTATATCGACCGGGGGCATGTTGTAGGATGTGCCCGGACCTTTTAATAGCTTCTCTCTTAAATGTATGTTATGTTCTGCAGTTTATTTCGAAATATATATGCGATTTCGGAATAAATTTATATATTTACACACTATGTTGCTGTCAAAGAACCTATATGTATGTGTTTGAGTTAATCTGAAGTAGTATTTGTGGATTTACTTTTTTTGTTTTATTTCTGTCATTATTTATTTAATGTTTTTTTTTTCTTAATCTACGTGTGCAAGGGTATGGGCTGAAAAACACCTGGTGTCCTCGCGGCTGGGCTCTCCCTATATTGGTAGGGTGTATCTCGACCGGGGGAATGTTATAAGATGAGCCCAAACCTTTTGATAGTTTCTATCTCAAATTTATTTTCTGCTATTTATCATGAGATATACGAGTATTTGTGATTGTGGAATTTATTTATATATGTACATACTACATATGTTGCTATCAATAAGCCTATATATTTATTTATTTATATTTCTCCAGCTTGGATTTATTTTCACATTGGTACCACGGATAATGAATGTATCCATGGGTGCCAACTTTAAGGGGCCCGAACCAAAAAAAATACCTCTCTTGCTTCAAAGAAAATGGCAAGGAGGGTAAATGCAATTAAATTACAATATGTTTTCTTGGTATGTTGGGATACTACCTTATTAGCGTGAGGAGGGATGTGAGGATCTCTTCTTACATTTTTAAGTTGCTGACGGGAGCTACACTTAATCCTACTGCGTTGGAAAAGATAAAGTTTTATATTCCTGACAACTATTCGGGGTATAGAAATATTGACCTATTTAAACCGCCAATAAGTAGAACATATCTCCCATGTGCTCTCCCACTGTACCACGGTATGTCTCTTTTAAATAAAGCCGCGGATATTGACATCTTCAAAATTTTCGATAATATTTTTAATGAAAGCATTTTGAGCTTTCTTAGTAATGGAAGTTAGTTATTTCAGCCAAAATAATATTTTTTGTTTACTAACTTTTAATATTTTTACTACTGTATTTCATGTGTGTTGAGGCTTTGCATGTAATTTTTTTTCTTGTCACTGTATGTAATTTCTCTTAAGCTTTGCATATAATCAGGTTTAATTTGTGTATGTAAGCTTAATGAAAATAAATAAATACAAATAAATATTATCAGCCCAAGTAAAAAAAATTGAGACCAGCACTTTAGACGCCATTATACTTCGTGCAATTGTTACAATTGAATAAAAGTTAGGGTGGACACCACATCAGATCTGACACTTAGTAGTTGCTCAGGGCGCAAAAAATGTTTCATGACGCCAAATTTTCAACAGAATTAGGATACACGTTTTGAGAATATGTAGATAACCACTAGAAAAATGAAATCAAATATGAAAATAATAATCTTTATAACAACTTAAAAGTCCATTCTAGTCATATCGACAACACCAGATCTATCAATCCAGAAAGATGCAACTGTGATGGCAGTGGAGCTTCCTTTCAGCAGGTTACGGGGCACAGTGGATAAGACATTAGGTAGAGCATTGATTGAATGTTACCTCACATGCATAGAGCATCCTCTGTACCAATCCTCCATCGGAGGAAGTTTTCTTTTGACCTGCCCACGTGGATCCATATGCGATTAAGAGATCTCCATACGACCCATGGTAGGGGGTGTCCCGTTGGCTGGCACTCGAACAACTGCGTCCATATCCACAGGTTTTTAGTTCAATTTAGATTTCAGGGGACAAAGAAGGAGCCTCCAAATAAGGTGTTCTAAAATTAATAGAAATTTATAAACACTTGGCGTTCCTGAAAACAGTTACATCACGTTTACTGGCCAATCCTTGCGCTACGACAGATACAAAATCAAAGAATGATAAATCTATAATTTTACGATTTAAAATGTTTCGTAGCGGAATTTAAAAAATAATGAATGTATTTCGTAAAGCGGGAACAGACTACAACGTCTTCGAAATGTCTACTATAATTTAAACCAACTCAACATGGTAAGAACTCCGAAAAACATTTTTTACTAATGGAGAACAGTCGTTAAAAATCTTCGAACATATCGGACCCTGTACATTTTTTTCGTATATTTTAGTTCCCACCTGTCAAACAGCGAAAACACTTAATACTTCATTAGCACCATTAAACGATTGGTGAACGAACGTGTTATCATTTGAAATGGTAAAAATTACTTGACAAACAAAACACCTCGGCCAGATCGATTTATGTTCATATTTAGACAAGCGATCAAATAAATTACAGTGCGTTCCTAGCTTGACGTACCAAAAGTTTCAGAAATATTCTTCCCAATTCTGAAAAAAATATTCGTAAGTCGGTGCAATGGAATAGATACTCTGTTTTTATTTCACTCCCGATATATCTTATTTGTTTATTCTGAATTATTATATAACTGCTTCGTAATTGAAATCACCTTGAAAGCGCTATGTTTTTGAATTTATAAAAGTCAGATCATATGCGTCAATAAATAAATTCAAGTGAAATGAACTCTGAAAGCGTGTTTAGTGCCAGCAATGAATAATATGTCCAGAATATTGGCACAAGTTACGTTGCTCGTAGCAGCTGTTCCAGAATGAATAATATCATTTTCTTCGCGTTCCTAAAAAAGTACTTTACTTGAGAATAATTTTTGAAATGCCTGTCTATTCTGCTACCACTAAGATCAAAACATTTCCGTCCTCAACCAATTTGCATGTGTAACATAGATAGATATAATACCAACCACGCCCACTATATGGTCAGGCGATGGTACAGTTAGATTTGGTACCTCTTATCTCAGAGCTAGATCAACTAGAGCCGATAGAAGACGTGTTGTTTCGTTATATTTTGAATTTTAAAAAAATAGTATCTCGTGGTTTTAATTTCTTTCAAAAGAAGACAAAAGTCCAGCAGAAATTTAACGACGTTTAGATGCTGTCTACGGAGAGTTTTATTCGTCATTTTTCACAGAGAAAAATTGGCCTAAACAGTTTCACTTACGCAGAGAATCGATTGAAGATGCCCTCGTCAAGATAGACGAACAGAAGTACTCACTTAAAAAAAGAGCTCATTCGTGCAAGAGTGTTACAAGGTAGAGGACTTAAACCATAAAAACAAAACGCCGAAGAAAACTGTCACGAGGCGTGAGATTATTACACGACCATGCGCAAATGTACAAAAGCAACACCCTCCCTATATTCTCGACTTCGCCTCTAGTGATATTTTTTTGTTTCCAATACTGAAATCCGATTTGCTAACAAAACTTCAGAATATATTTTCAGTGGTAATGAAAAATTACTTCATCCATCTAAAAAAAGTATTTATCTACAGGGTGGTATATTAAAGAAAATAATCTTTCATTTTTCACGTTTTTATATCCTTGGGTCTGAAACGTGTGTACTTTTCTAATGCAATACCTACGGTACGACACAATTGTTTGATTTACAATGTTTAAGTCCTTCATAAAAGTTTTTTTTTTATGAAAAAACCTTTTCCGTCTTTTATGACGGTATAATATATTAGTTTTATCACAAATGCTATTAAGTAACTAAAGTCCGGTTAACTTCAGGTTGAAATATTGTAGTAACTGATCAAATTTGGTGTACTTGTGAACCTCCACCCTCAATCCTTATCATTGCATATTTTATTTAAGAAAATAGAGATAAGAATGAGATACGTACAGGATTTTGGTTTATTGATGTATAGTAACCATAAGTAAAGTAAATTTAATAAGAAACTCATTGAGTATAACAATTTTAAATTGTTAATACTTGAAATTCACAACTAAATGCTAATTAAAAGCTTTGTCAAGTTTTCAATCTTTGAATAACTGGACTATGGTCACTATTGTTTTGCCTATTCCCAATTGTTTTATCTATTCTCAAAATTCAAACACAGTGTTAACGCAAAATAAAATTACCGAATGTGTTACGATCACATATCGGAAGATCTACAGACTGGAGTTTGCTTTCCTCTGGCAAATTTTCTGTGGTTTTCTTGCCAAATATAATATATATTACGAGTATATGTGATGCACATGCAAATGCGGTAAAGTTCCTTCATAAAGGTTACAGCCGATATCTCACTGCCGTTTCAGTATTATTATACGAGTATACATAGACTACTTTGTTTATTTTTTCATGAAGGAGGATTAATTAATACAGTTTTTTTATTTCTTTGCTTCGATCGACTCCATATTGAATAAAAAAAACTTACTTTAATTAAAACGAAATTGAGGTATGTAATTTCAGGAAATGACACTTTATAAATATCTCTTATAATAGTTATAATAAAAAAAAGACAATTTATACAGCGCTGTTTAGAGAGCAGACTTTCCTCAAGGGCACTCGAACTCGCTATAATTGACAGATTAAAAGTATTACAATATAAATATATGTAATTTGAGTGTAATGATAGAATAGTTGTCGCTGCGATCATTAGATAAGGCACTTCTCTGCATCTGCACATGTTCAGAAAAACATATTAGATAACGAATCCGCAGAACACTTACCAAGGGAAGACGAACTACAAAGAAACCTTTGTAGATCTTCTTTAGGTATAATATAAGAGTGTAGATTTCATACAGATGATGTATACATATGTAATTGAGTGTCACTGTTTGTCAGGCTGATGAGAATGTGCAACGGGGTTTTATAAAATGAAAAATCGGAAAGTTGTATCGATTTATTTTTTCATGCTATATGTCCTCAGTGAGATACAGGCAAAAGCCTACTTTACTGGGAATACGACAAATGGAAGGCATCAAACTCAGATCCATTAAAATTGTGTGCCCAAATTAAATTACCTGATGTTTTTTCGCAAATTACGTATATTTCTTGTCATGTGTAAAATAAATAAAAATAATCATGCATTCATATATATTGGAAAGGTCTCCGCATTGTTTTCAAGTATCACTTCACACGTCACCCATAACATATATCTAACACTAAGAGGTAGACCATTCCACGCCGTAGGATCAGTAATGGCAAAAGCTCTACCATAAAATCTTGCCCTATTTGATCGATTCAAAACAATCGATTCATCAGATGAAGGTGAAATTGGCCTCAAGTTCTACTCATTTTTTAAGGAAATCTCTCAGACGTAGATTCGAAAAGTACTATGGAGGCATCCCATTAAGGTAACATACTTGTATACAAAGAGACGAAGTCATTCGTGACATTTGAGCCAGTGTAGACTTTTTAGAAATATTATTATCACTCAAGATTTCAAACAAATAAGATACGAAGATATTCTGGAACCATTTGGATTAAAAGAATATGCGACGCCAAAGATGAAGAAAGAATCATCAATATAGTTTGACTAAGTTGAAAAAATTAGTGGTGTTAGAAAAACTTTAAAAAATCAAGCAGTATAAAAGGTGCAATTTAGAAAGATCTACCTACATAGATAAAAAGTGGTCCCATCAAATGAATCGAACTCTGAAAGAAGCAAATCTGGAAAACCTTTATAAAAAGAAAGTAACATGGTGGTGTGTTTTAATTGGCCCTGACCATCTTCACAAAAAAGATGGATATGTGTTGAATAATAAAACACACTTTCCTGATTTTTTTTGCATATTTATACAGATGGGTCCAAAATGGAGGAATATGATTCTTGTGTGCCAGCATTATACATCCCGGAAACAGACTCAATAGCACTTTTTAAACTTTCCCCTCACTCTTCAGTTTTTATGGCTGAATGTGTGGCATTAAAAGAGGCTCTTGGAATTTGCGAGTACTTAATTTTTTTTTAATTGTTATCTTCTCCGATTCCCTAAGTACTCTTCATTCAATTTCAGGTAATTGTCTGTGTAACTCATACAAAAAAAAATATTTGCTTAGTCAAAGCTAAGTTATTCCAATTGATGTCAAAAAATATAGATTATTTTTTCTTGCTTGGATTCATTCACATATTGGTATCACTTATAATAAATGTGTTGATTCCTTGGCAAAGGAAGCATGTTCTACCGGTTATCCCCTATCTGATTTTCACAGTTAGTAGCTGATATTTTAAATAAAATTTAACATGATACTTGGCACTGATGGGCGTTGGATTGGGATAAACGAGTAACCGGTTTATATAAGGGATCTAGATATAAATCCATTCATCATTATATCCTTTTAAAACCACGGTTTAAGATAATAAGAATGAACAAGATGGAAGTGTATGTCGTGTGTCGTTTGCGGGCGAACCACTGCGTGGTGGCTAGTCACCTTTACAGAATGGGTATTGTGGAGAACGCCGGTTACGAATGTGGTCTGGATGATGAAACTATAGACTATGAATTTTTCGGTTATCCTTTGCGGGACAGATATGATTTACTAAAGGCCATATCTTTACCGTGTCTAAAGAATGTAGCTTTTCATATTTTTTCGTGGAAGTTTTTCACTAAATCATTTGAAACTTAAAATTTTCTAGAATCATATATTTTTTTAAATTAGTTTTATTATAAATTACATTACTTTAATTTAGTGGCACAAATCATCCTAGTTTGTGTGGATTGTCTTAAAAAATACACTATACTTATCGCATCGTCTGGATGTGAAGACTTTGAAAATTTCAATAGGGTTGAACCTGTATTTTAAAAGAAAATAAAGAAATATTGTGAGGTCAAACATTTTTCTTCTATCTGACGAGACTAGGCCACGAATGACGTAATGAGGATTTCTTAAAACCAAGTGTTCACTGTACCTCTATAGCTGACCAGATACTATAATAACTGAAGAGCAAATTTAATGTACATCAATCATATATATTTTTTAGATTATTGTGTTTTTCTATATATACGTATAAACCGTATCACGTGATGGACGGATTATCCACTAGAAGTATGTGTAATGGTAAATTTCGTGATTCGACAAACGGTCCCTCAGTGCCAGAATGGACACCGTGACGAAACGAAGGGCTATTACATGTCAGCATTGTTGATTTGCGTGGTAGAATATGACTTTGGAATTCGGAGTAATTTTGGTAAGACTCGTTTCAATATGTGATAACATGTTGTTCAAAAAATTGTTTCGTATTTCTTTTTATATCTCGGTCTCGAGTTCATATACATTTGTTATAATTGATCTAAATTTGTAAGAAAAAATACAATAACAATAAATACATATATAATATACCGTCACATAATTTCCTGACGGGTTAAGCAGAGAGGAAAGAGTACCAGTATTTCTCAACACACACCCTTCGCCTCTTCTACATCCTTGCATACACTTTCTCACACAACTTCTACGATTTCTATGATTTTCTACATATACTTATATCACAATATCATTCACTTGATCCAACCACGCTTTCCTTAGTCTTTCTCTCTAACGTTTTTCACTCACATTTACATTATATATTGTCAATATTTCTTCATTAATTTGTTTTACATACCCAAACTATCTCAATAAATACATCAACCTCAAGTTCACTTCATTCGTATTCTATCACTCATTATCACCCCATATATTTATCTCAGTGCATGCATATATGTAGCGTTTATTCAGTTCCTATCAGTGTTTTTCCACGTCCACGTTTCACTACAATACATATATTTTTAGCTGACCATGTTATAATTATAAAACAACGCTTTGTTTAAATAGTTCAGGCGTCACTCTGTGGAAATACATAAGTAACACTTTAAGACCCGATCAAAATCAGGACCACCTTTCTCAGTGCCCAACTTGTTTTTGAGGAATTCTGAATTTTATGAAGGGTTTACTGAAATTGCTGCATCTAAGTAAATTTTAAGAATATTGTAATGGCACTTTATTATTTTGTTAAAAATACTATAATAATTTAATTTAGTATGGTAAATCTGCCAATATTCTCCTTTGTGAAGAGCTACATCACACTCCTTACACATCTACCAGGTATCCCTTCTCTGTTTGTGCTTAGCATATACCTTGCAAAAACTGCAGAGGTTTTATTTTTTATCAGTTGATGGAATACATATCAACACATGTGTAGACATGCTCTTTGACAACGTGTTTGGAGAATCTTGCAAATTTCTTTTACTATTTGAACCTGAAGATTGTAGATGGTCTCCAAATTCAAATGTCAAAGTCTTCAAGAACACTTCATAAATCATTCCATGCAAATTTTCATTATAATTTGTTTCATCAAACACTGTTTATTCCACTTTATGTAACGGTATAACTCTACAAGTTTCAAGGTTTTGGCCTCATCATCAGGAGAGCACAAACAAGACTGAATTATGTTCGAACTTAACGTAATAAGTTCAAACAGAATTCAGTATTGTTTGTGCTCCCCTGATGATGAGATGAACACTTTGAAACCAGTAGGGTTATACCGGGACATAAAGTGGAATGAACAGTGTTTGATAAAACAAATTACAATGCCTTTAATCCTCCACAATGTTAATACATAAACTGTAAACAAATTTTCATTGTTTAAAACATTGTATTATTGTACTGTATTCCACTTTCGTTGTACACAGTACAATCTGGCGTGCTTATTACCATATGACAATATCTTCCAGCCAACCAGAAAGATGTTTAAGAGGCATTAAATGAAAACCAGACTGGAATCCTCTTTAAAAAAATCAAGGGTTCCAACGGGAATCGAACCCGCAATCTCCAGGTTGGGAGACAAGCGTCTTACCAACTAGACTACGGAGGTCGTGTTGTCTACATTAGAAATTATTTTACACGTGAGAAGGCTTTCATTAATGTTGAATTATTTAAATATTTTTTGCTAGGTGCCAGAAATATAGTACGTGTATGTCCTTTTTATAGAAGAGTTATCGATCACGTTAAAACACGGGACCGGAACTCAATTCAAATCATGTTTAAGTCGTTTAAACACGGAATCAGGATATAAAGTGTTAATGGAATAAAACTAAACACTTTGTATCCATCCATTATGTATATAATCATATAACTATGCATGATTTAACACACTGTGTTCTTCTCAGGTGAATCAACGTTACTAAATAACATGTTATCACTGTCCATGGTATTCAGTTCGATCTCACTTCCATGGTATTTTTTTTTATTCACTTTGCACGGATTTCTCCTATTACACAAATAGGTTCTGCTTCTATAGGTAGAGTTAGCTTATTCGTTAGGAAGAATATCAACCAGGATTCTTCTCATACTGCTAGGTGATGCAGAGAATATATCAACAGTGTATGTAAAATGGAGTAAGGAGTGATATAATCGTATACCGTATTATATTACACTTTCATTGTAAACAATACAATCTGACGGAAATATGCTATGTAGTAATCTCTTCTTACTAATCAGAAAGATGTTTAAGAGACTTTAAGTTACAACGATAACACTCTCTCATAGCGAGATCAAATAAATGAGGTAAGCCGAAGGATCTTCTTCAGCCTTCATTTCTACCTACTAAAACCAAAATTTTACTCGTGCAATCTCTGCTCTTTCCGATTATGGATTATGCGGACGTCTGTTATTTGGATATTACGGAGAAAAAGCTGGACAAATTACAGCGTCTTCAAAATGTTTGTATTAGATTACTTTTAACCTGGGAAAATGCGATCGTATCACTTTATACCAGAAGGCGCTGAATAGGTTTAACGTGAGAAATTGACGCCAAATTCACATACTATATCTATTGTATAATATTCTTAACTGCCCCGCAGCCGCCTTTTATCTCGCCGATTTTTTTCAGCGTCTTTCCCTTCATGGACTTGCGCTACGCTCAGACAGAGATTTTTTATTGGCCTTCCCAGTTCACTACTCTTCTTTTTTACGCCATCTTTACTGTCCATGCAATTGGACTCTGGAACCAGTTACAAACCAATGTTCGACTCGCTCTATGCTTTGCATACTTTAAGAAACGACTGAAAAATCTCATAATTTCTAGTCAGTAATATAACGTGTTTCATTCCTGATTTTTCTTTTCTCTCCACCGCCCTTTCTTTTTTCTTTAATTAATGATATCTTGCTTTTACTTTAATAATTTGAATATTCTTTTGAATATTTTTTGCGATCATGTAACTTGTTTTATTTACTTTTGTCTGGTCGGTAGGAAGAGATTGTCACCTGGCAACTCCGAAGGAACTCGAGCTCCCGACTTAGGGGCTGAAACTCAGGCGTCTTACCAACTAAAACACGGAGGTTGTCATCAAGGTTTTCTACATTTTTTTGGGGAGCATAGTAAGAAAAGGTGAAGAGGATAAATGTAATGTACGAGTATTATTCCTTCACTTTTTATTACTCTACTAAACAATATGCATGGTCTTGGAGGTTTTTTTTATAAGTGTTATAAAACGAACTGAACCGTTATAAAACATCACGGAGTTTAGAATTTATTACTAATATAAAAACATTTTTTTATCAATTTTTATCAATTAAAGACCGCATTAAACACACCAATATCATCCCGACACATCAAGTGACAGCTAAATAACTATAATTGAATAATTATAGCGCGCACCTCATAAAATAGAACGATTTTGTTATTACAAATCAGAAATATCTAAAATATAATCAAAAATAATGAGCGACATCGGTTTTTTTTTCGATTTTTTTTCACTTCGAACTAACTTCAGATCGTTTCGAATAGATATGGGTGATTATTATTATTCCACATAAGACCATGACAATGTATCATATAATTAAGGTTTACTAATTCACCTGAGGATGCAATGTGTGAGTACGTTGAAATGTACATAATGATACACTAATAAATAATAATAATAATAAACAGTAAATGTATATAGCGCCGTTTAGAGAGCAAACTATTCTCAAAGGCGGTCAAATTCGAGACTCGAACCCACTATCATTGAAAAAAATTACAAAATAAATAACATACGAGTATATGTACCATATGTAATTTGAGTGTAAGAATATGAATTATATACGTAGAAATAAACAAACTCCGTGGTCTAATTGGTAAGACGCTTGTCTCCGAACCCGGAGGTTGCGGGTTTGATTTCAGTTGGAACCGTAATTAAATAAAAAATCCAGTCTGGTTTTCACTTAAAGCTTCTTTAATATATTTCTAGTTGATTGGAAGATATTTTCACATGGCAATAAACCCAACAAGTTTTACTATAAACAATGGAAGAGTAATACAATATAGTATATTCAGCCAGAAGACTCATTTTGCAATAGTGTGAGTAACAGTGCGCTTACAAAAACTTGTCATTTTATTTTTTTAATGAAGTGAAAAAGCAAAAAAATATAAAAATAATATTCTATATTCAAACATTGAAATGAATATACACGTTTTGTAAATTAAAAATGCTGTCAGCTTAAATTGTAATAATCATAAAAATAAAATGAAAGTAAGTTTATTTCACATATTAATTGTTTAGGCATGGCAGATTCTAGAAACCATTAATAACAAGAAAGAAATTTTTCCAGATTAAAAATAAATATAAGTACAAGTATTATAAAGTAAAAATGTTCATCAGCTTTAATTAAATTGCACATAAAAATAAAATGAATGTAAGATTATTTAACATATTAATGTATTATAATTACAATGCCAAATAATAAAGTTTTAAAATAATAGTGGATGGAGTGATACTAAATTCTAGTAAACTTTAAGTTATAAAAATTACATTCTAAGCTTTCGAAAACTTTTGAATTACACATTACATTAGACAAAAATCGCACTCCTAATTTCGACATAGTAGTGTTTTTCTAATCACCGAGTATTTTAACAATACAAATGTGCGCTCTGCGCGAACCAATCGTGTGGCATTCTAAAACCAATACCACTGCATAAGTTATGTAATACAGAGAGTGTTACTCACACTATTGCGAAACGAGTCTTCTGGATAAATGATCTATACAAACACTGATGATTATGCCTGGAGTATCGGTCCGATTTAAGGACTTACTCCATCGGATAATTGAAGCGGACGTGGGATATTTTTGGAGATTTGGCTGGGGTTTTGGGGGAAAAATATGGTAAGAGGAAAGGATAGAATTTTACGTATATTAATAATATATCCATACATATAATATATTATACATTACGTATTAATATACTTGTATTTTTATGTCACACATATTTATATACGAGTACACAGAGAAAGAAAGGATAGAGATATGTTATATGCATAAATATAAATGTGGTATATTATATTATACTACAAAGATGGAGGGTGGGTGGTAACGGTGTGGTTATTAAATATATATTTTAATTTATTAATACAGTGGATTAAATAAGTAAAAAAAGTCACTTATTTTATTTTATTTCATTAAAATATTTAAAATTTAAATTATTTAGTGGGTTTAAAAAATCGTCAGCTCAATAATGGCAGATTTTTGTAATATGAATGGTTGAATTAAAATAGGCACTAAGTACCAAAAAAAACAAAAAAACTAAGTATGCAGTTTCGTTCTATATGTCATATATAATGAAACTGCATACTTAGTTTTTATTTTTTTATTTTTTGGTACTTAGTGCTTATTTTAATTCAACCATTCATATATTAACTAAGATCCTCCTTGAAAATTTAAGAAAATGGCGTAAAATTTTTTTTTTTTTTTAATCTTTCTTGTGTAAATTTTCTATAATATTTGTTTATTTTTTCCGCAGGTTCAACCCTCGAAGTCTGCGTCAAAACCTTCTTCAGCCACGAAACTAGTCATACCAGAAATGGACAACCAGGCTTTCCATTCTAGTCGCGACTCCAACCTTTCAGCTGAAGCATCTCCACACAAAAGTTCAGTTGAAGAAAGCTTGGAGCCACAACTCAGAGAGATGCTGGACAGTCCGAGACTATCTCAAGTAGATCAACAATTGAACGAAATCATAGATGTCCAAAGAAGACCACCGAATAGTAAGGATCAAAATGGGAATTTAAATACAATTAGTGCTACGGTTTCTGGAGTTCCTCTAATAGACGCTTTACAAATTTGTGGTAGTAACCAAACCCTTAGTCCAATTGTGCCTCTTAGGAAGAAAATCAACAATGGTTCAGTGGAGAGACGTGAAGAATTAATAGTTTCCAATGATATGGCGACAGAACCACTAGATATTTCTGGGTGAGTATTATTTATTTGATTATCAATCTTCTTCTCTCTTCTACTTTTTCTCAATTATCAATTTTCTTCTCTCTTCTACTTCTCTCTTTTCTCTTCTACTTAAGAAAAAAATCTTCTGTATTGTACTTTTACTTATTGTTTTAACAATTATTTTTCCCTGTAAAGTGATTTTTTTACACATTAGCTTGAAACATAGTTACCATATGATTGGTTTTTGACACATGCGCTTAATCCATAGTTTCTTAACAATGAGCCTAACCCAACGTTTTGATCGATTTT
Organism: Odontocerum albicorne; assembly: GCA_949825065.1. NCBI lineage: Eukaryota > Metazoa > Arthropoda > Insecta > Trichoptera > Odontoceridae > Odontocerum > Odontocerum albicorne. The sequence goes on from OX463857.1 coordinate 10,394,344, forward strand.
TGACACATATGACAGTTAAATTTGATATAGATATTCAAATTATATATACAGCCTGTCTGTTCGATCAATTTCAATTCCCTCTATATATTTCATCAGGAACACAGTAGTGGCAGAGATGGCATAAAGCGCATTTATCCAGATCAATTCACAACTTAGTGCTTCATATCACAAATCAGTTCCGAGGCAATCTATGACTGTTGCAATAGTTTATTTTAAGGTTGTTGGGTGAATTGACCCAACGGCCTCGTAACCTAGGACAAAACCTTAGGATGTATTGTACTCGATTATTTTTCACCAGTATCAACTTCTTACACACCCTGATAATGATTGTACCCGGAGTATCGATCCGATTTAATGACACCTTACTCCTTCATCGGATCTTTGAAGCGGAAGTCAGATATTTAATGTCACACTGTTGATGATTGTGCACGGAGTCCGGTTTATGGACACCTTACTCCTTTATCGGATAATTGAAGCGAACATGGGATATTTAATGTCACACTTTTGATAATTGTGCACGGAGTCCGATTTATGGACACCTTACTCCTTCATCGGATAATTGAAGCGAACATGGGATATTGAATGTCACACTTTCGATGATTGTGCACGGAGTATCGGTCCGATTTATGGATACCTTACTCCTTCGTCGGGTAAAAGTGGACGTGGGATATTTGATGTCACACTGTTGAAGATTGGGCCTGGAGAACCAGTCTGGTTTATGGACACCTAATTCCTTCATCGGATAATTGAAGTGCCCGGAGTATTGGAACTTTTTACAGACTACCAAAAAAATACCGTAGCTTAAAAAACATACTCTCCTTGTTCCGCGACTGTCTGTAATAATAACAATGCAGCGTTCTCAACAGAGCTGAATAATAACAAGTATAATTAAGGTCGTTCTTGTTAAATTTACAATTCTCGTTAAAATTATTTGAGTATTAATTTAATTCAAAGGAAATGTTTTTCTCTTTACAGGGATATCCACCATGACAGCTTTAGTAACATAAGTCCACCGATCCTTCCACCGAGTCTTGGGGCAGACTACCAAAAAGCCCAGTTCTTAAGAAGTCCTTCAATTAAAATGGTGTCCAGACCGGTTCAAGTCTGGCCACCGCCGCCTTATAGGTACCATGTTTATTTATTTTTTTCTTAAATCTTCTAGAAAACGTCAGTTATCTATTCAACATAAACTGTAATATAATTCCCCTTCTCTTTTTGTGTGTCAGAATCAATTACTCAATCAAAAAAATATTTTCAACACAGTTATCTATGACCTTCTGCTCCTTGGAGATCATGGAGTTCAAAGACTAAATATCTAAAATTCATTTTATTTTTCTTTTATAATAAATAATGCATATTTGAACAACTACTACTTATAATCATATGCAAGTTTTATCTTAAATATTTTTTTTGTATATACGTAATTATTATCAATTCCAGTTTCATAAGCATTTATACTGTTATTAATTTTATTTTTTTAAAGTCGTTTATAATTCAAGATTTTTTTGTGATAAGGAAAGCATGCGATACCAAATATATAATATTATGCTTGCCAGTAGTAATTATATAACATTACAGTTTTATGACCATATCATACACATTGAGAGCAAAGATTATCAAAGCTACCATGGCTTAATCACGACCTCACGACATATGGTTCGCAACTTAATGTTTTTGATTGAGTTATTTTTCAATGGAGAAATAATAGGTTGATTTTAACTTCTTAGGTTAAGAGTGCTTCCAAGACCATTAAACGGCAGCCTTAGCTTGTGCTCCGCCCTGGGCTTTTTGGGCAGGTGGTCGTTCAGCCAGGTGGGGCTGGGCTGCCTTCTGCTCTGCTGGGCAATCGCTGGTGCTGTCGCCTTCCATTACACTGAAGGTATTGAAATTATATCATCATGACTCACACTATCTACATACGATTTACCATAAGTTTCATGAAGTCGTTTAATTTACATTCTTCAACATGTAAAATTTTTGTAAATCACTTACCATACATTTATGGCTTATCAAGGGCTATTTATGTATCCCTGCGGCATTCCATACTTGTCAAGTTCCTTAAATGACTGAATTTCACCTTGTATGAATTGCTGTATATTTATTTTATTTATTTTTTTTACACATGACAAGAAAATAAAAAATGATAAACTTTCTTATCGAGTAATTACTTTTTTCGTCGCATCTACATTCATACAATTTCTTCACTTTATTTTATTCCCTGTATATCCTTATTTTGACGCTTAAATGTGGATATGTTGATTGATTGTGCAGATTGACGATTGGTCTGTATAGTCATAGGAAAAAATGTACCTCTACACAATTGCCTGAACTTATATAGAATACTGCGTCCCCATCATCTATCGTAGATGGATGGTTGCCATGATCGTTATTTTCAAATTCATATCTAATTTATATAACAAGACATCAAATATTCCCCGTGCTTTCTTCTTTCGTATTATTATTCAACTTATTTGTTTGTATATTATTTACAGTTAAGGTATTAACATTGTGGAAGTTTAAAGACATTGTAATTTGTTTTATCAAACACTGTTTATTCCACTTAATATAACAGTATAACCCTACCGGTTTCAAAGTGTTCACCAAAGGAGCACAAACCGCTCCCCTGATTATGAGACGAAACCCTTGAAACCGGTAGGGTTTACCGTTATATCAAGTGGGATAAACAGTGTTTGACTAAAAAAAATACAGTATAATTTGTTTGTATTGTAATTACACTTTTGTTGAAGACAGCACAACATGGCGGGCTTATTTCCATATAGTTTGCCTCTTATATATAATTCACAAATCGTTTTCAGATAGTTGTTACTAAAAAATCACTAAATTCCAACTTCATTCCCAGGGCCCGTGGAAGAGAAAGCGTCACAAGAAATGGCCAACAAACAAAAGTTCCTGGTCGATAGTCTCATTGGAGAATTAATGCGGGTAAGTTTAAATATATATTATATAGGGTGGTCCATGAAAGACTAAAGGATGTACATCGCTGTACTGCGCACACTGCCATCGTCGCCCTGGCAATGTGCGCAGTAGCTTCATCCTATTGGAACCATATTTCCTTAGTATCTTCGACCGCTGGGCGTAAAAAAATTTCAAGCATTGTTCTATACAGGGCCCCGTTGATTTTTTCTGGCTGACCTTCCTAATTTTCAAAGAAATAGGGACCGATAACTCTTTCAGCCATAATACCGGATAAAACAGTGCATTTTTGGGGATGCAATTGATGCTGATGTAATTTCCTGGGATTCTCAGTCCCCCAAAATCTGCAATTTTGTTTGTTGATGTACCCGTTTAAATGAAAATGGGCCTCATCACTCATTATCAAGTTGTTGTTATCTCTGGCTAGGTGTTGAAATCGAATGGCGTACTGCAGGCGCTGCTGAGTATCTTGAGATAGTAAAGCTCTATAGCCTGTAAAAAAAGAAAGATTGAAAATGAACAATTTATGGCTTTTTCAAACCCTTCAGTCTTTCAGTGGCCACTATGTACCGTTACAAAAAATGGGATAAACAGTGTTTGATAAAACCAATTACAAAAACATTTATCAAGTATAAAAATCATCAGTATAAAATAAAGTAGTATAAAAAATCATCAGTATAAAATAAAATAGTATAAAAAGTCATCAGTATAAAATAAAGTAGTATAAAAAATCATCAGTATAAAATAAAGTAATATAAAAAATCATCAGTATAAAATAAAGTAGTATAAAAAGTCATCAGTATAAAATAAAGTAGTATAAAAAATCATCAGTATAAAATAAAGTAGTATAAAAAGTCATCAGTATAAAATAAAGTAGTATAAAAAATCATCAGTATAAAATAAAGTAGTATAAAAAATCATCAGTATAAAATAAAGTAGTATAAAAAGTCATCAGTATAAAATAAAGTAGAATAAAAAATCCCACCACAATCCCATTATGTAAAAAAACGGTGTTTAAATTTAAAACACTTATTTTTCAAAGGTTCGTTCACTTATTGGTACCAGTAAAAATGGCACTTAACACGCCACAAAAAAAGTTTAATGAAAATGAAACTTCGCAAAAAATATTTTTCCATATTTTTCCGCAAAAGAAATATTCTCCAGAATGGATCCCTTTTAAAAAAAAAACTGTTTGTACTAACGGGAATCGAACCCGTAATCCCCAGGTTGAGAGACAGACGTCTTACCAACTTTGCTGCAGAGGTTGTCTTTCAATATCCTCTTTTGCAGAATTATCTTTTGATTTAAATTTGTGTATGTTTAGTTATTCTTTCAGAATGTATTTTGTCCTGTATTCCTTATAACGTCCTATAAGGAATAAAGGGTAATGATGGCCATAATGAATCAACAATAGTATTAAGTAGTTATTAATGTATGGTATGAATTAATTCAGCAAAATTATATTGTATTTTGACTAAGTCTATTTATTTCCTCTATAAATTGTTTATATTTATTTGGTGTTTAATCCTAGTTCTCATATCTAGCGAACTTTGACTTTCTAGATATTGTCTGTCAAATTATTAATGGTTTCGAAATAATAAGTCCATGAATCCGATAAATTATAGGAAGATAGTCTTCTATTACACTTCATAGCTGTCAATACAAAATCATAATTTGACGTAAGTACGCAAACAAGTACCAAAAATATTTTAGTACAAATTTTGGTGTATAGAAATGAACGTGGAAAAAGGTTTAAAAAAGCCGAATAAATACTGTCGAAACGCACTCAGAAGAATATTTATTTATTTTACACTTTAATTGCAAATACAATCTGACAGGCTTATTGCCAGGCGGCAGTCTCTTCCAACAAGCCAGACAAAAGTAAATGAAGCAAGTTACATGGTCGCATAAATCATTCAAATGACTATCCATCGCCACGAAATCCATAAACACATACGTGAGCATATGCCCACGAGACCCACAAAGACGGACAATCAACCAAACATTATTTTTCATATAAAGTGAGATATCATCAATCAAAAGGAAAGGAAGGGATGGTGGAGAGGAAAGGAAAAGAAAAATCAGGAATGAAACACGTTATTTTACTGACTAGAAATTAAAAGTTTTTTCAGTCGCTTTTTAAAGCAGTGATTACTGATGAATGTGAACTTAAGGATGATGTGTTGCGTAAGATGACGAAGAAAAACACTCTGAGATAGTGTGAGCACGTGGGATGAATAAATTAAGAAAGACTTATAAAAACAATATACATTGATAATGTTATTAGAAGGCGTCATAGAGGAAGATCACTTTATTCAATATTCTGGCAAGTATTATTCTCTGTACACGCATTTCTACAGCATTATTTCAGTATTTTACCACGTTTCACTTACATACATCAAATATAGCAAAATACTGTTGTGGACTTACCAGATTGATGTATCAACCAAACTAATTTATTTATTCCAAACCTCTACCCTGACATGATGTTCACATGATGATCGCTGATAACTGTAGAATAATCGCAGCACACAGTACAAGCCGATTTATCATACTAATAAATATTTTTATTTGATCATCTGACCGTGAGGTTAACGTTTCATTTATTTTAACATTTTATTTTGACGTATGTAATAGGAGTTCTACAATAGTTCACTAACAACCATTGTGTTTTGTTGCATAAATTTATTTTGTAATATTTTTAACCTGTCAATAAAAGTGGGTTCAAATCCTAAGTTAGAATGCTCTTGAGACAATTGTGCACTCTAAACTACGCTGTATAAAAGCCCGTTCTCACGGTTCAAGTTTAGTTGACCGATTAAAGTTGATCAACAAAAGTTGAATGAAATCTGTAGAGAGAATCTTTGTTTCAATAGAGTTGATCAACTTTTTAGTTGATCAAGAAAAGATTGACTCAGTCGAACTTTATCGTTCAAGTTATGAGTCATCCGCCATTTGCTTTCAAGTTGAAACCTGTCTTGAAACGTGTGAACATGTGAATTCAAGTTGATTGTCAAGTTCGCTTTCAACTCGATAAATATAAAAATAAAGATGCAAGAGAAAATACTTTCGACGTCATTTTTAACTGAATTAAATTAAAACAGTTTATTGAATCAGTTTCTATTGAAACGTGTGAACAAAAACTGATTCAAGTCATATTCAATTTTTGTTGATCAACTTTAATCCGTCAACTAAACTTGAACCGTGAGAACGCGCCTTAATTTGTCCTTAAATTATTATTCTCTACCATCACTACAGGACTATATTTTAGTAGCAATATTGATTATGGGAGTGAAACGTGGACTTCGAAAAACACTATAAGGACCCGAATATATTAATTCATTGTTGTTGAAAGAATGCACTGAGAAGAACACATGAGGTGGTAATGTATGACAGAATACGGAGTTAAGTGATAAAGGATGTATGTGAACTTAAGGCTGATGTGTTAAGTAAGATGAACAGTTTGGACATCTGGAACGAATATAAAGTGGACTAACAAAACAGATATAAAGTGCAATTGTGACTAGAAGACGTGGTAGAGGTATACCAAGGAATGTATGGTTGAATTAAGTGAGTACGATTTTGAAAGACGGAAACGTTTAAAGTCAGAGAAATTATAGGTGTTGTATTTATATACTCGTATAATACTTAAAGTAAATCACTGTGAGATAGGTACGGGATGGGCATGTTGAAAATAATTAAAAAGACTAAACAAACAATTGTATGGTGTAAATGTGAGTGGAAGGCGTAGTAGAGAAAGACCAAGGAAAATGTGATTGGATCAACTTAATGATATTTTGAAAGAAGGAAATGTAAAAAGTCAGAGAAAATGAGAAAGTGTATGAAAAGGTGTATCGAGGGGAAAGAGACGAAAAATGTGCGTCGAATTAGGAAAGTTTGGCGTTATATCCTCCCTGCCTACCCCGACAGAGAAATGAAGTGATAATATATGTATGTACATATACACTATCACGTCATTTATCTTTGTCATATAGATTTCATACGATTCACAACAAACAGTTCAAACCAAATAGAAAAAAAATGTTTGGGCTCTTCTTGTATGTTTTTCAAAGTGCCTAATCTAATGGCCACCACCTTCCTATTCTAATACTCAACTTTTTTTGTTATGTTTTTAATCTGTCAATAATATTGGGTTTGAATCTCGAGTCAGGAAACCCTTAAAGAAAGTCTGTTCTTTAAACGGCTCGATAGAAATTGTCATTTTATTATTTTTACTGTTCATTTTAAATGCCGCGCGATCGACGACGAACTTCAAAGATCCTGATAAACTAATATAAAATCAATATTTGTACCAATGAACTGAAACTTGGTCAATAAAACATTGAAGAAATCAATGTCCGCAGTCCAGTTAACGCACAAAGGTGGCCATTGGTCATTACGTTGGAGATATGTAAATGTGGTCGTTCCCTTTGTGTGGGCCCGTTTTCAAGACAATGGCTCGCACTGGATTGAATAATTATGTAAGAAGTCGACAAAAAGCATTTGGTTTCCGTCAATCATCGGACGAACTATACAAAAATGCTTTTTTTACTGGAACAAATCGAGTATTATCTTTTGAACGAACATTTCGATCAGTACATATCTGATAGTTCAACATTTCATGCAGAGTAATGAAAAAGTTCTTAATTAAAACAATTCATGCAGCGCAATGAAAAAGTTCGTACTTATTTAAAGCTGATAGTTCAACAGTTCATGCAGCGCAATGAAAAGTTCTTACTTAATCAAAACTGATACTTTAAGCGTTCATACAGCGCAATGAGAGAGTTCTTACTTAGTTAAAACTGATAATTCAACAGTTCATGAAACTCAATGAAAAAGTTATTAATTAAAACTGATAGTTCAAGCGCTCATATAGCGCGATGAAAAATTCTTGCTTAGTTTAAAATGATAATGAAACGGGCGTGTCTCAATATGACTCAGCTATCATAGGGAAATTGCTATGCAAATCAAAGAAGGCGAATAATTTAAGACTCCGCGTCACTTGGACACAGTATAATACAGATTTTCATGGAAATGCGATGAAATATTGAGGGACATCTTCGTGATAAACTGGATAACCACACCTATGGACTACCGCTCCCCTCAGGTCATTCGTCAAAGTCAGTGCGGCCGGAACCGAAAGGGGTGGAACTTCACAACCCCCGTATTCAATCAGAGACTTCCCGATTTATCCATTTTTGCGTGACAACTGGATGGTTTTTTTTTTTGCTGATGTAACTGTTCAGAGTCTCTTGAATATATGCAGAAAATAAGCGCCCTTTCGAAAATAACTTAAAGTCAATTGTGTGAACTACTCATGTAATTCAAGTTATACAGCTTAGCAAGCTTATTTTCTTATACCAATTTCTTTCATCCAGCTAAAAATATTTTTAAAGACTAACTGGAACCTTTTTTTTTGTTTCCGGCGGGAATTGTAACATCGGGATGAGATCTGTTATTTTAGCAATATGTTAATGTGGGTTTGGCGAGTTGAGAGGAACGTTGAAAAAAGGGGTGTGACAGGGAACAAGGTAAATGGAACACTTTATTTAATATACAACAACCTTGCTTTATCAAAACAGCAAAAATGAAAAATATATAATAGTGGCCCACCTTTTATTTATGGAAGTGAAACTTGGATTTGTTAGAAGAATAAAAGTAAGATCAATGCTGTGGAGATGTGTGCACTAAGAAAATGTTGTGAATTGTCAATGTATGACAGAAGGTGGAATTAAGACATCAAAATGAATGCATGGATTTAATTAATGTTTTAAGTAAGATAAATAAAGGAGCTTTAAGATGGTATGGGCATGTGGAGAGAATTAATTTTGAAAGAATTAAACCTATATACAGAATTGCAGGATGTACGTTGAAGAGTATACCAAAGAAAACGTGACTGGATCGCGTGGACCAGATTTTGTAAGAAGATAAAGGGAGAATTATGAACAATAAAAAAATGTGGATGACAAGATGTATGGGGGAAAAGTTTTATGCTTGACTGGAAAAGCTTGGAGATATGTTTTCTCGCCTACCCTGCAAGGGACACCGTGTGTTAAAATGTATATATCGGGAATTAAACGCAAAACGCCAAAATTATATCAACTTGGCTACGGAGATCGTCTTATTATGGCATTATTTCTTTGGCTTCTCCAATCCAGTGACCTCAAATGATAGTTTCACTGCATTCGAAGTTTTCTGGGAAAATATTTAAGGTCCAAGAAGAGAAATGACTCGCAGCGCAGTATTTTTTTTCATATAAAGTTAAGTCTTATAAAGTAAAGTTCTTTCGGTCTGGCAGTTTAAACCTCCCAGCAAGTTGTCAGTGCTTTCACAGAAAATTTCAAATGTAACAAAACTATATTTTGACGCCACTAGACCGGAGTAACCAATCGATCCGAAGATGAACCAGTAAGTGGAGTTCCCTTTGGAAAATACTGATTTGATTATCATCGCAGTACCACAGAATGTGCTCTGCGAATCGATCCATATGACCGCAAAAATTGCAACAGGGTGAAACGACAATATTGAAGCTAAAGAGTTTGCCATTAAATGTCCCATGACCAGAGAGAAATTGGGTAGTACAATAATTTGGGTATACCCATGGGAACCTGAGGCGAGTCCTAATGCAAGGAAATAATTTAAATATCTTTCTTCCCGCGGAGGACTGAAGAATAATATCCGTAGCAAATTGAACCCACCAACCATGTTGAAACAAATATATCTTATGCACAATTAAGGAATACACATACGAGTACAACCACCACTCATCGTCATGATTGACTAATACAATTCCTCCAACGAATTTAACATGGGATAATAGATTGCTTAGCAAACCACTTTTAATGATTTCGCACAAATACGCCAAGTGCTTGTCTATTAGATAATCCCTTGCTCCGGCCCTGTAGATTCCACCAGATTGACTTTGCGGAGTGACAACCCAAAATAACCGTGACAAGGGCGGTCTTCAATTACCATCACAGAGGAAATTGATGATTAAAGAGTGATACGGACGTGATTTATTGGGTCAACTCACGAAATGGACAGGATTAAACAGATTTTCAAGCAAATGCTGTGTATGTCGACGAAAATTCTGTCGATTTAATGACATTATCATATTGTTTAAATCCATCAAACAAAAATCTTCCCTTTAGCAGGCCTTTCATTCCAACGCGCGAAGTTGTAGAAAAAATATATTGTGCTACTTTTAGCACTATGTCATTATTTAAACAAAAGATTCGCAAAGTGGTCTGTATGGACCCCCAAGGGACGATTTAGACTTGCAGGGGGTCTATGTCAGCGAGAAAAGAAAATGGGAGTGCACGAGATATAAATGGGGGTCCACTTGAGCGGATCCCATCTAGATAGATCTTCATCAATATTTAGACAGATTGTGTGTACATAATACTTATATAAGACATAGAAAATACTTATATAAAGAAATTGAATGCAAATCACTGAACGTGGAGATTTAAGACTATACCTCACTAATTTGAAGCCAAATATTGAACCATTGCTATCAGAGCATCATGTTCATCCCTCTCATTAACAGTATTATTTGTGGATTCATTTTATGTAAAAAATTTACTAGGTTTTGATTTGTTCCGTCCCAATGCCAAATATTTACTTGCATTTTGTGTATTTTCAATAAATGTATGAATAAAAATTGTTAATGTTTTTCTTTTTTTACAATTGTCCATTCTACAAAAGGAAATGAGGTCGATGAGATTTAAAGCCATATCTTCTCTGTTTGCCGGGCGGAGTGTAACGTTTAATTCACCTGCCCGGCAAGCAAATGACATGAATTCGTATCCCATCGATCATTTTTAGAAAAACTGAGCCTCTTATCAGGCGTTTTATTATCTCAATATTTGACGTTGTTATCTATTTATAAAACTATTAATTTATAGATTTGTAACCTCTAATTTCTGGAGAGACATTTTGATTTATAACGACTAAACTCGTTCATAGTTTTACGCTGACATAAGGAAGTTCTCATAAGAGATGATTTGCATTTTATAGTATGACGCATATGGTATTTATTGATAGATTGTTATTGAATACATGTGTTTCTTTTTGTCTGGTTAACACAGGAAGTTTTTTCCTCAACAGAAATTCTGACAGCTTATATTCGATGGACATTCGAAACCGGATTTTGATTACGTTTTAATTTTTTAATGGAACCAAAAGAGATAAGAAGGAATAAATTTAAAAAAAATGTTTTACATGGTTTGGACATGTGGAAAGAATGAATAAAGAAATACTAACAAAACAAATATGTGAGTGGGAAGCGTGTGAGATGTAGACCAACAAAATTATGGATGGACCAATTGATTGATATTTTGAAAGCTGATGTGTTGAGTAAGATGAAGAAGAGCACGCTGAGATCGTTTGAGCATGTAAAACGAATTAATTGAGAAAGAATAACAAAACAAATATGTGAGTAGAAGGCGTATGAGAGTATGGATGGATCAAGGAAATATTATGAAAGAAAGAAAGCCATAGAAACATAGGAGTCGTGTGAGAAAATGTATAGATGTAGAAGAGGCTAAGAATGTGTGTTGAGATGAGAAATTCTGGCGCTCTGTCCTCTCTGCCTACCCTGGCAGGAAAATAGCTTGTTGGTATGTATGTTATGTATTGCAAAAAAGTTATGATATAGTGAAATGTCACTTGAAATGTCAGCTGGCGTTATAAATTGAAGTCTCTACATACCATGTATACATGTAAGTGTATATAACGAAAATATAATACAATACTATACAGTACATAAGTAAAAATAAATCATGTTTGGAAAGGAAAAAATCAAAAGTTACAAAAAATTACAAATTGCTAAACATGTGGTTTCCTCCCATTATCTTTCTCAATTAAACTTCCTCCCCGATTTCTCCCTTAATCGCAAAATTACAAATTGCTAAACATGTGGTTTCCTCCCATTATCTTTCTCAATTAAACTTCCTCCCCGATTTCTCCTTTAATCGTAAAATTACAAATTGCTAAACATGTGGTTTCCTCCCATTATCTTCCTCAATTAAACTTCCTCCCCGATTTCTCCCTTAATCGGAAAATTGGAAAAATCAGAGTAAGTAAACACTATAAAATTTCTTAACAAGAAATAACATTTAGTCAAATACATACGAGTAGGTATCCCTCGGTTTATGCGTTTAATTGGTTCGAGGAAAAATCACATAATTATAAAAACGCGTAGAGTGAAGTAATTTTAATCAGACAAATATATGGTAATCTTAAGATTACCGAAACCGAATAAATGTTGTAGAAATGCGTATAGTTAGAAGAATACATGGGATAACAATGTATGATAGAATACGGAATTAAGTTATATTAGATGAATGTGAACTTAGGGCTGATGTATTGAGTAAGATGAAAAAGAGCACTCTAAGATGATTTAGGCACGTGGAATGAATGAATGAAGAAAAATTGACAAAACAAATAAACAGTGCAAATGTGAGTAGAAGGCATGATAGAAGAAGATCAATGAAAGCATGGTTGGATTAAGTGAGATATATTTAAAAAAAAATGTAAAAAGTCAGAGAAGTTGTAGGAGCTTTATGAGGTGTGTTGATGTAGAAGAGGCAAAATATGTGTGCCGCGTTAGAAAAACTGGCGATCTATCCTCTAGGTCTCACCCGACAGTGAGACGGCGTGATGGTATGTTTAAAGGGAAAAAAATAGTAATGAAACAATAAATATTTTTATTTTCCATTAGAAGACAGCTTATTTTTTTTGATCGGCTAAATTCATATTGATTTTTTTTTCTGGTTTAAATCGCATTATTACGAAATCGTATAAAGTGGAATCGTGTATAATGAAGAACACCTGTACTTCCACCCGTGCGTATGTTCATTTATACACGCGGGTGTGTATACATTAATACATTAACTTCATTAATGTACCAATTTAACCTTCCTACCTATTAATAAAAACAAACCATTTACATATGTGTATATTGGATTCTTACAGAAGGAAACCATAATTGAATAAACATTTTTGTCTATTTTCATAATAGTCAATTTGTAGAAGTCCTTGTCGAAGGACAGCTTGAGATACCTTGACTGGACGGCACGCCACACCATTCAGAATGTCTTGCCACCGATATTAGTGGGCACTCCCTTCCAACAGGTGTTGGAAACATTTATTTTCATTTCGAGCATACTATAATATACCAATGGCTTCAAAAACTTTCTTAAGGTCGAGTTTTCAAATATGGGATAAAAGAAATTTGCTACGGAATCTGCACGATATCCTATAAAGCGCATTCTAGACCTTGAGAACTACTTTGAAAGAACATCAACGGGTATGTAGATCAATAAATAAAGAAATACAAGTTCAATTCGATCCCACCAGTACCCACGCTGTTATGGAAGACAAAATGAGTCCCTATCCAGCGCAATCTACACTATAGTTCGGAAACTCTAGGATGAGTCTTGTGACAGCTCACAAATTTGCCCCAATACAACCTATTAACGATGTTCAGTAATTTTAATTATTTTATCAACTTTAATATAAGCCTCAATTCTAATAAATAGCAAGTTATTTAGGTAAATACATTACATAAGGTTGTATTGGGGCAAATTTGTGAGCTGTCACAGGACTCATCCTATAATTTCCGAACTATAGAAGATCGAAACGTTCTTGATGTATCCTGTAGTCGTTGATAGGACTCGTAGTCGAGGATACCTTCGCCAATCCAATGTCAGTTCAGTTGGAAAGTGAAGCTGTGTCGTGGAGTTTGTTTTTTTAAACGAGTGGGTCGTTGCACACCAGCAAACTCACCGGCTACACCGCTGTACTGGATCTGATGGCACACCTGAAGTGAGATAATCGGAGCACACCGGTATGGTTTTCCCCCTTTTTTTAAAGAATAGATATGATCGAAATCATATATACTCTTATACTCCCGAATACTAGACGGATAAAATGCCGGTGTCATTCGAAGGTAGCACAGCGTGGGGTTCGAACCGGCGATCTTCCGCACGGAAGTCCAATGTGTTACCGCGCAGATATGCACCTCAAAAATGAGAACAACATACATCATGTAGTAACGTCACATAGAAAAAACTACCCAAAGGCACTCCTCCTCCGGTAGCGACACACCTGTGTGTGAGAAGAATAGTACTGACAACGGACTTAAGATCTGATATCATGGTAGAAGAAAAGTTACTCATAGCGCAGTAAATCTTTATAAAGAGTTTAAACAACATGTTGTCAGTACTTTTGCAGATTACTTCGAATGAAGATAACCTATACTCTGACGTCATTAGATCGTTGTAGTCTTAGATCATTAACGTCATTAGATCGTTGTAACCTAATCTAACCCAACCTATACTCTAACGTCATTAGATCGTTGTAACCTAACCTAACCTATACTCTAACTTCATTAGATCGTTGTAGTCAATCAGTACTACGCCATAAAATGTGGTCTCCGGTAATCCACAATCCAATCTGAATTAAATAGATGCCCCCAAAATTACAACAGAGCAAAGGAACGAGATTGAAGCTTGAAAGTTTGCCATTAAAACTGGTATGGCCAGAAAAAATGGGTAATCTAAAGGCTTGGGTATACCCAAAGCTGGATTAACTATTAAGCAAAATAAGCACGTTCTTAGGGTATTAAGGGAAGGAGAGGGCACCACAAAATTGCATTGCTGGATTTACTATTTTATATGGGGCAAAACTGTTAATGGTGCAGCTGAATAAAAAAGGCTCCCTCAATACATGAACAAATTACAAACAATAATAAAATCGTGATAATAAAGGTTAATTATACGAGTGCATTAATCTTGGGAATGCAACAAAATTAAAAGCTGGCAACTGACAAACTGCCACACGGTTCACCGAAGCTCACGTGATCGTTTTTGTCTAGGTCATCTCAACTGTCCCATTCAGTCGTCTGGACACCATCGTGGGGGCATCAAAATCTTTAGTGCTTAGTGCTTCTAAAGGTCTTAATACGGCCATGGAACACCCATAAAATAGCTTCAATAATTGACAAACTTAGAAAGAGACGTCACTAATTTTGTTTGATTCGTAACAATTGAAATTTTGTTGAAACCAGTACAAATTTTTCTCTTTTTAACATCAGTAACAGAAGTCGTCACTTGAACTTCCTTCAGTATGACCCAGATTCAACTCATAGCTTCAACTTTTATGGTTTCAATAAAAGACCCCACTTCCTGAAATAGTTTTCTATTGTATTAGGTGTTAACATAAGTTGTGTCCGTTTTTTTCAAATTTTAAAATGAGTACTAAAATTAGAACAAAATGGTAAAGGTTATTATACGTCATTAGAAAGAAAATTTTGTGTTCTACAAGATATTTTGTTTGCTTTTACGTTACATATATTATTTTATTTGATCACAAGCCTTCATAATGAAATGTCAAGTAGATGAAAGTGAGCATTTTCGACACCTCCTTCTGTTCGCATTCAATCGAGGGAATAAAGCAGACAAAGCTTTCCGGACGACCAGTGGACTTCGATGAGGACCGCTTAAACCATATTATTCATGAAGATCCCCTTCAAACGACCGTAGAATTGGCTGAGGAGATGAATTGTAGTCACATGACTGTTTACCGCCATCTTAAATCAATGGGAAAAGTCCAGAAGTTCGGCGCTTGGGTTCCACATGTTTTGAGTGAAAACAACAAAAATCAATTGGCGAATGTTGATTTTTTGTTGTTTGAACACGAACAGAAGGAGGTGTCGAAAATGCTTGCTTTCGTCTACTTGACATTCCATTTTGAAGACTTGTAATCAAATAAAATAATATATGTAACGTAAAAGCAAACACAATATCTTGTAGAGCAGAAAATTTTCTTCGAATGACGTATAACCTTTACCATTTTTTTTTTACTTTTGGTGCTCATTTTTAAATTTAAAAAAAAACGGACACAACTTATGTTAACACCCAATATTACTCGTATTTCCCAACTCCATATTCATGTCGTTTTCAATTACGCTCGTATTTTTGCGTGATGCTCTCGACAACTTTACAATCTGCCACATTTTCATTTTATATCTTCGAAAAGCCATAAAACATTTCCGTTGAGGATAAAACCAACCCTCGATAAGCCAAGGGTAGAATACCACTGCTCCGAGACACGGGGGGGTGCGGAAGAGTAGAAGAAGCGCACCACACCTAGTTTTCCATGTCTGGACGTAATGAACTAAAAAACCTTTAAGCGAAGATACACCCCTAAATATCGTAATATTTTTAACCCTCGATTCTTAAAAGATGTATTTCTCTGTAATAACAAAAACACTTCTAATTTATTTAAGACTTGAATAGGGCGCTTTTTCCTTTAGAATGATTTATTCATTCATATGACACACTTCAACTGTCCGCATTACCAATGCAAATGAGCGTGGCTGACAAAAGAATGATTTTCGATCATTAATCTAGCCGTCAAACAATTGGTTTCGTCGTCGTATATACTGGCAATATTACCGCACCAGGAAAACTCCAGAAACCTAGTGACACTTCAACTTAGGGGTTGTAGATTCGATTCTCTACAGTAACTGAAAAATAAAATGAAAGAGAGTTCGTTTTCTAATAATGCTTATGCGCGCTAAAAAAATGCGAGTCTTGTCACCTCTTCGAGTACCGTAATATTGTCAAAACGTGTAATAACAAACTGCAAATTCCGTGCTTACACCAGTAATAACTCGGAGGCTCGATTAATGAGGCCTAAGACAATGATGTATCTCAGTCACGCTCTTCAATATTTGAACAATTGAAAAAAAAGCGTACAAGAACGTGCACAATAATTTTGTTGACGAATTATTCAGCAGACTGGAACCCTTTTTTATTATTCTCATGCTTAATTGGGAACCGAATTAACACCCCCAGGTGGAAGAAAAGCATTTAACCAACTAGGCAATCGGGGTCGTCTTTATGGAAGATAGACTATAAAAGAAAATATATGATTCTCGCTCATAAAATATTTTGTTCACACTTTACTATCATGACAGATCTTTCCCCTCCTCTACATACATATATACTCGTACACCGTACGACTTTTAACATTTCCTTCTTTAAAAATATCTCTCACATCCAACCATACTTTCCTTGGTCTTCCTCTACCACGCTTTCCACTCACGTTTATATCATATACTTATTTTCTTGACCTTTCTTCATTCAATCGTTTTATACGCCCAAACCATCTCAGAGTGGTCTTCTTCATCATACTTATAACATACAATACATAATGTATTTATTACAACTCTTTATATGTTGCATATAATTATTTATTCATTAAGTTGTGATTTGCAGTTTAACCAATATTAAACATTTAACTGAAAATGTTATTTCGAGTCTAACTAAATGCGAATAAAATAAGTAATATTATTTCTAACTTTATATAAATGTCCATTTAAAAAACATGAATCATAACCATTGGGGAATCAATATGGATATTGTAAGGACTTTCATATGACTTTTACTACTTACAAGAAATAAAGAAGTTGTTATTGTTCTACCGGGATAAATAGCGTAATTTATACGGATTTTCTTTATTTTTGTGTTGATTTCGTTTTATACTGTTTTTTTTTCTAATATATAAAACAGCCAACATGTCTATGATGAATTATTTTTTTTATAATTTTTCATGTCAAAAACGTTATTGACTGTTGAAATAAATCAAACAAATAACAAAACAAGACTATAAAAAAATAATATATTTTTCTTAACCCAAATAAAACTATCGATTATTTCATGAAGAATGTCTCGACCCAATTAGTCTATGTTTTCTTTCTGAATTATTAAACAGAATTACCCCCGCCGGGTCACGAAAGGGTTGAACGTCTTGGCCTAAGAAATAGTCTTCTATTCTATCTCGTACACATTATCATAATAATAACGATAATAACTCTGATGATACATCACGCAAACCGTGCTGACCTCGACACCGGCCAGGGTGGATTCTACCCCATTTGGATTGACGGCTGACGTTGTGTCCTGTTCTAAAAATATTCCTGTTTTTTCCCCGCATCATCGTAAAAATGTGTTAAGCAAATAAAATATAATGCCGTGAAATACTTTGCGCCAAATTAAGGCGAATATGATAAGTGAAATATTAAAAAAAAATTACTTTGTATATTTATTATTTATTCCTTTTTACTGTTTTGTGCTTTGGCATTTCTTATCTGATTGTTATAATTTAGTTATTTGTCGGACGAGTTCCTTGACCGAGTTGGTAAGATGCTTGATTTCTACCCGGGGGTTTCGGGTTCAATTCCCAGTGGTACCCAAAATGAGATTATTAAAAAAAAACATTGTTGTAATAATAATAATAATAGTAAAATATCAATTTATATAGCGTCGTTTACAGAGCAGACTCTCTTCAAGAGCACTCTAGCTCGGGATTTGAACTGTATTGACAGATCAAAAATATTACAAAAAAAAAAACAAGGTGAGTGTAAGGATAACAAGTTGGTTATTGCGGCCATTACAGACATTCTGCTTTAGATGGAGTGTAGTGTTCATATACGAGTATATGATAATCATAAATTTTGATAAGATTTCTCAAAAAGGATTGTCTTCAAGTGCTTCCTAAAGCTGCATACGCCAGCCATATCTCAACACTGAAACAGACAAAGATCAAACCCATTGATATATTATTCGATAAAACGAACGTTTTCTAAAGATGAAGATCATTAATTCATTTTTTGTCTTTCAACTGTACTCGTGGGCGCTAGATATGTACAGTATCCGGCGGTAAGTAATACACATCGTTTGTAGAGCGTCGTCTCTGTCGCACAATGCGCTAACCGCAACGTGACTACGATACCGGACTGTTAGCGCATCGTGCGACAGAGACGAAGCTCTACAAACGATGTGTATTACTTACCGCCGGGTGCTGTACAATTTTTGTTACCTTTTCACGCGCGGTAGAATTACCAACGCTTATTATGACGGACTGCAAGTTCCATGCCTCTCCAGTTGTTTAAACCCGAAGAAGCTATTAATAGGAGCCGAAATGTTGTCTCCCTGCCACACTTTTCGATATAGCCGCATCATTAATTAAGATATTTATAAGGGTACCATACGAAGAACTTTGTATTGAAGAATATGTTTTGTTAATTGATGAATCATTGACTTCTAAAACTTTGGAATATTCTTTCGGTCAGGATTATTGGATGCCTGTCTTCCAGCCCTGGAGTTATGGGGTCGATTCCCCTTAGAACCCAATTTATTTTAATGTCGATTCAAGTCTAATAATATATCTTTAACGTTTTTATTTCTTGGTTGGAAGATATTGACATACTGCAGTAAACTCGTAAAAAATTGTAGTACTATATGGTTTATGCCGGTCTGAAATTAATATTCTTATTATTTTAAACAAATGAAATTTAATTGCCAACGAAATTCCCCCTATATATAGAATGCATCTTTTGGAAAATCAATTTACTCCGATTTTATCATCGTTTGTTGAGCTGAAAAAGGAGACTTAATGCAGAATTTCTAGTGTTGAATTTTGTGCCATACTATTTTTCCCGCATGAATGTCAAAAGTGACGATTGGTGTGGTCAGATGCACGCGGCTGACTGGAGACGGTCTCGTATAAATAAATATAGGTTTATTTATAGCAACATAGTATGCACATAAAATATTATATTTAAAAACACATCGTATCGTATAATCAACTGTGTTTATTGTTAAAAGTTTGTATTTTTTAAATAATTTTATGTTGTGTATTTACTTATGTATTATTTTAATTGTTTTATTTTGTGGAGTTATATTTTTATTTTGTTTTATAATTATTACAAATTGTTTTTTTATTTGTAATAAATTATGCACTTACTACTTTATTTAAATTATTTTGTTAGATATATATATATATATATATATATATATATATATATATATATATATATATATATATATATATATATATATATATATATATATATATATATATATATATATATATATATATATATATATATATATATATATATTGTTCTGTGGATGAAAGATAAATTGAAGCTTTCAGAAATATGAATGGCGTGAATATAACATACTATAGCATCATGTCCGTGCATTAATTTTCATACAAAATATAAATTGTCCCTGTTGAATCACATGTTTGCTATTTTCCTATCGAATCGAAGTTTTTCAAAGTGTCCCTTCAAACTATTCGAGTGAATAATGATACACATGACCGTGATACGTCAACAGTGTCAGTTTTTTTAACTTCCGTAAAATCAATTTTCCGTATCGACCGGCGACATTTTAGTACATGTCATACCGAACACTTTATCTATACATAATACAGACATACATATATCAATGTCTAATATTCATGTTTCTATGAAGGATAAATATCGTATAAAATGTTCACAAGAAAAGTGTTCTTGAAAAGAAACTAAAACTTTTCAAAATCTTGGTCCTTCTTTCATTTAGGATTCATTTAATTCCGCAAGATGTTTCCAGTTGTAGTTGAGTGTCACTGTCAGGTTGATGAGAGCGTGCAACGGGGTTTTGTTTCTATGTAATCAAAAATCGGAAAGAAGTATCGATTTATTTTTTTCATGCTAAATATCCTCAGTGAGATACAGGCAAAAGCCTAGTTTACTGGGGATACGACAAATGAAAGGCAACAAACCCAGATCCATTAAAATTGTATGTCCAAATCAAATTATCTGTTGTTTTTTCTCAAATTGTGTATATTTCTTGTCATGTGTAATAATAAATAAAAATAAAAAAATAAATAAAAAAAATGTTTTAACGAGATGAACTAAATTTGCGCTGATTTCCCGATCTGTGTTTTTACGTGATCGATATCTCTTTCATAAAAGGACATATTTCATATTACGACCTACGTGGCAATATGCCTGTCTCTCAACTCGGAAGTTGGGGGTTCAAATCGCGCTGTGACCCAGATTTTTTAAAAAGAATTCGAGTTTAGATTTGACTTGAGGCCTCTTTAACATCTTTCTGGTTGGTTAGAAGACATTGCCACATGGTAATAAGCCCGCCAGGTTGTACTGTATGCAACGAAAGTGTAATACAATACATATTACTAGCATCTAGTAAATCTGTTTGTAAACAATTCAACTTTTAAACCAAGTTTCTCAATCTTAACCCATTATTTTGGTTTAACCTGAAACATTATTAGGACCTTGTTTTGTTTTAACTTTTTCATGTTTAACCCATGTCACACTGGCCTGTTCGATGTCATCCACCCAATCTATTTGAAGACTTTTGCAACGGGCTCTTTGCAGCCCTAGAGTTCCGCAAGAAATCGCTAGAAAATGCAAATATACGTATACATAAATTCTGACATCGCGTCATCAGTTAAGTGTCAGATCTTGAAGATTTTGACATATGAATATGTAGACCAACTAGTCTCCGGGTCTTAATTAAATAAGGATTTTGCAGGATCCTCCAAACGGAATATCTAATAATGTATATAAACATTGTTGATATGTATTCCATCTACTGATAAAAAAGAAAAACCCTGCAGAACTTGCAAGGTATGTGTCTAGCACAAGCAGAAAAGTGAGACCCGGTACATGTGTAAGAAGTGTGATGTAACTCGCCAAAAAAAAATGTATTGGCTAAATTATCATACATAACTAATTTATTTAAGTATTTTAAATAAATTTACAAAATTTTCATTATAATATTACTAATATTAACTCAGATATAGCAATTTTAGTTGGACATTCACAAAACTCAGAATTGTTCAACGACACGTCGGAAAGGTAATCTTGATTTCGATCGGGTCTTAAAATCTTAACACTTATAATAATTATATCTTATGCCTATTTTATTCAGAATGTGTAAAACGTTTAAAATATGCTCAATTCTAATGCTGGTGAGCTGTTGAAAGGCAGAAGAAAGCATAGCAAGCAGCGCAAGAGATATACGGGCATACTGCGTGCCACGCGAGTATCGTTACCAGAGTAAGTCGCCATTTGATGACTAAGTCGCCACTTCTTAAGTTACCAGACTAAGTCGCCACTTCTCTCATTTAAGGTAGATCATTTGACTGCCTGTTCCTTTTCAAAGTTATATATATTTTAGGAACAAATGAGAACAAATCTCATAGTCTCACTAAACCTCTAAAAATTATTAATAAATTATTCGATTTTTGCGAATCGAAGTTGAAAAAACACTGCTCCAATGAACGTGCTTCATTATTTCCTCCCCTACTCACTTGAAAATATTATTACTTGAGAAAATTATCCCATACGACCATTGTAACCCAACGGAACACTTATCATGCGGACAGAATTTAAGGGCAGCGGGTTCGATTTCCACTGGTACTCGATATTTTTTTTAATGTTTCAGTTCGGTTTTCACCTAATGCCTCTTTGAAAATATCTATGGCTGATTGGAAATGATTGACACATATCAATAAATCCACTTCTTCAACTTTCTGTAGACTCGGGAATCTGATATTACAGGATTATCCTCTTGTGATGCTGAGCTCCAGCTATCTCTCCGTCGTTTCGGGGGTCTCCCTGGCGGACGCCGTTCATCCGGTACCCCATGCAGAGCTATGTATGGAATTCTAGTGAAATTCATTCTCTGTACATGTTGGTACCAGTATCGTCGACGCTGTTACCAGTATCGTCCCCATCTGAACACATCTCGGACCTCACAGACCTCTCAGATTGTGATGTTCCTTATACGATCACGCAAAGTATTCCCAGCAATAGCACGTAGAGTTCTCATTTCTGTTGTCCTTACTTTTGGTCTTGACAGTTTTCGCCCTCGCTTCGATGCCATATGCGAGGATAGGTCGCACACAGGTCTTTTAAATGCGTACCTTGCTATCTGTTATTCTTCTTCTTCCCAGTGTCATGTCAGGTCCCCCCCAACGTTGAATATCACCTGAGAGTAGACATCTTTGTCCCCGGCAGCCCGAAAAAGATCTCCAACGCCCCTTATGTCAGTCCAATCACGTATATTGCGGAGCCAGGAGATTTGCCTCCTGCCAACACCTCTTCGGCCTTCTATTTTGCCGTAGATGATCAGGTGCAGTAATTTGTACTTTGTTCCTCTAACTACATGACCAAGTAGGACACCTTTCGGATTTTAATATTATAGCTATATAATATGTTTTTAGTTATCTGTTCTCACATCTTTATTCCTCGCCAGGTTATGATATATATAATCAAAGGTAATCAATACAATAAAAAAATATTGGTTCGAATCCCAATTCGATCCACTTATTATTAGGTTAAAAAAAAGAATATAAACAATTTACACAATATACGTACACACCATCCCGCCGTTTCCCTATCGAGGTAGACAGAGAGGAAAGAGTTTATCCTATCACGATATACATATTTTGCCTATTTTCTATCCACACGCCTTCTCATACAACTCCTACGATTTCTCTATCTTTTTACATTTTCTTCTTTCAAAATAACATTCACTACCAAGCCTTCCACTCATATTTGCAGTCAATTCATTTTGCTTTCTTGAATCATTCGTTATACATGTACAAACCATCTCAGAGTTCTCTTCATGATCAGCCTTTAGTGTACATTTATCCCTTGATAAGTTTGCTGCAGTTTTCTTACCAAATATGATTTTTTTAACATATGCAGGAAATACCTTATCTAATGTCACTATCTTCATATCCTTACACTATTTTTTTTAGTAATATATCTATCAATAATAGCGGGTTCGAATCCCGAATTAGAGCGCTCTTGAGGAGAGTCTGCTCTCTTATCAGCGCTATACAAATTTTCCTTTCATTATTATGACTATCCCTAATCACTCCATTCCGTATTCTGTCATACATTATCACCCTGTGTATTATTCTCAGTACACCCATTTCCACTTCATCTATTACATCATTTATTTGACTCCTGTCAGTCTTTTTCCACGTCCACGTTAAAACCAGTTAGGTTACACGTTAGCATTTTTAATTTGTCTTCATCACAGGGGCAAATATGAAAAATAAACAGTATTTACATAGTTCTATGCGTTATTTATTTAGTGACGATTGTTTCGTCATGCGATGGGCTTGTCAAACATATGTTTGAGCTTATTCACATTTAGTATATATTTACGAAAAAGGATACAGTATTGCAAAGTATTTCACAAACAATAATAATTCATTATTCGAGTTATTTATTTATTGAAAAAATTACAATTCGTAGCAACATTGTATTGTATTAAACTTTCGTTGTATACAGTAAAACCTGGTGGGATTTTTGTCATATGGCAATCTCTTCCAACTAACCAGAAATATAGGAAGATACCTTAAGTGAAAACCAGACTGGAATCCTTGTTTAAAAAAATTGAGTTCCAGCGGGATTTGAATTAGCAAACTCCGAGCTGGGAAACAGGCGTCTTACCAACTAGGACATGGAGGTCGTTATTTACTAAAGAAAATATACAACATCATGAACTTCAAAAAATCAATATATACGACGCTTAAAATCTCTAATATATAGTACCCCACTTGAAGAAAAAAAGTAATCCAAGAAAATTCAAAGTTAAATTATAAGAAAATTCAAAGTTAAATTATAGACAATCCAAGAAAATTCAAATTTAAATTACAGGCAATCCAAGAAAATTCAAAGTTAAATTATATTTAAAAAATAAGACAAAATTAAAGACAGGCATATACTCGTATTTCCGTGTCTGGACCATCAATCATCAACTATGGCACATGTTTCCAGTAGGAAGCAACAGAGATCGCCCTATCATTCGCATTAATCAGGTCCTGTCCAGAGCATGTAGTCCCGATGTTCGGACAAATTAGCGTGTGTTGTGAATCATGTAAATTTCCACAATCATATTCAGTACTAGTTTCGTTCATGAAACCATTTCTCTGCATGTTCCAATTGCATATACGAGTATATACCACTACTCAGAGGCTATTCAGTGCTCTCCAGCTAGGTCAAGGCAGTTGGTATCAAGGTGCCATGTTTTCCAAAAATTACAGTAGAAAAACCATTCTCCCAGTCAGCATCTAAAATTGAGGAAATGGCAAGAAAGGACCCTCCAGAGTTCTCAAAGTTCAGAAGTTTTAAAATCAGACGTGAACTTCCCTATTTTTTGCATTTTGACGATTAATAACGTTGTTAGCAAATTGTTATTGTCGCATTGAATGGTAAAAGGTTCTGTGTGTGTATAAGTTATCTTAGGTTTAAGGGATTAGTTTTTAAGGAAGTTACAGGAAGAAGGGTTCGTTGGTTCGTTTGTGTATTAATTTGTATGGTACCTTTCAACGCATCCAAATTAGTGATTCGGACATATAAAAGAACGTGTCTGGAAAACACCATTATATTCGGCCACGTTCATCGATCCTTTGGACTTAGGACACTTGAGTAGACACTGAACTCTCGGATCGTCATTGCACATGATGGAAATATTATCCCGAATGTGAATGAAGTCACCTTCAAATGTACTTGAATATCACTTGTGCAATATGCAATTTTCGTTATGTCACGCCTTCAAGTGATTTTTTTTAAAGAAGGTGGCTCACTAAGTACTATGCGTATCCAGAAAGTAAGTGTACTGAGGCTCTCACGACCGGATGGATTTTATTTTCGACATGTTGGCTACACTTCCGTGTAGCCTGACCCTTCCCCTCCGCAACGAGACTGGTTTGAGGTC
Organism: Odontocerum albicorne; assembly: GCA_949825065.1. Lineage (NCBI taxonomy): Eukaryota > Metazoa > Arthropoda > Insecta > Trichoptera > Odontoceridae > Odontocerum > Odontocerum albicorne. The sequence continues at coordinate 10,419,882 of OX463857.1, forward strand.
AGTACGTTGAGAAGTGTCGACGCGACAACACGTTTCATGAAAAATGTCAATCCAATCTACCGCCAAGTGCGAAATACGCGGCGTCATCCGTTATCTCGTTTGGAAGGGAAAACCTCCGGTTGAGGTTTATAATGAGGTGAAAACTGCATATGATGATAAAGCTATGAATCGTTCGAGTGTGTACAAGTGGTGTCGCGAGTTTAAAAACGGTCACGTCACACCTCTTCACCCTCCGCGAAAAAGTTCAAAACCACAATTTCAGCCAAGAAAATCATGGCATCCGTATTTCGGGACTGTCAAGGCATAATTTTAATTGAATATATGCCTCAAGGGGAGACCATCAACTCTGCAAGATACTGTGAGACCCTAAAAAAATTGCGGAGGGCGATTCAGAACAAGAGGAGAGGCATGCTGACAAAGGGAGTCTGCCTACTGCACGACAATGCCAGACCACACACGGCCAACGCCACGAAGGAACTGCTCGCCTCATTTAAATGGGATGTCCTGAACCATCCTGCGCATTCCCCTGACCTAGCACCTTCATATTACTATCTCTTTACCTCCCTGAAGCTGCACATGGGTGGAAAAAGGTTTTCAACCGACGAGGAGGTAAAGGAGGAGGTGGAGAAGTGGACGGAGGGGTTGGCGGGAAACTACTTCGAGGAAGACATCAAAAAGTTGATACCCCGCTTCACCACCAGCATTGAGAGGGATGGCGACTATGTCGAAAAATAGCTTACATATGTACTACGGTACCCACGTAATTTTTTTGTTTAAATAAAAAAAAAATTAACCTACAAAAATTCAGTACACTTACTTTCTGGATATGCCTCGTAATTAGTATTCGACGTTTTTTTTTTTAAATTAAATTTCACGAATAATTCAATTCCCACCCCGGGGTTGTACAGTCAGTGATGACGATGAATAAAACAATGTAGCAACCCTACAATTAAAACCGCTATGCGTACAATATATGTGAAATATAACCAGAACCACAGTCACTTTGGCAAACACGGCATAATTTATATCACAATTTGTTGACTTATAAACGGAAATTGAAAATGAAAAAAAAAAGACAAAGTTTCTGCACGAGAGGGTCTTTCGCGTGACCAAGAAGATAAAACAAGTCGTGTATCGCTGAAAGTTTCCACAGAGTATAGGCTAGGTATATTGGCTGAGTAGGTAAAGGTATATTGGCTGACAGGTATTAGCCGAGTGTGCAGGGGGCACCGTTGATTATTGAATTATATTTTGGTGCAATGCAGAAGCCTACTTCATTAACAGTGCCAGCCATGGTGCCGGAAAATTATTTCTACTGCAATATAGCGTCAAATTTATGCGCTCCTTGAAATTAAACTACACAAAATAGCCACCATTAAATTATATTATGATGGGAGAGGGTGCGATTGAAGACGTTGAAAAGTTCACATACCTGAATAGTGTCCTCATCAACAAAAATGAGATGGGCGTGGACGTCATAACAGGGATCCGAAATGGAATCAGAGCAGCAAACCGCAACTTCAATAACTATTGAGCTATAGGGAAATTGCTTGATGGTATTTATATATAATATATTTATGTAGATACATACATATCACGCTGTGTCCCTTGCGGATAAGCAGAGAGAGCAGCTCTCCAAACTTTCCTATCCAAGCACACAACTTTCGCTTCCTCAACATTCACACTTTTCGTCATGCACAATATTCTTTTGTTCATACTCCTCACTTTACCTTGTTTCAAAATCTGGTCCATTAGGGCCAGCCAAATGACAATGAAGAGAAAACAAGTGAAACGTCAAATGAAAGAAATTATACTCTATGCTGCTGCGATATGACAGGAAACGCTAGTGCAATGGACAGGGCATATATTTAATGATGATTATTGAGATTTTTATAAATATTTTTTTGCGATTTAATTTTATATTCATCGTTTCTATTATGGTTGGTATTATTTTCTTTTGCTCTGAGAGATCGTTAGAGGTAAAACATTTATTTTTTTAACGTAAATAAATAAATTTTTATTGTTTTCGTTATTATTAAAATTTCCATGCAATCAATAAAGTTTTAAAACTATTTATATAAACTCACAAACAATACGCTCTTTAAGTAATGTGGTATTACGAACAACACTACGCAAAGCATCTAATTAAAAAGTTTGTGTAAGATCAGTTTTTTTTTATAAAATAGTATTTTTCCAACTGGTCGCATAAATCACAAACCCGGCCCTGCTAACGGTAGGTACACAATCGAGTAAGCTCGAAAACTTTTATATGAGCCTAACAAAGCCTATAAAAACAAAGTTTTCACTTTAAGAATTTTGACATTGAAACTGTTCAATTCTTTTGAAAAGTTTCCCTCTAAGTCATTATGCCACCCTGCATTGCAGCAGAGAATTTTTATAATAAAACCCTCATCAGTTACCTAATATTAAAATTACATTTCTTATTTTTCTTTCTCTTATGTTAGAGCTGTAGTCTGTTATCATAAGGACTGCATTTGTTAACACGTTCCGCGCCGCGTAGGTCACCGGTGACCTACCATGTTTTTGACCAGGGCGCCACATAGGTCACCGGTGACCTACGTGTTTTTTTTTATAAACAGTCCCAGTGCGCCAGCGGTCACATTTACTACGAATTTTAACATTGAATGTGACCTATACGGCGCCCCTGAATATAATGCACATAAAAACTTCCAAAATTTTGTTTGAAAATGCAATTATTTTTAATAAACCTCCAGGTGTATGAAAAATAATATAACGGTTTATTTTTTTCAAGGATAAACTAGCCTCTACAATTAGGCTAGGGGGTATAGAAGAGATTCCAGGGATAACATAATGAATGGGACCATCCATTTGTCCCACTCTGGAAATTTATGAGGGTGCATTGTCTATGCAACATTGTGACCCTTTTTTTTGGAGCTATTGTCTCAGTAATCATAAGAGATTATTATGTTATGGCGTAACACTATAACATATTACATAAATAAATAAAAAATATAATAAGTAATAAATTAGGCATGCTACAATTTGTTTCGACTACAAAAGTTTATGTTGTATATACATGTATTACCGTACGACGCCGCGTAGGTCACCGGTGACCTACGCTCACAATATCACCTAAAATCAGTTTATTTTTAAAAATTAATCATTATTTATGAAGCCTATATATGTATACATAATATAAACTATAATTTGTTTAGTGGCGCACGTACTTATCGGCACGGAACGTGTTAATATGTTGACTCCCAGCTATCCTTTCATCTTTTTGGAGGTTTTCTAAGGGACTGTTGCAAGTGGGTATTACATGGAACTCTTGTGGAACGAACATACACTAGCAGAATGTTGTAGTTAGTATCTCTGATAACCAGAGGTAGCAGAAACTAAAATGGTCTTAATATTTCTTTACTAATATTGAATACGTTTTTATACACTTATTTATGCGATGTCATAGCTGGAAAAGATATAGAAGAGCAGAACTGTCACCATCACGACATAAATGCGCCTAGTTAAGTCTTCGCAATATTTATGTATGGTGCGGAGACTTGGACTATGAAAGCAAGCGAGAGACGTAAAATAGACGAATTTGAAATGTGGTGCTGGAGAAGAATGCTACGAATCCCATGAACAGCAAGGCGAACTGACGTCTCCATTCTCGAAGAACTAAGAATCGCCGACAGATTGTCGACAATATGCCTTCGAAGAGTCTTTGGGCACGCTACTCGTGGCCATGGAGAGGTTTGTGGTTACTGGAGGCGTAGAAGGACGACATACAAGAAGAAGAATTCCAATATGTTGGACTGACCAAGTGAAAGACGCTACTGAACTACCCTTAACAACTGCCCTTCGAGCCGCGAAATGCAGCGATGGACCGAGACGAGTCGTTAGAGGTTATGATGATAGTTTTATTGACTTTACTCAACATCTCTAAATGTAAGCTCATGACTTTTTCAAGAGCTGAGACCCAGCAGTAATTAGATACTTAATCGATGATCAGTCCATCGTGCATGTCGACATTATCAAAGACCTTCGGCCATGGATTTATCCAACATTTCTTTAATGGACCTGCTTGGATATTACTACTTAAGCGTTAGAAGATATCTATGTTATGCAGATGTTTACACATATAACATACAAATTGCTAACAGCAAATATAACAAACCCTTAAATTTTTGTTTAATGTACCGGACAATTATTTACGCCATCGTGAATTAAGATTGTTTTCGGTGCCGTATTCAGGAACTGAGCTGTTAAGAGCGTCACCACTTGCACACGGAATGACATTGTTGAATAAATTTTCTGATATAGACATCTCCCACATCTCGGTGAATAAATTGAGAATTTAACTCCTCAATAAACTTTATAGCTACGAGTATAACCAAGTCGCTTCACAGGCTGTGAGGTGCTTGGCCGCGCGGTAACGCACTGGACTTCCGTGCGGAAGGTCGTTGGTTCGAACCCCGCGCCGTGCTACTCCCCTCGAATGGCACAGGTATTTTTTCCGCATAATATTCGAGGGTATAAGGATACTTATCATCATCATTGTCAACCAGGGTCAATGAATGGATGAAGGTCTCCCCAAGTTGTCTCCCCAAGTTGACTCCAAATAGTTCGGTTTTTTGGTCGTCGATGCCATGTGATGCTGCCATGCTTCCTGATTTCATCTATCAAGCGTACCTTCGGTCTTCTTCTGGGCCTCTTTATGCCTCTTGGGTACCATTGGATTATTTCGGATATCCATTGGGAGTCTGACATTCTGACTATGTGTCCTGCCCATTGCCATTTCATTCTTTTGCACACCTTTATAACGTCTTCTACCTTTGTTATATTGCGAATCCAGGTACTTATGATTTCGGTTATACCTATTCTTCGTGCGCTGCGATCGTCTCACTTCAGCGTGTCATCCGATCCAGTACAGCGGCGACATGGTAGCATGAGTAACTGCTTATGTTGTCATTGTGCTACATTTAGACTTAATATTTTTTTCTTGTTATTTGATGTAATCGGGTTAATTAATCTGTATCAAATGTGAAATAAAATAAATGATGATGATGGCCTCACACATGATTTATAAATTTAACCTTAATGGATATCCTAATGTATTTGTTATTCCAAACAACATATTCTCTGCCGAGAATATGTTGTTTGGAATAATCCGGATGCCTCCGGAGACAGTTGATTGGTGTAAAATATGATTTATTCTTGGATAAGGATATATACATGCCATCACGCCGTTTCCCTATCAGGACAGGCAGAGAGGAGAGAATGTTTCACTTTCCTATCGCGACACACAAACTTTCGCCTCTTCTACATTTATTTAATATATTTATTATTTAATATATATTTATTTATTTAATATATTTATTTAACACTTTTATTGCAAATACAATCTGGCGGGATTATTGCCTGACGGCAATCTCTTCCAACCAACCAGTCAAAAATAAATTAAGCAAGTTACGTGGTCGCATAAATCATTCAAATGGCTATCTATCCCCACGAAATCCATAAACACATATCACCCGACAATCACCCGAACATTATTTTTCATATAAAGTGAGATATCATCAATCAAAAGGAAAGGAACGGATGGTAGAGAGGAAAGGAAAATAAAAATCAGGAATGAAACACATTATTTTACTGACTAGAAATTAAGAGTTTTTCAGTCGCTTCTTAAAGCATGCTAAGGACGGAGCGAGTCTTATATTAGTTTGTTACTGATTCCAGAGTCTCACTGCATGGACAGTTAAGGACGACGTAAAAAAAGAGGAGCGGTGAACTGGAAAGGCCACCTTATACGTTTTCTCTGATTTTTTACATTTTCTTCTTTCAAAATATCATACACTCGATTCAACCATACTATACATTCCTTGGTCTTCCTCTACTACGTCTTCTAGTCACAATTGCACTATATATCTGTTTTGTTAGTACATTCATGCATTCCAAATGCTCAAACCATCTCAGCGTGTTATTCATCTTACTTAACACATCAGCCTTAAGTTCACATTCATCCCTTATCACTTCATTCCGTATTCTGTCATACATTGACACTCCATGTATTCTTCTCAGTATACTTATTTCTACAGCATTCATTCGGCTCATAACAGTATTTTTCCACATCCACGTTTTACTCACATTCATCAAAGTTGGCACCAAAATACTATTGTGGAATATCATCTCAGCAAATTTTGACACTGTGAACCACCAGTCCTTTTTATTTAAAGTTACTCTTTTCGAAGGTTGGCGATCTCCATAGCTATTTTAACCTTTGAGGTATCCCGAAGTAAATAAACAACTGCTGAAGGTGGCGATATACAATCACGCCGTTTTCTTGTCGAGGTAAACAGAAAAGACATGCACCAAACTTTTCGATAACAGCCTCCACCTTTTGCCTTTTCATTCATACACATTTTTAGGCAACAGTTTAGATTTCCATGACTTCTTGAAATCTTTTAAAATTTTATTAACTTCATTTCTTGGCTTTTCTTTTTTACTGTTCCTACTTATTTTTTCATTATACTTTTATCTTGACAATCTTTCGTCACCAATTCATGCTCAGTAATAATAATAATAGACAATTTATAAAGCGCCGTTTAGAAACCAAACTCTCCTTAAGGTTACTCTAACTCGGGAGTTGAAACCACTATTATTAGCAGATTAGAAATATTACAAAATAAATATACATAAGATAGTCATCCAAAGAAAAATGTTGTAAACGAGACCGAGGAAGACGCCACGTCTCTTGGCTCTTCCACGGTCATCTGAAGAGCCTGATTATCAAAATCTGTCGGACGACCTCTTCATCTCTTATATTTTAAACTTGTGTCACCGGATTTGAAACGATTAAACTATTTATTTTCACCGATCGTTCCTTCACCAAAGAGTTCGTAGAAATCGCGAAATGGCCGTGCTGCAGTCTGTCCTTTTTCGAAGTGATAAAGCATATTATAACGAATATGAAGCTGGTTATCGACACACATTTTTATTACCCAAATAATACGGACTGTATTAAAAAAATTAAACAAAACGACAATTTTGACCGATTTAAAATACATCGGTAAAACGATCGTTAATTATGCACCAATCTTATATAAGGTTATCACTCTGTTTTATATCATGCCCATGTAAACGTATATAAGGTTATCACTCTGTTTTATATCATGCCCATGTAAACGTATATAAGGTTATCACTCTGTTTTATATCATGCCCATGTAAACGTATATAAGGTAATCACTCTGTTTTATATCATGCCCATGTAAACGTATATAATATCTCAGGAACTTTTTTAATTATGCACCAATCTTATATAAGGTAATCACTCTGTTTTATATCATGCCCATGTAAACGTATATAATATCTCAGGAACTTTTTTAATTATGCACCAATCTTATATAAGGTAATCACTCTGTTTTATATCATGCCCATGTAAACGTATATAATATCTCAGGAACTTTTTTAATTATGCACCAATCTTATATAAGGTAATCACTCTGTTTTATATCATGCCCATGTAAACGTATATAATATCTCAGGAACTTTTTTAATTATGCACCAATCTTATATAAGGTAATCACTCTGTTTTATATCATGCCCATGTAAACGTATATAATATCTCAGGAACTTTTTTAATTATGCACCAATCTTATATAAGGTAATCACTCTGTTTTATATCATGCCCATGTAAACGTATATAATATCTCAGGAACTTTTTTAATTATGCACCAATCTTATATAAGGTTATCACTCTGTTTTATATCATGCCCATGTAAACGTATATAATATCTCAGGAACTTTTTTAATTATGCACCAATCTTATATAAGGTAATCACTCTGTTTTATATCATGCCCATGTAAATGTATATAATATCTCAGGAACTTTTTTAATTATGCACCAATCTTATATAAGGTTATCACTCTGTTTTATATCATGCCCATGTAAACGTATATAATATCTCAGGAACTTTTTTAATTATGCACCAATCTTATATAAGGTAATCACTCTGTTTTATATCATGCCCATGTAAACGTATATAATATCTCAGGAACTTTTTTAATTATGCACCAATCTTATATAAGGTAATCACTCTGTTTTATATCATGCCCATGTAAACGTATATAATATCTCAGGAACTTTTTTAACTATGCACCAATCTTATATAAGGTAATCACTCTGTTTTATATCATGCCCATGTAAACGTATATAATATCTCAGGAACTTTTTTAATTATGCACCAATCTTATATAAGGTAATCACTCTGTTTTATATCATGCCCATGTAAACGTATATAATATCTCAGGAACTTTTTTAATTATGCACCAATCTTATATAAGGTAATCACTCTGTTTTATATCATGCCCATGTAAACGTATATAATATCTCAGGAACTTTTTTTCTATTTTCTATTATTTTGCCAGTTTCCATTTCGCTGATTGATGCATTAAAAACACACGTTCGTTGTATACAGTACAACCTGGTGGGTCTATTGCCATGTGACAATCTCTTCCAACCAGCCAGAAAGATGTTAAAGAGGTCTTAAGTGAAATCCAGTCTGGAATCCTTTTTTTTTAATCTGAATTCCAACCTGCAACCTCCGGGTTGGGAGACAGGCGTCTCGCCAACTAACATAGGCCTCGGAGGTCGTGCTGGTTTTGTGCTCCTAAATATTTAAAATAACATAAAATTTGGAAAATTCCACGCTTTTTTTCATCACATACATCAGTCATTTTTTTATCACATCTATCAGTCATTTTTTATCACATCTATAAATATTTATTTATCACATCTATCAGTCATTTTTTTATCACATCTATCAGTCATTTTTTTATCACGTCTATCAGTCTGTAGTTCATCAAATAATGTCACAAATTTCAAAAGACTTACAAAATACTCATGGGTACTGGATCGCTTTGAATTAGCTCATTATTCGATACGCAACGTTTGGCAGTAGGGTACTCGTAAGGTAGCGAGCTAATTTTATCCCAGGACCGGGAGTACGGGGCCGATACAAAGAGCCGACTTAAAGGTCAATGGGTTTACTCAAATGCCACTGGTTTGATAAAGTCCATGGTCAAAAGTCCAGGGGTCTTGAAAACATAATGGAATTCAATTCAATTTCACCACCCCCAACATTGTTACGGGGCAAAAAATAAATCTCCATCCAGCGCGATTTACAGTAGAAGGTCGAAGACTTAGTTAATTTTTTTATCCACTTTGCACGAATTTCTCATGTTACACAAAGAGGATCTGCTTCTAGAGTTAGCTTATTTGTTAGGAAGAATATCAGCCAGGATTCTTCTCATACGGCCCCACCGAAAATATATTCACAGTTTCATTCGTTGGTTCAATATCTCTATACCACGCGTGACTGAGTGTTTAGCCATGATATTCGTCCTGTAAGTTGGTATGTAGAACAGAGGGTGATTCCTTGCACGGCTATATTTATTGGTTACATATAAACTTAGTGCTTCTAGAATCGCGGGACAGTTAAAGCAACCTTGGAAAACCTTTATTAGGAATATCGCAATGGATTCTTGCCTTCTTGTTTCGAGGCTTCTATAGTTACACACCGTGAGAAGTTCGGCATGGTGAGCATATTTTGGGTAATCGCCGTTTGTCCTGTACCATATAGACATGAGTATTTTTTTGTATTTGTTCTATATTGTTTTTATATTTGAGCCTATGAGGAGCCCAACCTACAGATGCATATTCTAATTTGGTTCTTATTAGATAATTTTATACGTTTCGAAGGATATCGGTAATGTGACGAAGAATGAATTGCCCAAAGGAACGGTGACTGCACACCTGAATTTGAAACGAATTATAGACGGATGGTGGATTCTTCGATTGGGTGTCCACTTTTTTTGTTTACTCAGGGGTAATTTAGTTAACTCGTCCGTCCTGAACAGTCTTGGTTCATATGTTCCGGGTAATTATTTGAAACAACGCACTCATAGATTATTCTATCAACCTATAAATCGAACCTTCCTTTGGAGATGCCGGTAGGTAGAGCAATCACACTTTTTAGCCGTGTGTCCTCATATAGACGTGTTTCATGTGTCACTTAGCTCCTTCAGGAAAAATCTCTTAAATTTAGTGTAATACTTGAAATAATTAAATAAAATATATGTTATCTAATATGCTACATTTATGTTACCTAACATTACATTTTATCATAGTGTTTTAGTGTAACATATACATTTTTACAATTGTTTTTATTAAATAAGTCTTAAAATGTTGATTTGTTATACGTTTTTTGTACTTGTTATGTTTGGTCCTTGTACGAATTAGGGAAACCTGTAATGTGCAAAGGTCGTCATCACGTACACCCGTCATAACGAGCACCCAAAAGAAGTTAGACATATCCTATTGCATATCTGGCAAGGGGCTTCAGGTTTGGTAGACATATCCTATTGCATATCGATTGTGATAGACATATCCTATTGCATATCTGACAAGGGGCTTCAGGTTTGGTAGACATATCCTATTGCGTAGCTGACAAGGGGCTTCAGGTTTGGTAGACATATCCTATTGCATATCTGACAAGGGGCTTCAGGTTTGGTAGACATATCCTATTGCATAGCTGACAAGGGGCTTCAGGTTTGGTAGACATATCCTATTGCATATCTGACAAGGGGCTTCAGGTTTGGTAGACATATCCTATTGCATAGCTGACAAGGGGCTTCAGGTTTGGTAGACATATCCTATTGCATACCTGACAAGGGGCTTCAGGTTTGGTAGACATATCCTATTGCATAGCTGACAAGGGGCTTCAGGTTTGGTAGACATATCCTATTGCATATCGATTGTGATAGACATATCCTATTGCATATCTGGCAAGGGGCTTCGATTGTGATAGACATATCGATGTGACAGATATATTCGATAGACATATTCGATTGTGATAGACATAGTCGATGTGATAGACATATTCGATGTGATAAACATATAGACATATTCGATAGACATATCGATATAGACATATTCGATAGACATATCGACATATTCGATTTGATAGACATATTCGATGTGATAGACATATCGATGTGATAAACATATCGACGATTGTGATAGACATATCCTATTGCATATATGGCAAAGGGCTCCAGATTTCAGTTCAAGACGTCACGGCAGCCTATTGGGTCAAATATTACAAACGCCGCTAAGCTCCTTTCTAAAATTAGAGATTTTATATTCATCGCAGTGCCACAAAATTTAGCAATTATCGGCATTTAACAAAAGACCACCAATACGTTTTATATGTCCAAGTCATTGAACCCATCCCTCGTTTAGTTGACACGCGCGCCACGGCACACCGTTGTGGCAGAAAGGAGGGAGCGACCTCTAAGCAGGCAGACGTGCGCCATCCCCAATATTAAATTATGTTGACGCGATGGAAATGCTATTAAAGTCTTCGTTATATGTTTAAATAACCACAAAATATCGGTGACGTCACGATCGATATAATCTGGGGACGGTGTAATCAGGGTTGTCGAGAGTTGAAATTGATTTATGTTTTGTAATTTGTTTAGTCAAACACTCTTTATTCCACTTAATGTAACGGTATAACCCTACCGGTTTCAAGGTTTTCACCTCATCATCGGGGGAGCACAAACAAGACTCTCATCCTGATGATGGTGTGAAAACCTTGAAACCGGTAGGGTTATACCGTTACATAAAGTAGAATAAACAGTGTTTGACTTAACAAATTACAATGTATTTATGATAAACCTCCACAGTGTTAATACCTCAACTATAAATAATATTTTTATTATTTTGTGTACTGGTTATAATACATTGTATATCTAATGGGACTACTGCTATACAATTGAGGTGCATAGCCGCGCAGTAACGCACTGGACTTCCATGCGGAAGGTCGCCAGTTCGAACCCCGCGTAGACATTTTTCCACCTAGTATAAGGATATTTATTTATTTAACACTTTTATTGCAAATACAATCAGGCGGGTTTATTGCCAGGCGGAAATCTCTTCCAACCAAACAGACAAAAGTAAATTAAGCAAGTTACGAGGTCGCATAAATCATTTAAATGACTATCCATCCCCACGAAATCCATAAACACATACGTGAGCATATGCCCACGAACCCCACAAAGACGTACAATCACCCGAACATTATTTTTCATATAAAGTGAGATATCATCAATCAAAAGGAAAGGAACGGATGGTGGAGAGGAAAGGAAAAGAAAAATCAGGAATGAAACACGTATTTTTACTGACTAGAAATTAAGAGTTTTTTCAGTCGCTTCTTAAAGCATGCCAAGGACGGAGCGAGTCTTTTATTGGTTTGTAACTGATTCCAGAGTCTCACTGCATGGACAGTAAAGGACGACGTAAAAAAAGAGGAGTGGTGAACTGGAAAGGCCAATAAACAATATCTGTTTGAGCGTAGCGCTAATCCATGATTGGAAAGACGTTGAAAATTTTCGGCAAAATAAGAGGGGGTGGCGGAACAGTTAAGGATATTATACAATAGATACAGTATGTGAATTTGATACCTATGACATCGGTTATTCTTGAAAAAAAAAACATGCCAGTGTGCTCCGATCATCTCACTTCAGGTGTGCCATCGGATCAAATATATTGGTGTGGTCGGTGAGCTTGCTGGTGTACAACGGCTCACTTAAAAAAAACTTCACGGCACAGCCTCGCTTTCCAACTGAATTGACGTTGGAATGGCGAAGGGATCCTTGATTAAGAAGCCCAACAATGACAACGATGAAAGAGGCAAAATATGTGTGTTGAGATAGGAAAGTCTTGCGCTCTATCCTCTCTATCTACTCTGACAGGAAAATGGCGTGATGGTTTATATGTATGTAAATCAACTGTCTTAGAACAGGCAATTACAGGCCTAGTGAGACGACTTATATGGACCGTTTGTCTTATGTAATTTTTTAAATTTAAAAAATGCTATAAAATTATAACTATATTATTTCTCTTATTTAGACAAGCCCTCTGTGATGGATTTCAAAGTGAGGTGGTAGTTCTATTACTCCGTGAATAGAATACACTCGTACCTCGCTTTACGGACGCTCTTTTAACGGAATAGAAAAAAACAATCAACAAACTCGCTTTACGAAAAAAAAATTGATATACAGAATATTTTCATATTAGAATTCAAATACAAATTTGCGCAAAATGAATTACAATCAACTATTAAGCGACACGGTAGACAAACAAAAGTTTTCTCGAGAAATTAACACTGATTAAATAAGTCAATGCTTTTTCACATTTTGGAAGAAAAATTTCAAATCCTACTTGAAAAATTACCCCAATGAAGAGAAAAACTCTAAAGTTTCTTGAAAAATTAATGAGATTATAATATTGTTGAACTTCAACATTTTTTTTACAAATATTTCGAAAAGTTTTGAGAGAAACAAAGTCAACGAAAAGATAACGATAAAAAAATCAACAAGAGTCATGCCGTGGCAACGGATTTATTGTACGGACAAACAAAAACACTCTATAAGAGAACTGTTACTAAGAAAAGGCATTAAGCCTGTCAAAAGTTTCTTGAAAAATTAATGAGATTATAATATTGTTGAACTTCAACATTTTTTTTACAAATATTTCGAAAAGTTTTGAGAGAAACAAAGTCAACAAAAGATAACGATAAAAAAATCAACAAGAGTCATGCCGTGGCAACGGATTTATTGTACGGACAAAAACAAAAATACTCTCTAAGAGAACTGTTACTAAGAAAAGGCATTAAGTCTGTCACCAAATACTCGTATGTATTCGTTTTCTCTGTTCTCTGTTACATTTCAGAATACACTTTTCTCAAACATTCCAGTGATTGTTTTTCTTCATGGAACACATCATGCACGTTTAATGTGGGCTTTTGACTATAACCTCACTTTATCTTTTCCTTTTCTTTGTTTCAGTCCCCCCCTAACGAGAACAAGTGGCGCAGCACGATAGAGCAGTACATGTCACAACACGAGCTGGCGCTGTCTTCCAGTGGTAGTGGGGCGGGCGGAGCGCAAGGGCATTCGGGGGCGCAGGGCAGGGTGTGGTCTCTACCCGGCTGCACACTCTTCGCTGTATCCCTCATCACCACACTGGGTTAGTACTGAATCGTTATATTAATCATTCTTTCCATATGACCTCACCAGTGTCTTCTGCAGTTTCTACCCCATCTCACAATATCTTCCACTTTGTCAGCAAACACTGTGGCTCGAGGAGTAGATGATATTGCAGAAAATATATTAACTCATTGTCTGACAAAAATCGACACTTGGAGTGGTTCTCTTTGGCCCTTGATGAGTCGACAGATGTTTCAGATACTGCAATTTCATTATGTATGTCAGTTATTGTGTTTCTTAATTGGTTGTTAAATAAAAACATCTGATTATTATTTTGTATGATTTACTTACGTTGTAAATTTTACATTGTAATCAAAATAAACTATGACGGGCCGGATACCAGGCATATCCGGACCGCTACCGCGGACCGGATTGGTGGTGCTCGTGGGCCGGTGTTGGAAGGCGTGTGCGTGGAAGATCAAGGAAAATATGGTTAGATCAAGTGAATGATATTCTAAATTAAGAAAACGTAGAAAGTCAGAGAAATTATTAAAGTTGTATGAGAGATGTATGAATGTGGAGGAGACAAAGATGTGTTTCGAGATAGGAAAGTCTGGCGCTTTGTTCTCTCTACTGATGTGATCTCTCTGTTATGTTTTGTATGTATGTATTTTTATTACTATTTCTACAGAATATTTTACAGGGTATAAGATAAAGGAAAAGCAGCTGACAGTTGGAGAAGTAAATATTGAAAGCAAAATAAAATAAGGCTTCCCCCAATTGGCTTATTGTAATTCTAAGTCCAGCTGTAATCTTTATTTTGATACTGGCACATGTATTATTATTTTACTCTGTAGACAGATTGCTAAATATGGATTGCAATTACTGAACTCTCCCTTTCCATACCCTCTTTCTAGAGTCATATCATTGTTATTATATCTAAATAACGAAATGGAACAAAAAGGAACTGCAAACCTTAACGAAGTCTTAAACTGTCAAATAAACAGACTAAAAATCTTATGCATACATATATACCATCATGGTGTTTCCCTGTCGGGGTTGGCAGAGAAAATACAGAGCCAGACTTTCCTATCTCGACACACATTTTTCTCCATTTATTTTACTAAACAATCATTTGTACATTATAGGTTTTCCTAATTCATACAGTGTGAACAAAATACATAAAACAAATAAAATTCAGTTTGAGAAAAAACAAGAATAATAATCATCACGATAAACAATAAAAAAATACATTTTAGAAATGTAAATTAAATTAAATTAATATCTTGTTACATAAGAGTTGACAAGTTTAATAAAATTATATTTAAAAACAATCAACAATATTGAGATATAAGAAAAAGATATGTCTCGTTGATCCAAAAGAAACTTTAGATCAATGAGATGTAAGAGGCGCTTGTAGACAGAACGTTTGTCTTTCACCTGGGGGTTTTGTCTTTCGCCTGGAACGTTTGTCTTTCACCTGGCCTGAACAAAAGGATTCCAGTTTGGTATTTCACATAAAATATTTTAACACCTTTCTGGTTATGTGGAATATGTTACCACACAGCAAGGTTGTACTGAAGGCAATATAAATTTTACACAGTATATTTCAACAGGTTCAATGTATAATCTATCATCAGCAAAATCAATGTTTTGCAAGAGAGTATTTCAAAGAACAAATAGGTTTACAGTCTAAATAAAAATGTGATTGATAAAATTATTTCTTTCTCTAAATGATAATGCGTTGACACCTCATTTATTAAAGTTTTTTTCATTAAATGAGTTATGTACATTAAATTGTTCGATTTCAAAAAGTCATCTTTTCAGTGTACATTATAATACACACAATAAAACATGTATATTTTCTTTTTCTCAGGATTTGGTGCTCCGGTTCCAAGAACCTCAGAAGGCAGAGCTGTAGCTGTCATTTTCGCCGGTGTTGGAATCCCACTTCATCTCCTTCTAGTCCTCAACATCGGAATGGTCATTGCGGTCAAGTTACAGACATTTGCAAATAGAAAAAGAAAAACTGATGGAGAATCAGGAGATGAAAGTTCTGAAGATGTATCAAAGAATGAAGATAGATTCATAGAAATCGCCGCAAGCAATGGAATCATTCCGAATAAACACAGAAGAAGCGGAAGTGAACCGATAGGAAGACAAGCAATAAGCAATATAACTAGAGAAGTCAATTTCATGAAGGCTGACACGAATGAAGCTAAATATTTTCACATATCAGACATTGAAGACAGAAATAGTGCGGAGTTTTTACCAAATAAGAAAAAAGAATCGCGCTACGATATTTGTCATTTTAAAAGCTTAGAAAAATTAAACAAGGATGATAGAAAGATATACAAGGACATCGGCAGTCAACCAAATACAATACCAGCTTGGTTGAAATGGCTACCATTTATGGGTATTGGAATTTACTACACTTTTGGTGTTTTGCTATTCGGTTTCGCAAGATATCAACCATTTTTGGAAAGCCTTATGTTTCCACTAGACTTTACTGTAGCTGGAGGTGTGGCGCATACTTCTGGATATATCAGGGTTCTTTATGCTATATATTTAGAAGGTGCTGTAGTTTTAGCAGCCTCTACCGTATCAATACTCCAGTGTTCAGCGACACAAGGTTTTACCGATGTAGGACTAAAATATGGTCTTCTGACCAACTCTAGATAATTTAGTTAGTTAAATTTTTATCTTTTATGCATTTTTATTTTTGTGTATAATTTTGCATTTGTCAGTACTGTGTGATATTAATTTCAATCAAGTTGTGATACATTGCAATTTTATTTGCAAGGCGATTAATACTTATATAATATTGTAACAGAAATATTTTTAAAATAGATATTTTTTTAAATAAAACTAAGTAGAAAATATATTTGTTTTTTTAACATATTTTCAACACTGATTTAAAAACTTATCAATAGAGCACTTCTAAAAACCAACTAAAGCTATGCAGGTCCATTCTTTTATACAATTTATTTATTTGTTTTTACACATGACAAGAAATATACACAATTTGAGAAAAAACAACAGGTAATTTGATTTGGACATATAATTTTAATAGATCTGGGTTTGTTGCCTTTCATTTGTCGTATCCCCGGTAAACTAGGCTTTTGCCTGTATCAATTTTGATTACACAAAAAAAACCCCGTTGCACGCTCTCATCAACCTGACAAACAGTGACACTCAACTACAACTGGAAACATCTTGCGAAATTCAACTCCTCACACATCATCACTCCAGAAAGACCAAAAATGTTCATCCCACAATATACCGCACACAATCATAAGAATAAAAATTAAAACAAATTTAAAACAAAAAAAAATACACAGAAACACAAATACAAAAACAACCAAAATTAAAACAACAAGAAAAATAAAGAACATAAAATCACATCACAATATGTGATGTGATTTTATGTTCCTGACGAATAATTCCTCGAATACTTTCGAAGGACAAAAATATTGATCTATTTAGATTGGTAATAAAAATATATATACAAATCATCACCATTTCCCTGTTGGGGTAGGTTCCCAGAGAGCACAGAGTACCAGATTTTACTATCTCGACACACATCCTTAGCCTCTTCTACATCCAAACACCTCATTCAACTTCTACCATTTCTCTTTCTACTTTTCCTTCTTTCAGAATGTCATTCACTTGATCCAACCATACTTTACTTGGTCTTCCTCCCACACGCCTTTCACTCACATGTGCACTATATATGGTATTTGTTTTGTTAGTCTTTCCTTATTCGTTCGTTCTACATGCCCCAAACCATCTCTTCTTCATCTTAATTAACCCTTTTAATCCCACGGGGCCGATTATCAGCTCCAACTGGTGTATGCGAAAAATCCCACGGAGCCGATCATCAGCATCAAAGTTTTCATACAAGTTTTTATGTTGACTAAAAAAAAATTTTTTTATGAAATAGTAAAGTAACTTATTATTATTTTACTCTACAGGGAGGTCTCCACAAAAAAAATAGGTTTTAAAACTAAATATTAACTGAGATAAAAAATAAAATATAAACTGTTTTTTTTTTGCCAAAAAATGCTCGGATTTTTCACACATTTTATGCAAAATATGCTGGGTTTAAAACATCAGCCTTAAGTTCACAGTCATTCCTTATCACTTCATTCCGTACATTGTCACTCCATGTATTCTTCTCAATGCACGCATTTCTACAGCATCTATTCGGCTCCTATCAGTATATTTCCATTATAGATTGGAAAACCTTTGTTTCACGGGCTGTCCCTTTTGAATATGGTCTCAGATATAGACATCTAAGTATTTTAAGTTTTCTTAGTAATGTTACTTGGTTGTTTCGGCTTGACAATTACTTCCTGTTTACTAATTTTTATTTCTTCTTACGCTTTGTATATAATTGGGTTTATCCTGTATATGTAAGCTTTATAAAATAAATAAATATGTCGATACTTACATTTTAACAGTCAAGAGTGTGCCACTCATAGAAATCACGAAACCGTAATTTTAATTTAGCGTCGATTGTGCGACGACAGTGGAAATTGGAGATTATATTTTATTGGGACAGTTTGAATTTTGTCCTTCCATATATTTCGAAGGCCCCTATCCTGTCCAATTAAATGCAAGTTAGTACATTGGGATGAACATCTGATATATATATATATATATATATTCCCAAGATCTCACCGCTGCTTGCTAAAGTTGTCTCCTGTCTCTAACCACCCACAATCACCAACCCGAATTTTACCGTTAGTTGCCGGTATGTCGGTACCAGTTCAATCATAATTCAGTATTGTTTGCGCCCCCTGATGATGAGGTGAAAACCTTGAAACCAGTAGGGTTATATCGTTATACTAAGTGGAATAAACAGTGTTTGGCTAAACAAATTAAATTATCTTTCAACTTCCACAGTGTTAACGCCTTAACTATAAGTAATATATTGATGTACATTTTTATAAATTTATATACAATATTAGATTTTTTTATATTTCACAATGTTCGCAGTTATTTTTTTTATAATTTATTTATTAGCAGCTATATATGACCTTGATAAACCCGCTGCAAGTGCAATCAGCAATTAGTCTTGACCCGCATACAAATTGTTAACTGACCTTATTTTCTATAGACAAAATCAGTTTATATTGTTTCATATATCAATGGAATAAAGATATGTTTTTCCATACTACTTACTATAAACTCTTATAACACATAAAAAATCATCATCATCATCACCCTATATTCTTCATCAATAACACATGGATGCCATAAAATACCTCCATCTGGGGTGATCCACAGCCAGGCACTTCACGTCCTCCCACATTGGACCAAAACTGTGAATACCTATTGTGACACCAGTGTATGGTGTAGAAAAGGCATCAAATTTGTCGAGTCTCTTGAGTGCATAAAAATAGCACAGGTCTTGACCACCTACAAGGTCACATCTTCAATATGTTAACCCCCAGCACCTCACCCTTATTTTGACTTCTGCATCCAAAAATGAATTGTCTCATTCGCCACATGGTCATACTATTTAACACTCATCATCTGTCTTCAAATCTGAGGAGTCCTCTATCTTGCACCTTGCAAACATGCCAATAATCAGAATAAAGTTATCAGGTAAAACAATGATTGGATCATAACTTACTGATAATGAATATTGAGAAAAACTTGTATATACGAGGGTCATCCAGAAAGTAAGGTTACAACATTTATGTAGGATTGAAAAATGCTTGTATTTAATTGAAATTCACAGGATACTTCACAAATATATTAAACTATTTTTCAACGTAATCGCCGTCGAGATCGAGACATTTCTGTAGTCGGGGCACCAGTTTTTGTATGCCAGTGTCATAGACCTCCGCCGCCAGCTCTTTCAGCCACTTCTTCACAGCTTCCTCGACCTCCTGATCGTCGGAAAATTGTTGGGGTGTAGTGACACATCCACGTATCATCCCCCGTCATGATCGAGTTCAGAAAAGCTTCTCCCTCCTGTGCAAAACGATCCAATAATTCACGTGTGGCGGTCACGCGATTTTGACGGTGCTCCGGTGTGAGGATTCTGGGTACCCATCTCGCACACAACTTCTTGTAACCAAGTTTTTTCTGATACAATATTACCAAGGAGACATTGAGAAATGTCAGGAAATTCTTCGTGAAGGTAGTCAAGCGTCACACGGCGGTCATTTCGAACTTGATCTTCAATTTTTTGCACAAATTCGTCAGAAAGCACTGCCTTGCCTCGTCATATCAGTACGGCCTTCTCTAAACAACCTAACCCACTTCGTGACATTTTGTCGACTCATTACATCACTAACATAAACTTCCACGAGCTTCCGATGGATATTCGCGGCGGTATTGTTCTGCAAAGTCAAAACCTCTCCATCGGAAGAATTTACTGTGACTGAACAAAATTGCCGACAAACACGCAGGACCAAACAAACTGACCGTTAGGATCCCCCCTACACGCCAGGTGCACCAACTTCGAAACAAAAAAATTCCCCCGGCCTCAGGAGCCCTTGTAACCTTAGTTTCTGGATGACCCTTGTATGTTTCAGGATAACTGAGGCAGGAGGTTCATGCCACACAGGCTGTTCAAGCTCTTGATGCAAATATACAATAAAAGACAAATCTTTCTCATGTACAAAATATTTGGAGACAGTGATTGATAAGTTTTTGAAACGGGACTCTTGACATTGATTATTTGACTAAGAAAATATTTTGTCAAAAATATGTTGTCTTTGTAATGCAAAATTTGGATGAAACGAAGTGTCTAAAACTATAATTGGTAGAATTAAGAGAATACGGAAACAAATTATCAAAAGTTATCTTGGAAAAGCCTTTACGATATCCAAATGAGAAACTTTTCATATATTTTGACATTTTAAGCATAAGTGTAAAAACAATAGAGTGCGGATTATCCGTAGTAATTGGATGACACGGATAATTGAAGAAACACGGGTAATTCAAATGAAGTTTTTATTGAGTTAAACATTTTAAGAGTTTAAATGCTAGATAAATTTTGTTATGCAAAATGAGTACACAAACAATCTTTCTCAATGTTTGACAGATACAACCACTAAATGCCAGTATCACACCGTGGCAATTATATTGGAAAGCGGGGAAACACCGTCAACTTACTAGTGTTAGAACTTTCTCCTTCTTGTTCTACATATCAACTAGGGAAAGACAAACCTGATGTGTAGTAACTTACGCCCCGATAAAGACATCCTCTATGCATTAATAAAAATTTTATAACAAGCTCGTTAAATTATACATGTACCATGTATACAAAAAAATAAATAAATGGTCCGGCCATCTTAGTTGTAATTTTACCACAAATAGTATCAATGGTACGAGGGTAGTTCCAAAAGTACCCGACCTAACAAAGAAAACACAAAAAATTTGGGAAAAAATATTTTTATTTCTCAATATAGTCTCCTTTCAGCTCGACACACTTTTCCCAGCGATGTTCAATAGCTTCGATACCCTGTTTATAGTGAGAACCGTCGAGCGCCTCAAAATAGCCATCAACCGCAGATTCCACCTCTTCATTGTTGGCAAATCTTTTACCACCGAGCCATTTTTCCAAGTTTGGAAAAAGAAAATAATCCGAGGGGGCTAAATCAGGCGAATAGGGTGCGTGAGGAGGCAATTCGAACTTTAATTCATTGATTTTGGCCACCGTGATAACGGATGTGTGAACTGGTGCATTGTCTTGATGAAACAATACTTTCTTTTTCGCCAAATGAGGCCGTTTTTTCTTGATTTCATCACACAAACCAATTTTTTTCCATGTTTACAAATTCACTGAGAGCGTTCACTATTGATGGCTGCCAAACAAATACTAAACAATGTAGCGTCTTAAAACTTGAAACTTAAGCTTTATAAGTTTAGTACTTTCTACCATAGTATTTTTTTAAAGCAACAACCGCCATCTATACGTCAGGTCGGGTACTTCTGGGACCACCCTCGTATAGGGTTTTTTTTTTTAAATAAATTAAATACTTTGTATAAAAATTTATTTGTAAAAAATATATATTGAAAAAACATATATAAAAAGATTTGGAACAATTTATAAGGAAAATACAATTTTATAATAATTAAAAATGCAACTAAAATAGAATTAAAAATAAAAATATTAAAAAATATATATTTTATCTGACTCCATTCAGTTTAATAAATTGAAGGTAAATAATTCATTTCTGTTGATACAAGATGTAATTGTATAAAAATATGACTACATACAAACTAAAAAAAAATAAAGTACATTCTTTAAGTTTTTATATAACATATATATACTTATTGGACAGCAAACTAAATTGTCACATTATTATTTGAAATAATTCCATTAATATAAAAAAAACATTTGCTTTTGTTCATCATTTTCCGCAACTATTTTAGGTATTGGAAGTCAAGAGTGATGTATCAAAATCATGAATATGTATTCCTCAGCCTACTCTCCCAAGATAGAATTTCATATCAAGACCCTGAGAGCAAAAATATTCACGAAAACACCCCACGGTAAAAGGATTCCCACTTCGTTTTCTCATTCGTAAGTGTGGTGCCTCTTACATTTGAACTGACATTAGACATATTATTTTATTTAACACTTTAATTGCAAATACAATCTGGCGGGCTTATTGCCAGGCGGCAATCTCTTCCAGCCAACCATACAAAAGTAAATGAAGCAAGTTACATCCATAAACATATACGTGAGCACATGTCCACGAACCCCACAAAGACGGACAATCACCCGAACATTATTTTTCATATAAAGTGAGATATCGTCAATCAAAAGGAAAGGAAGGGATGGTGGAGAGGAAGGGAAAAGAAAAATCAAGAATGAAACACGTTATTTAACTGACGAGAAATTAAGAGTTTTTTCAGTCGCTTCTTAAAGCATGCCAAGGACGGAGCGAGTCTTATATTGGTTTGTAACTGATTCCAGAGTCTCACTGCATGGACAGTAAAGGACGACGTAAAGAAAGAGGAGCAGTGAACTGGAAAGGCCAATAAACAATCTCTGTTTGAGCGTAGCGCTAATCCATGATAAGAAAGACGCTGAAAATTCTCGGCGAGATAAGAGGGGGTGACGGGACAGTTAAGGATATTATACAATAGACAGTATGTGAATTAGGCGTCTATTTCTAACATTCAACCAGTTCAATGCCTTCTGGTATGAAGTACTTACGTAGGTTGAAAATGAATCTTAGGCACACATTTTGAAGACGCTGTATTTTGTCCAGCTGTTACTCTGTAACATCCAAGTAACATATGTCCGCATAGTCCAGAATCGGAAAGAGCTGAGACATATTTAGAGTGGTCGAAAGATAAGATCGTCTTTGGGTTCATTAATCGAGCCTGCAGTAGGCATAGAATTAGCAGTTCATTGTCACACATAAAGATATAACAACACGTCTAAAGCACATAAGCATTATTACCATATGCAATATTATTCCAAATTAAGACTCTTTTTTTGGGTAGCGTCAGGAATCAAATCCAAAACCTCCGAAAGAAGTCCAGCATCTTACCAACTTGACCACAGAGGTTATCAATAAGGAAATTACATTTCAAACTTGTAATTCTGTCATTTTTAGATATTTTGCTCTGTTTTTTTTTCCAAAATTAAATACATCAGTCTATACTGCCGTCATAAGCAAAAACGCAGCTAACGGGAAAATATCAGAAATTTAACTAAGTATGAGAAAATATTTCATATCAAATTCTGAACCATAATCCATAAAAAAAATACAGAAAACCATTTATTTCAACACAAAAATCAATGTTTTTTTTAATTTTACAAAATAATAGGTTTTTCTAAGCAAAAAAACAATAAAATTCATATAAGCAAATAGACAGCAACTCCTATGCGTTTGCTGCGTTTTTGTTTATGAATCACATTTTACTGCGTTTTTGCTTACGAGGGCAGTATAGATCTCAACTGTGAAAACTAAAGTCTCTCAACTTTCTTATGTCTCGATAGTAAGGTCTTAAAGATGATGATCTAATCCATAACCAGGATTAGTAGACATTAAATGAAGACCAAAAAGTAATTTGTAAATAAATTCCATAGATAAACAACTTTAGATTACTATAATTATAGATCAGCTATTTCTACAGATCAAACATCCATAGATCTGTTAAGAATATATGTGAGTTGGACTTTTGAGAGGTAGACCGCTTTGTCAGTCCAGACAAAGACTGTTGGACACAATACATTTTATGATCTGTAGAAGTCAAGAGTGACTTGGAGGCAGAGAGTAAACGGTTGTTAAGATCGGAGAGACATCATTATGGAAGGAAAGACTCTTCATATTTTACGGTTCACTCAGCTCAATTTTGGAATTGTTTTGAAAAAATATTAAAGAAGCATTATTTATCTTAAAATATTCCTCATCCTTAATTACCATCAATTTCCATCCATATTTGTATTTTGCTTTAGATTTTTCTTTTCTTTTTAATTTTTGTTACATTTACTCAAATATTATTTTAATTTACTAAGTTTAAGACATGATTATAGATACTGATAATAATTTTGAAACAAAAACTGATTGGAAGAAATTGCTTTAAAATGATAAATCTGCCGGATGTTTAAAGTTAATCTTTGAAATTGATTAATGTTAACGTTCTCTAGTTATTGTCAACATTAACTAAACCACATTGTCCCAATATGAAAAAAATATTATTTCTCACTTTAACTAGTTTATGTTCACATTAATGGGTACAGTATAGTGTTTGTCTGAAAAAAAAGTTAAAATAAACCTTCCACGCAATATACAAAGTACAAGAAATGATAACATTACTTAGACAATCTGCAGATTAATAAAGAAATTTACATATTAACATTAAAACTTACATTTAAGTGTTAAAATAAAATAAATGGTTATCAGAATTGAGTAATTTTTTAACAATATATTTAAGGATGCTTTTACATTAATAGAAGAGATAAAAGAAACAAAGATAAATTATCTTTTGAAGCACAACCCCGAAAGGACCCTTTGAGAAGAACCAGAAAAAGCATTAGAAGAGGTAAACATAGAATGTTGGGAGGTACCGTAAAGGAAATAATACTTATGAGTCTACATATGTATTGCCATAAGGATTTAGGAACTTTCAACATATACTTGCATAAACTACAGTTTTGATCACTGCGGCAACACTACATCAAAAAAAGGAATCTCTCAATTGAATTATCTTTGGTAGATTTCTAAGCTTGTTCGTTATGATTTGTTCCATTATTAAAAACAAAAACAAAAAGTATATGGACTCTTTTTACATTATTTATCATAAACAGTTTTAGGGTAATTTAAAAACAGATCAGAATTTCACAAAATACAAATCTCAAAATTTATAGAACAAATTTTTTTTAAAACTTCAGCTTACGAAGGGCCTGAAGGAAATAGCGCTGAAAGTCACATTATTTACACACATTTAAAATTTCCCTAATGAATAAGGAAATTTTCAATAAATCGTAAGCAGAATTTATAAAACTAGAGCTGTACTTCTCAAACTTTCTGTATTCGTAGATCAGTTTTTTTTTCTTCGAGAACCAGTATTTTTTAAAAAATTAAATAAAAATAGTTTTATAATTATGTAGATAAATATAATCGTAAAAAAAAGGAATACAATTATAAAATATTTAAAACATTTTTAAATTGTTTTATTAACAAAATATAATAAATTAGGAAATTTTAAATGAAACCTCATCACAGCCCAGTTACAAACTGTTCACGAACCAGACCTAGTTAGGGGACAATAGTTTGAGTAACACATACTAGAACTACACTGTTACACAAATAAAAATATTAATTATGTGATTCATTCATTCAGTCACATGGTACTTTTCAACGTATCTGGTTGTACATTTGTTGGAGTACGTCTAGGAGGAAATGTTGTCTTCGTTTCTATCAATTAAGCATTCTGATTTAGAACCAGTGGAGTAGGCACTAAATTTAGTATTTCATCATCATGTTAGAAATACTACGACACACGAAAAGGTAAGAAAAACCTTGTTAACAAACTTTTAACCAGACCGAAACTTTTTGTTTCTTTAGCTAGAATTTAGAATCGAACCCGAACTCCACTGAATGGAAGTGTCTTAGCAACTAGGCTATGAAGCTCGCCATTATGTGCTTTTTTAAAGTCTCGATTAAATATTTGCATAGCGTAACTTTTTTACTACCCTTACATTCTTCACATTAAGATATGTATTTTGTGAAATTAATTTTGTTTTGTCAGAATTCTGGCTACGGCGTTTTGCCCCTAAGGTAAAGACATAAAGTATCCTGCCAAATATGGAAAGGGATTTCAAAACTTGAAAATCCATACTACAGTTTTAAGTTATAATTTTTTTAGTACTTAAAATAAAAACCAGAACAGTGAGTAAGTGTGAATAAAACACATTCTGCATTTCTCCAAAATCTTCTGAGGTATAATTTTTTTTTTAATTATTCATTAGACTAATTTTTATTTTATTATTTTAATGTCTGTTCTCAAATTATTGATCGATTAATTTGCTATGTACACTCCACAACTTCTGAAAATAGAAAACAAAAATTATTTTTATAATTGTATAACAATAATAAAAAAGCATAATTAAATAAATTATATATCATGAAAATAAACTAAAGGCAGATGTGTTAAGTAAGATGAAGAAGAGCGCCCTGAGATTGTTTGGGCATGTAAAACTAATGAAATAATAAAGACTAACAAAACAGATATATATATATATATCTGTTTTTCCATTTGCACTGTATACAGTGCAAATGGAACGCGTGTGAGAGAAACACCAAAGAAAGCATAGTTGGAGCAATTAAATGATATTTTTAAAGAAAATATAGAAATTCAGAGAAATCATAGAAGTTGTATGGATGCAGAAGAGGCTAATGATGTGTGTCAATATAAGAAAGTATGGCATTCTGTCCTCTCTGTCTACCCTGACAGAAAAATAGTGTGATGGTATGTGTGTATGTATATATGAAAATAAAAACTCTAATAATAACTTTTACAAAGATTTAAATAAATTTTCAAAAACTTGAAAACCAAACTCTATAATAAAAAATTTGAATTTTAAATACTTCAACTAAAAATATTTGTTTTTAATTAATTAAATATATACTAGAATATTAGGCAATCATAACTTACCTTTTAAAAGAACAAAAAAAAAATTATTTGAAAATTAATTCAATTTTACAATTTATATTATTACTACGGTATGACTAATTTAAATTCATAAAATTTATATGTATCAGTTTTTTTAACAAGTTGGCAACCGTACGAATTGTAATATCAGGTAATATTAATTTTGCTATCATATTAATATCAGGAACTATCTACAATCATACCTCGCTTAACGGAATATCGCTATACCGAAATTGAAAAAACAATAAAAAAAATTGATATAGGAAATATTTTTAAATTGGAATTAAAGTGAAGATTTACACAAAATGGATCAAGACTGAAGTATCACGGAAGACAAAGCATAGAGTTCTCCATAATAAAAGAGAATCGAAATCATTATTGAAAATCATCTTGATGAAGATAGTTCATAATTTTCTCAAAATATTATTAACATATTGTCGCCGATACTGCAGGAATTAACGTATCTAGGATTGCCCAAATTTTACAGGGGGAGACAAAAAAACGATTTTTCTGCAAACATGTAATAAAATAAAAACGTCACTTGGTATTTATTGCAGTTACTAATAAATGCGTTCGGCGTTGAAAATAAATATACGTGTTAATGAAAAAAATTTGTCAATGATACGAGAGATGACAAAAAATAAAAGAAAGTTACTTATACCAAAAAATTGAGTTACATGTTCCTGCAATATCGGCGACGATATATTGTTACATACAACTTTAAGAGGAAAAGAGAAAATATGCAAATCAGCAAACTTTGGATGGATATTTCTGCCTAGTTTCTGCTTCAAAATCGACAAATTCTGATATAGAACTCTTCCTTCCATTATAAATGCAGTAAATCTTTATATTTGTATTACATACACGTGTATGTAAATGTTTTCTCATATACTTTTATCAAATATTCCAGTGATTTTTTTTCTTCATGGAACATTTCACGTATATTTGATATGTATTTGGAAAATTTATCTGGAAAAAATAATTTGATTTACAGAATTTACGAATAGCTTTTCAGAAACGTATATCTTCCGTGAAGTGAGGTATAGGTATACTGAGCTCTGAGTGGTTCCACTTGTATCTGTTTTTGAGCTAACGCCGAAGGTTAGCATCAATTTAAGCAAATAAGCAGTAAAAGTAACACAGTCCTAAAAAAATGGTGTAAAGTAGGTCCATTACTAGTTCTTACTTATATCTAAATAAGCATGCTTTTTAAGTATTACTTAAAAAGCATGCTAATTTAGATTTAAAAGAAGTCGTATTAGTGATACTTTCTCAAAGAACCATTAACAATATCTTCTAGTCAACTAGAGAGATCTTAAAAAGAGTTTAGGTGAAATGCACACTAGAACCCTTTTATAAAAACAATTGAGTACCAACTGGAATTGAATTCCTTGGTTGGAAGGCAGATATTTTACCACCCTGGTATAGTAATCTTTAGGGAAGTAAAATCACTGGATATACTTTAGGACACCCATGCTCTATTATCTGTTTATATATTGAATTAACAGTTTGCCAAAAGTGTAACAAAATTATTTTATTTAAAACTTATCCAAATAATGTTTGAAGAAAGAAAAGAGGAAATATGAAAAAAAAAAATAATAATTGAAAAACATAAGTACACTTTCCCGAAAACTCATGCAAAACTCATGAAATATTATCAAAATATTGTCTGTGTTAATACAATATAGATGAAAAGCTAGAATTTTTTAAATTAGGTTTTTTATGCAGATTGGTGAAAAATATATTAATCAGCGCTATATATGTAAGCAAAACTATGTACATCTGTGTAGGACTTTAGTCTACACAGAAAGATTTTACAAGTGGTTCATTTGCAGTATTGCATACAGATATTACGAAGCATGTTTCTTAAGTAAGGTTCATTTTGATGTTGGAGAAAAACTGTGATAGATAAAAATTATTTATTAAAATCAAAAGAGATCTACACATTTACATTATTTTTCCACAGTAACCATTGACTTCCGCTCATTTTTAATATTATGTCGCCAGTTTCCTTATTCCACTGTCAAAAAAATCTTTCGCCAGTGCATTAATAAATAATTCATTAATACCGTTTTTCAGGTTTTTTATAATTTTTAAAACACTGATGCAAGCCATTTATTTAAATGAATAAACAGATAATTGTTATTTGACATGAGATTGGGCCTAACCTTACTGATGATCATAAATTTTTTTTTGCAAACATTAACTGGATCACAGCACTTATTGTAAATTACTCACAGGTTGCATCAAATATGAATCTGACTGTGACAAAATGGCTGATAGCAGGCTACTGACTCATATAAAAATACGAGTACTCTGCACGCACGATCCCGGTTCTCAGCTCTAATTGGTAATAGTTTCAAAATGGACCTTACTTAAAATAAACCTGTGGTATTTTAATTCAACTTAAAATTCTGAATTAATTAATTGCAGAAAAAGTCTATCTAAAAATTTAATGTTAAATAAAAAAACACAAACAAAAGTTAAATATTAGCACATGGTATTACATATTAAAAAATAGATTTAACACAACTTTTAAATTGACAAAACAAAATATTTTCATGTTAACACATCGATCAATAAGTCCCGGGACTAACTACTAAAACAACATTTGTTTGACAAAATTATTTTTTATTCATCAACATAGTCTCCTTCAAGAGCGATACATTCATTCCAACGCTTTCCTAACTTTTCTATGCCAGCCGTGTAGAACGATTTATCTTTGGTTTAAAATAGGCGTTAGTTTCGGCAATCACTTCTTCATTGGAGCCAAATCTCTTTCCCTAGAGCATGTCTTTGAGGTCTGCGAACAACCAATAGTCACTGGTGGCCAAATCCGGAGAATACGGTGGGTGCCGATTTGATTCTGGAGTATAGTGGTGGATCCAAGTTTTATCCATTGTCACATACCGATGCAAAAACTTCTGTTTATTTCGCGTAAACAGTGCCAAACAGCGCTCTGAATCATCGATGCGTTGTTGTTTCTGTTCCATTGTGAGCAAACGCGGCACCCATTTCAAAAAAAGCTTTTACATGACCAAATATTCATGCAAAATAGTGTAAACACTACCAAATGATATCTTCAGGATGTCAGCTATCTCACGCAACTTTACTTTGCGATTTTCCATCACGATTTTGAGTTTTTTTTTATGTTTTCTGGTGTAACAGCCTCATTTGGACGACCAGAACGTTCAGCATCATTTGTGTCTGTACGACCGCATTCGAAATCAGCATACCACCGACAAATGGTTGTTTTCGACGGAGCAGAGTCCGGATAACACTTTTCAAGCCATCGCTGAGTTTGAACGGTATATTTTCCCATTAAAAAGCAATGTTTTATCAATATACAAAATTCGGTTTTTTCCATTGTTTTGAAAATAGCAAAAGTAGCGTCACTAAAACCACTGTAACTCAATGACACAAGGTCGCAATGTCATGAAAGTTTGACAGGTAACTTCTAAAGGATGGTACTAACTGAGAATGGTATGGATTTGTTATTAGAAGCGCCATCTGTTGGTTAGTCCCGGGACATATTGATCGATGTATTACATACATTAATGTAAATTGATTTTTTTAAACTCTATGATGAAATATTAAACACATTTATTTGAACATTACAGCTCAGTTTTTAAAAACAAACATATTAAAAAATTATACAAAGATTAAACACATGCTTGACATAATGCATATTAGTAAATTTGATCACACAAGTTAATTTTAAAACATTTAAAGCATAAAAAAAGTGTTAGTAAACACACAAAGTTGATAAAATTAAATTACACATAAAAAATTACTAATGAAATGTTCAAATTAGAATCAAATAGCTGTTGGTGTGTATTATAAAAGTTTAACAAAGTAAATAAAGGTAAAGATGCCAGATAAATTCATAGATTAAATAAAGCACAGTAAAAATTATTTCTAAATCCTTGTTTACACCAAAGGTGCTTTTACAAGTTTCGGTTTGTACCACAAATTGGTGTATGCAAGATTTTTCGTCATTATCATCAAACCGCCAAATCTGGTAACCAATTTATGGCAGTTTATGGCAGAAGCCCAATATAATTTTACAATACCAATTTATGGCAGAAGCCCAATGATTTTTTTTAAAGAATTTCTTTAGTATAAATTAAGTAATCTCTCACGCAATCTATTATTCAAACTCAAAATTTACTCTATGTATAAGAAAAAAATGTTAAGATTAAAACTGCAATGTAATAAAAACAAACGCTCATCTAAAACCATATTCACTTAAAAACACAAAAAGTTATAAAAACAGCATTTCAAGTCTGACATGCAAAAACATTTTCTTAAGAAATCATAATACTGTTTTACTTGAAGCACACAAATTAAAATTTTACAAAATATTTATGATCTAAACAATAACTAAGATGTAAATAATATTCGACAAAATGCTTCCAATTAAAATGTTTCAAATATTATGATACATTTATATAAAAAATATCATGCAACTTGACAAAACAACTCATGGAAACTATATATGATGCTTTTTTTATCAAATTAATTCATTTCAACTGCGTACATAAATACTGTTGAATGTTTTTAATTGTGTACTGGGGTGGTCCAGAAAGTAGTTTTGTCTTTCTCAGATACATGTCATTAGAACACCATTTTCATTCCTAACTTCATTCCAAACATACTGAATGTATATTATTATGAAATATTATATAATTATTTTTTCAGCCATTGGTTATCCAAACTGCTTCACCGGTTTTTTTGTCATTTAGAACAGTGGTCCCCAACCCCCGGGCCGCGGCCTGGTACCGGGCCGTGGACCAAATGGTACTAGGCCGTGCAAGGGCCTGCATAAAAATCAAAATTACTTTTGAAAAATCGAACATACCCAATAAAACTTAATAATCCTTCATTTTTATTATATATTTTTTCTTCATTTGTGTTTTGTCTACTATTATTTGTCACTATAACTTATGTACCACAGTTGTAAATTTTATTATTATATATTGTACAAATATATTGTTATTAAATTTAAAAAAAAACTACATTCAATGTGTCCCCCCCCCCCAGTGGGCCGCGGTAAAATTATGAAACGTTGACCGGTCCGCGGCGACAAAAAGGTTGGGGACCACTGATTTAGAAGATGGAACAAAATAAGTTGTTTTTTTCTGTGCTTGGTGATTTTTTTACTATAATAAAGAAAAAGCGCCGCACAAATCAAAAAAGATATGTAGTGTATGGAAAGGATGCAGTAAACAATCGTGTGTAAATTGGGATAAGTGAATCGTTGCGATGTTTGGGTACAACACGGTTTGAGTGAACAAAAATAGACCGAGTCTCCATAAGTGATTGACTGCAAAAACATAATGAAAACGAACCATTTTTTAGACATATGGTAACAGGTGACGAAATAAGAATAGTCTACAACAATTGTGGGGCAAACATGGTGAACTACCTTTGACCACCCTGAGGGTTGGTCTTCATCTAAAAAAGGTAATGCCGCGTGTCTGGTGGAATTTGAAGAGAATCATCTACTAGGAGCTACACAACCATAGAATCAATTTGGAGAAATACTGCTTGGATGAATTGAAGACAACAATCGACCGGTAGCATCCAGAATTAACCAATAGGAAGGGTGTCATCTTACACCAGGAAAACACTAAACCTCACATCTGCAATCCTGGAAAAAATTGGTAAAGTGATATCCTACCCTATCTGCATTCACTGTACCTTGCACCCTCCGATTACCATTTATTCCAGTCTTTACAGAATTCTCTTTAGGGGAAGAGTTTCACTTCACCTCTTCGGTGAATAAATTTCACCTCAATATAAAAAATTTGACTTTAAAATATGAAATTACTCTCTGAACCACCCAATAGTAAAATATAAGTAAATCAATTGAAATTGAAAAAAACACTAACAATATGCGTTATTACAATATGCAAAATACATACTTAAAAATATGTATAGTTTTATGGTTAATTTATGCAAAGCTCATACATATTCCATGGTAAGAATTATGTAATTCTCAGGCAACAAAAAGTGTGATGAACATAATTTTGCAATTTACAGCTGAAAAATGAAACTATACAAACTCGAAATTATTTTAAACATAATCAAAGCCAACTGTAATACAGTCGAACTTAGTAATAAATCGCACGTCAAAATTCCTAAATTATAACCATTACTTACTGTGACTTGAACCTACCTGTTATTATTACGTTTTTCTTATGAGACACTTTTTGTTAGATAAGTGCACATTCTCTTCAACTATCTCAATATTGATGACAAAAAAATGTTAAAATGTTGTTTGTTAATAATAAACATGTTTACGAAATCATGGTTTGTTTTAAACTGATTTCAAATCTTCGTACTTGATCTGAAACCATTCCCTAATTATTAAAGAACGAATTGTAAAACAAAACGTAAAAGAATCATAATAATTTCAAAGAAGATAACAAATCCATTTTTTAGTAAGATTTGTTATAAACTTACGATAAAAACGAGATAAGTTACATGGAGTAGACAACTCCATTCTGAAGTTTTGTACCCGATTTAGATTTTTTAGACCCACAAAGACAGATTTGATTTTTAAAATCAATGAAGTATGATTGTGTAAAAGGAAATATTTGTTTGGAAATATGAGTAAGATAAAATTTAAAAAATCAATAGTAAACGACTTATTTCCGTGCTCGTTAAAACAAAGTTCGACTGTATTATTATACTGTAACAAGAATTTTTTTATTATATTACGTATTTTACTAATGCAACATTTTACAATGCACTTGTGAGTGTTTACAAAGTAAAAAATACATAACCATAAATTGCAAGCAAAAGAGAGTAACCATAATTGTGAAATTTAACAGGAAAGATAAAAAAAAGTATATAATTTTAAATAATTAAATATATTTCAGTTTATAATATCATTTTTAACCCCTTCATGCTGAGTTTTGAAAAAAAACTTTTTATAAAGCAGAAGACAACATAAATGGTTATTTACTCGTATGTTGTCTCCTGCTTGTCAATTTATGAAGAGGTAGAATTTATTGTGTTTGTCAAGATTGTATCGAGTATTTTGATACAGAAACAAAATGAAGGACTTGCGAAAATCATTAGTGTTAAAAAAAATATAAATAGGCTTGTATGTTATTAAGTGTTAAATAAAAAAAATGGTTTAAATCGATAGGAAGATAACTTAGGCGAAACATATACACAGATTTTCGTAATAAATTGTACAGTTTTTTGTCCTTCCTGTCAAATTTACAGGATCATGATTACATAATTACGTATGAAAGTTATTCATCCTTTAAAAAAAAATTTTGATTCTGAAATAAATTCTTTCGTAAAAATAAGTTGAAATTAGTGATAAAAAATGTGTTTTATATGAATACAAAATAAAATTCTTCGAAAAATTGCAAAACGACTTAAAAAAAAATTCGTAAATATGTAATAAACTCAAAAATGAAAAGATATAAACAAATTTAATACATTTCAAAAGTTTAAAAGGCTTATTACAAGATATATTAGCCAAAATATTAAAAAGAAAATCAACTGGAAAACATTTCGTCATTTTTTTTCTATCACTGTCAGGATTTTAACCTAAATTTTTCACTGAGTCGAAGACAAATATTTTTCTACTCGGCCATGGAGATTGTCAATATAGGTGTGATACCAACCCGAAAGAGTTTTGTTTTTTAATTTATAAACGTCACTAAATATATTCATATAAAAAAAATTGAGGCTTTTTTTAAATTTGATCTAATAATTGGTACAGGTAATAGTTCTTCTGGTCTGGATACTTAGTTCTAGTAATGAACAGTGTTGTTAATTAACATTCCACAAATAATGTCTTAAAGTAGCTGTAAACTATGCTGTTACTTACTTAGCTGCTTGAGTACCTTGCTACATTAGACTGAAATGTAGCTTTTATAATAAAGATAAAAAGGAAAATCCCACAATAGTTATCTATCATTTTAATATATATATTTTTTTCATTTATAAACAGAGATGTGAATGTTCAGGCAAAACATAACAAATAACATTTGGTCAATTTTTCAAATGAGCAAATAAATCTAATTTGACATAATGCAATTTATTAAACTTGTAAAATATTCTGTCCCGCCAAAGACAGATATTTCCCCAAGAATGATCGCCAGCACCAAGGGAACAGCGAACGACACATCAAGAAGATATTTTGTAATAAATATAAAAAAACCGCTAACATCAAAAATAAATTCTTAGCCAAAGTTAATTTTAGCAGCTGTATTTTGTGAAATCAGTTATTTTTTCTCTGCTGTATAAGTAACTATACATTATTAATTATTTATTTCTGGAAATGCTCCATATGTGGTTGCAATTTTCAGCATTAAGGCTGGATTTTTTACCTGACCACGGTCATATCACATTCTCTGCTCATAAGTTGCCTTAGGGTCAAATATGAATCTACAGAAGCATGTCCACGTGACGACAGGGTTTGTACTGTGTAAGTCAGATCATTTGATTGCATACCGTTATATATTGATCTATGTGAGCTTATCGCAATCAAGCTTATGGAATGACCACAGTTGATTCAAATCACACTAAATGATATCTACATACTTAACAAATAAAAAAACAAGCAAAATTGAATTTGAAGCTAAATAAAGAAAAAAAACAAACAATGTGTGGCTTTCCACTAATTAATGACAAATGAATAATAAAATGTAGTCAAATGGTGTTCATGCAATTGGTTTGTTAGATATGGACTGCACACAATAATGCACTGGTACAAGCGAGCATGGTGTTGTTAATGGGATGTACGAGTATAGCAAAACTAATGGATGGATCTCTGCATAGCCAGAGGGATACCTTCTTCAATCAACTTCTGATGCACTCCGCTAAGGGCCTAAGGGGAAAACAAAAACATTTATCACAATACGATAAAACAAAATCTACGATGCATTTACAATCAATATTTTTGAGGATTTGTGAAATTGGGCCTGTCTGATTCTGTCTTGTACACTTTGTTTTCAATTTGTATTTTGTTTTTCAATAATTTGTCTTCTGTGTTTGTATTTTTTTGCGCAGTGCGGGCTGTGTGCCTGTGAACGCCCCCATATTGTGTTGGTAATATGTGATTTTGTACGATTTAATAACTGTTTCATTCTGATTGTTTTTGTTGTAATTGTGTAAAATTTTTTTTATATATTCTGTCAAACTTAATGTGTCGAGCACTCACTAATGGCTCTTATATTATTTTTGTTATAAGGTATAAGGTACATTGTACCATTTACTTATAAATATTCACACTTCAATTTCTCATTAGAATCAATTATAAAATAAACAATTTAAATTAATACAAGATGACCCATCAGGTGCACACCAGTTTCAAACATTTCAATTTTTTTTAGTTTGAATACTTTTTTCAAATAATTTAAAAGGCATCTTTAAGTTTTACTATGGAGAATTTAACAAAAGAGAAATGAACGAAAGTGGTCGAACTCTATTTCGCAAATCAAGTCAATTATTCTAACACAATGAGCAAATTGACGTAATTTCCCTGATAGAGATTGACCACCAATATCGACCATTACGAGATTAATTGCACATTTTCGGCAGCAAGGATCAGTAGATGACTTGCCGCGAGCCGGAAGACTGCGTACTATCTACACTAATGGAAATATTCAAAGGGTACAAGAGAGTGTTACTGATCATCAAGCAACTTCAACCAGAGGACATTCAGCTCAGTTCGGAATATCTCGAATGACACTGCAACGAATCCTAAGAAACGATTTGCACCTCTTTCAGTATAAAATTTCATTTATGAAAAAATTTAAGTTGCAAGATCCACAACAACGCCTTGACTAGAAGCATTGGAGTGTAACTTATACTGCCCTCATAAGCAAAAACGCAGCTAATGGCAAAAGTTAAGTTTTGAGAAAACTGCACTTTTATGTTTTTTATTGCTGCGTTAAAATGTCATGATTCATAAACAAAAAAGCAGTAAAATGTGATTCATAAGCACAGTAAACGCATAGGCACTTGCTGTTTTTTTGCATATGAATCACATTTTATTGTTTTTTTGCTTAGAAAAACCTAGTATTTTGTAAAATTAAAAAAGATATTGTGTCGATTTTTGGGTTGAAATAAATAGTTTTCTGTGTTTTTTTTATTTTCTGGATTATGGTTCAGAATTTGATATGGAATATTGCCTCATACTTAGTTAAATTTCAGATTTTTTCGCATTAGCTGCGTTTTAGCTTATGACTGCAGTATAGGCCACCCTACACATAAGGACAGGTTTTTCAAAAATACTAAAATTAATCATCAGTACCCAACCTAACAGATTTTACTACACCTCCAATGAGAATCTTGTTAAAATTTTGACATGAGAGATAAAAAGGAAAAAAATTAAAAGAAGAAAAACATATGTCTAACATATATGTAAAACCCAATGTGTCATATTTAATTTATGACACCTTGGGTTTTACATACACACATTTATTTTATTTTGGAATCATTTAGATTTCCAAAACAAATATATGTAAAACCCAAGGTGTTATATTTAATTTATGACACCTTGGGTTTTACATACACACATTTATTTTATTTTGGAACCATTTAGATTTCCAAAACAAATATCTGGGTTAATTAGCATAAACATAAGAAATCTAAATTTTACAGGAAACGAAAAAAAATAAACACTTTTAATACACATCCATTTTGAATATCTAACAATAAATTAAGACTGATGTGTAGAATAAGATGAAGAGAACTCTAAGATGGTTGGGCACATGGAATGAATGAATAAAGAAAGACTAAAAAAACAAATATATAGCGCCAATGTGAGTGGAAGGCGTGGAAGAAGACCAATGAAAACATGGTTGAAACAAGTGAATGATATTCCGAATGAAGGAAATGTAAGAAATAAGAGAAATTGTAGGAGTTGTATGACAAAATGCACAAATGTAGAAGAGGCGAAAGATGTGTGTCACTCTCTCCTCTCTCCTTACTTCGACAGGGAGATGGTGTGATGGTACGTATGTACATCAAAGACCAGAGTGAATTAATAATACACAGTAGTGTGCGAATCAATGTGAACATGACAATTATTTTTATTTTTCACTGTAGACAACATTTCTATGACTGTGACTGCCATTTTAATAAAGCGTTGTGTCATCACCCATTTGGAGATGTGTTGAGTAAATTTTACTCAGTTTTTGATTAAAAAAAATCAATTATAACGCATGTACTAACTTTTTTTAATTGTTGACAACTGAAAATATCAATTTTGTATGATGGATTTCACGCAACAAAAAACATGAGATGATTGTTACACTTAGTGAGCACACTTCAATGACTCAAAGGGACATAGTTAAAGAGTGTGGTATAGATCATTTAGTTTGAAGAGTAATTTTGCAATAGTGTGATTAACACTCTGTATTACACAACTAGTGTAGTGGTATTGGTTTTAGATTGGTTCACGGAGAGCGCATGTTTGTATTGTTGTTAAAATACTCGGTGATTAGAAAAACACTACCATGTCGAAATTAGGAAAGGGAAAACCGCTTTCGGGCCAAGCAAAGGAGATTGTTTTAAATTTTAGTAATGATTGATAATAATTAGGGATCGGTCGAAAAGGTGCTGCAATCTATTAGTGCGATTTTTGTCTATTGAATGTATAATTCAAAAAATTTCAAAAGCTTAGAATGTACTTTGTTATAACATAAAGTTTCCTAGAATTTAGTATCATTGTAATTATGATACATTAATATGTTAAATAATCTTACATTTATTTTATTTTTATGTGCTATAATTTAATTAAAGCTGACGAACATTTTTACTTTATAATACTTGTGCTTATATTTATTTTTAATCTTGAAAAATTCCATCATTGTTATTTAATGTTTTCTAGAATCTGCCGTGCCTAAACAATTAATATGTCAAATAAACTTACTTTCATTTTATTTTTATGATTATTACAATTTAAGCTGACAGAATTTTTAATTTACAAACCGTGTGTGTTCATTTCAATGTTTGAATATAAAATATTATTTTCATATTTTTTTGCTTTTTCACTTCATCAAAAAAATAAAGTGACAAGTTTTTGTAAACGCACTGTTACTCACACTATTGGAAAATGACTCTTCAAACTGAATGATCTACATATTAGGCTTGGTGCAGTAAACGAACATTAAGTAAAAAAGGAAAACTAGGTCTGTTTAAGCACAGAGAGTTGGAAAATGTGGAAGAAAAAGGAAAACTACTGCTAGAGATAAAGCAAATTTGATATGAAACAGTAAAAAAATCCAACACTTTTTGAGTTGGTGTTGTAATCTATGATTCTGCAGTACGCAAAAGGTTTATAGAATATGGAAGAAAGGCCATCAATCCCCAGAAGAAACAGCTTTTGACCACAGAGATGATAAAGAAGCTTCTCTGGGCTAAAGAATATATTGATTGGAAAGTAGAATATTGGAAAAAAGTTGTATTTTCAAATGAGACACTTTCACGTGCAAGGACAGGTTCCTTGGTACATTATAAAAAATATTGATGAATAAATTACTCCAGCTCATATAGACCAATATGTTAAATACCCCTCATGGGGGTTATTTTTATACATTGGGTAGAGTGCACTTGTTCCTAATAACCCTTCCTTCCCTGTGATGACTAATACACATTGCTTCTAAAAACTTGATATCTCTATAAACATAATACATACTGGGTTCAGATTTTAGGTATTCCTCCGTAATACATTTACGCATTGAATAGAAAAAAAATATAATTAGCACTTATCGGCTACATCGAAGATATTTTGTGAAAATCGGGAATAAATTCACCAATACAATCAAACGTGTGCCAGTGTGTGATGTAGGTATACTCTTTCTAAAATACCGCTATGGGTGAGGAAGTGACACTATTCACGTCTCACTCTCACTCTACTTTGGTTTATGGGAACACAAAAAATAGAATCTCAGTTCGCTCGCTTCTCTCGCTTCAGTAGCTCTCAGGGATCCATTTGAGATGATCTTTTCGCCCATTTTGTGAACGTCGGTTGATGTTTTTTTCATGTTTTCAGCAATTAAATTTCAATTATTATCACTTTTGACTTCAAATTTAATTAATTTAAGCGATTGGTAATGAATATTCTCATTTTAAATCGATCATTTTTACATGTGTCTTGATGTGTATTGAATACACAGTACCGGAACGTGCTAATTTTTTTTTAGCACAGGAAGAGAAAGGTTAATGGAATGCTGAATAGTCAGAAATATAAACAACTACTCGACATGAGATAAATGAGCTGGAGAAAGTCGATATAAAGGGAGAAACAGTATTCCAGCAAGATTCTGCACCGTGCCACAAATCTAAGATGATGGCTAACTATTTCCAAGAAAACAATATTTCCCTTTTGGATTGGCCAGGAAACTCTCATGATATAAATCTAATTGAAAATATATGGGGTATTTTGTAAAGCCAGAATCCAGAAAATAGACTGTACAACAAAAAAGAAGATGATTGAAGCAGTAATTAATGTGTGCTTTCGGGATGAGCAAATATTGGAAATCTGCAAAAAACTTATTGAATGCATGTTAAACTGTGTACTATACAAGAAGTTATAAAAACTAAAGGAAAAATATTCCTTATTAAAATAATGAATATTTGAATGATTTAAAACATGTTTGGATTTTTTATGACTAATAAAGTAGTTTCATTCATTTTATCTTTGTTTACATTAATTCGCACACTACTGTATCTCTTCTGTCAAAATTCAATAAAATGCACATATGGGGTATTTATAATAGAGACAATATACGAACATATCTTAGAGTAAATGCTCTTAAATTTATACAAATAACACAACTACTTTCAAACAAGCAGAAACAAATCAATATTAATAACAGCATCAAGAATAAATTATTTATAGTTCAGGCATTAACATTATGAAGGTTTAAAGAAATTGTAGTTTGTTTTATCAAACACTGTTTATTCCACTTTTTTGTAACGGTATAACCCTACCGGTTTCAAGGCACCTCATCATCAGGGGAGCACAAACAAGGCTCAATTAACTTGAACAAACCCTTTGTAAAATCAGTCTTATTTGTGCTCCCCTGATGATGAGGTGAAAACCTTGAAACCGGTAGGGTTATGCCATTACAAAAAGTGGAATAAACAGTGTTTGATAAAACAAATTACAATAAAGAATAAAGTTTTAATAAAATTAGTTAAACACACAAATGCACACATATTTAAAGGGTTCAATGTACAACACTGATTTTACAAAGGGTTTGTTCAAGTCAATTGGACAATTAAATTGTATACTAAATAAATTAACACAATATAAAATAATATATTCGAATAATCCCTCATTAATCCCTCATCAACCAACTAACCAAAATCAGTTTAAACCTTTAATAATATTACTGGGGGGCATTTCAACTTGCCGACCATTTTCACAAATAGAGAAATCCAATTCTTAAATGAAATTCAGAAGTTATTTTGCAGTTACATGTAGAAATAAAGAAAGATCTTTAAAAAATTTGAACCGAAAAATTAACTTTTTCAAAAAATATATCACTACTCGTATACTTGAGAAAATGTAGGATGGTACCTGTGACATTTGAAATGTCATGTCTCAAAGGGATGGGTGGGGTAAAATCATTTTTATTTACAAATCGAATAGTTTTTTTATAAATCGAAAAATTGTTTTTCTCTAAACTGACGTTTCAATTCCTAATTTTCATTATACTGACTTTCTAATGTATCGTATGATTTGTATCTATCTTTAAATAGGCCAAGATCCACTATGAATTAATACTAATTACGAACATTCAATTTTAGGTATAAAAAAATCGAAAATCCAATTATCGAATACCCCATCCCTAGCCAATGCAGACTAACGTAGTGACTTTTGACAAATGTCACCAAATATTATTTGATTTTAACAAACTGCCACATTTTTGCTAATTTGTAACAAGATGTATTAATTTGTCATTATTGTTAGTTTTATGGTATATAATGTATTTACCTAAATAACTTGCTATTTATTAGAATCGAGGCTTATATTAACACGTTCACTGCGTCGAACACGGCTCCCGTGTCCATACAAATATTTTGTATGGACACGGGAATCCTTGAATGTTTAGTGCACTCATAAATGTCTCCCGATAAGGATTCGTCGCCGGTTTCATGTGTTTTGAAGACACGAAGGAATACACTTGTATATGATGTTTCAATAGAAAGTAGAATTTGATTTTTAACAAAGTTATGGGTTTTCAAAAATTCGCGAATTTTCAGCATTAACTGTATGACATTAAGTATTTTATACGCAGTGAACGTGTTAAAGTTGATAAAACATCATAATTAAAATTACTGAACGTCGTTACAAGGTTGTATTGGGGCAAATTTGTGAACTGTCACAGGGACCATGCTACAATTTCTCAAGTATAATATTTATTAATAAAATAAAGCTAATACCCATGATTTTTTTTTATATTCCTATATAACCACCAATTTTCTATGAACTCTTCATCAACCGCAATTTACGACATTTAGAAGAATGTATCCCCCCGTCAATTGAAAAGGGATTACTGTATCATTTTGAATAAAAAAAATCTAATTCTATAAGTCATCTGCCATCACTCAATCCAAAGGTCGAAAATGATCTTACCATCTTAAAAAATTTGATCTGTCAAGTCTGTCGGCTTATTGAAGTGCAACAGCTTCCACACAATAAACTAACACAAGAAGAGGCACCATCCATTCATAGGATGACTGACAATCATCCTCAATTATGAGGGAGTGTCATTCATCATTTAGTGAAAGGAAATATGTTTGGATGTTTCTTAAAATTTAATAAGTTTGAAGTCAAGTGCTTAGCAAGAAACACGGTATCAATGTGCTTGGGAAAATTTCTTAACAGGCTCTGCACAGGAATTGGGAGAACCTAGGGCAACGTGGAATAATGAAGAATACTCGTATAACATGATGGATCAACTCCGTATTTTTGGTGACGTTTGGTCTGGTTTGGTCCATGTGACACTAACTACAGTACCCGAAGAATCAGATGTCTGACACCGAAGAAGATTTGATTTGTGGAATGATCGATGCTGTGAAAATAGTAGAATTCTAAGCAGAAATAATTTAGTACCTTTGACACAATAAGAAGAATGCGCCTAAGGATGAAATAAGAGTAAGGAAAGTATGACGAAGGAAATTCAGCACAGAATCTCTGGATAAAAGAAAGAAATGAAGAGCTTTCAAAGATTAAATTTATATATTTAATATTTTTGCTAGGCCGTGGCCACACAGGAAGGAGCCTCGCATGATGCGTAGAGCTATGTTGCGAGTTAGGCGACACATCCTAGCGAACCAACGTACAGCATACTATCGCAGTGGCCACACTGCACCCTTCGCGCCACTTTGCATTTCGATTAGTCACCGAGTGAATCTCCGAGCAAA
Source organism: Odontocerum albicorne (assembly GCA_949825065.1). Lineage (NCBI taxonomy): Eukaryota > Metazoa > Arthropoda > Insecta > Trichoptera > Odontoceridae > Odontocerum > Odontocerum albicorne. The sequence goes on from OX463857.1 coordinate 10,463,464, forward strand.
GAGACATGTTGGTTAATTTACAAGATGGCGGAAGTTTTAATGACAGCTGTGTATAAAAGGGAGCCTTTGTGGAACCCGTCGTGCAAATTATAGAAAAATGTGCCTGTAATAAAATCACTTTGGAATGAAGTTGCACAGAAAGTAAATAAAGATGGTAAGTTGTAATGAAATTGGTTAGTTTTGAGAGTTGCATCATGTGTTGACTCAACCGCTCCCGACTGTCAAATGAATTTGTGCATAGCACTTTGGTGTGGCCGTGCATGAAGTCACCTAGTATATGAGTCACGTAAAATCTAGCTTAGCGCCTAACGAAGCATTTTGGTTTGACCTCGGCCTTAAGGTTTTCTTAAAATATTTTTTTACGTGATAAGTGATCTTTTAATACAACTTTACTAAGCTAACATGTTTCACAAACTGAAAAGCTAGTGAAAATGGACTGACCTTAAAGTATTTGACAGTCTTGACCCTCAGTTCGAGGGTAGCATCCTCGTCACAAATCATGAGAGTGTGAGGATGCTGCTGGAATGCCGACACAGTCCACATGTGGTTCACACCCTCCTCGATAGCCTTGTACAGAGCAAACGCTTTGTGGGTGCCTGTTATGAGGATCATCACCTGAGAAATATTATATTATAAATTCACAAGTCTCTAAATTGACAAATAGTATTATAATTAGAAAAAAAACATAAAAATTATGTATTCGAGGAAAAACAGATAAATGCACTTTTTTATTTTTTTCACAGTCACCATTGACTTCCACACATATTTTACGTTATGGCATCAGCTTCTTTAGTCCAGTGTCGAAGAAGTTTGATTCCAGTGTTTTAAACAATTGGCTAACATATTCAGTACATCGTTTTCAAAGCATAATAATTGCGATACAAGTAATTTCGTCACTAAGAATGAGGCTGTGAGAAAATAAAAATTTCCTAACTGTTTATCATCCCTGAAAGCAAATAAATTCAAGCAAACACCTTGTGTCTGAAAATATAAGCTGATTGTACTTATTCAGCCAATCATATTTATCAGGTCAAGAACTGGTTACTATGTGTTAATCACGGACCACAGTTAAACAGTTATCGAAATTCAACAATATTCCAAAGATGTAATTTCACTTACACTAGTTGTGCTATGAAATTTCAAGAAGCTATTTATCTATTCCTTTCCCATCATCCTGTCGTGGAACTCATGACTGACTATCGTGACTCCCATGATAGCTTTCGACGACTCCTCTCCATCCATCCATGGACTCCACAGCTCAAAGGGTAGTTGTTAAGGGTAGTCCATCGTATTGGGATTCTTCCTCTTGTGCATCGTCCTTCCACCCCTCCAGTAACCACAAACCTCACCAAACTGTCTCCTTGACTACGAGCAATGTGCCCAAAGAATCGGAGGACTCGTCGAAGGCATATTGTCGACAATCTATCGGTGATTCTCAGTTCTTAAATAAAGTATGAAGGATAATTTTTAGTTTTTGTTTTAATTTTTTTCCTACAGATTATTTGAAGTTTATATCCGCCTCAATTTTTTTCCCTACCACCTCAATAATCGAGAGTCTACTGTATGGATACTCATGAATGTCATTTTTTAGTAGAAATATTGTGGAAATTCATATTGAAAACTATTATTAGTATAAATACGACTATTTTCTACTTATATTTTAAATTGGAATTATTTTCTGATCAATTTCAATATTACTTTCATCGTCAAAGTTCACCATTATACAGGTATACATTTGTAAAATACACTGTAAAAAGTGTTTTTAGTATTAATAGTTTTCCATTGTACATATTTATAAATTCATCCTTATCAGTGATATGGATGGTAAAGGTGTTTTATCTTCGAATCCACTGTCAATGAGTAAAGTCAATGCAAAACTTTAGTATCTACGGACAGTAACTTGTATGAAAATAATTCCAGAATAGGCAACATCAAAATGAGAACTAGTGTGAAGGCAGTCAGATTATTTCAGTTTAACCAATGTTAAAATATGAGCTAATGACAATTAAATACCTCTTTAGCATCCATGACAGTACCAACTCCAACAGTGAGGGCCTGCTTGGGCACTTTATTAATGTCGTTGCCGAAGAAACGAGCATTTGCCTCCAGGGTGTCCTGCGCAAGGGTCTTGACCCTTGTCCTGGACACCAAGCTGGATCCTGGTTCGTTGAAGGCTATGTGGCCATCAGGACCGATTCCTAAAACATATTTCAACATGTTATTAATTAGGTTAATAGGAAACAAGAGTCAATCAGACACCACTTAGAAAAGATGGGGAAAGTCAGCAAGCTGGGTGTTAAGAGTTCTACATGCTCTTAGTGAAATAAACAAGACAGATCGTTTATTGATAGCGACAAGTCTTCTTTCACAACAGAGAAACCCACTTGTTGATAAAATCATTACTATACTTGGGAAAATGTAGGATGGTTCCTGTGACATTTGAAATGTCATGTCTCAAAGGGATGGGTGGGGTAAAATCATTTTTATTTACAAATCGAATAGTTTTTTTATAAATCGAAAAATTGTTTTTCTCTAAACTGACGTTTCAATTCCTAATTTTCATTATACTGACTTTCTAATGTATCGTATGATTTGTATCTATCTTTAAATAGGCCAAGATCTACTATGAATTAATACTAATTACGAACATTCAATTTTAGGTATAAAAAAATCGAAAATCCAATTATCGAATACCCCATCCCTAGCTAATGCAGACTAACGTAGTGACTTTTGACAAACGTCGCCAAATATTATTTGATTTTAACAAACTGCCACATTTTTGCTAATTTGTAACAAGATGTATTAATTTGTCATTATTGATAGTTTTATATAATGTATTTACCTAAATAACTTGCTATTTATTAGAATTGAGGCTTATATTAAAGTTGATAAAATAATTAAAATTACTGAACCATCATTACAAGGTTGTATTGGGGCAAATTAGTGAACTATCACAGGAACCGTGCTACAATTTCTTAAGTAGTGATGAAAAATGGATCACATACCATATTTTTTTCATGCAAAAGGCAGTAGGTTAACAAGGTTTAATCTCCACAGCCAGTTCAAAGCTTAGTTTTAGGGATGAAAAATAATATGTGTGTGCTGGAATTGTTGCGGTATTATTCATTTCAGGTATACAAATATGTAAAATATATCATAATATAACAAATTGAAGGTATACAAATATGTATAATATATTGTAATTTTATAACAAAAAATAAAATCTATATTTTGAACAAAAAAAATCAAATATATTTTTTATAAAAAAATATCTGATATTAGTTATCTGGGTAAGAGTCCATTATTAGTACAGAGACTGTTCCAATGGCCTATTTGCATTTTGTTCATAAACAATTTTAATTTTATTTTTGTCAATATTATTTATATCAGTAACAAAGCGATAAACTTGTATCAGATATTTCATAATTTCATTCATTCATATGGCACCGTTCACCTTATCCAAATTAGTGATTCAGACAGACAGGTGGGAAAACATTTTCTTCAGCCCCATTAATTGAGTCTTCGAGATTAGAACCACTGTTAGCAAAACTACTACACGTGAAGGGGCAACAAAACTCGCACACGACTATCGCAGTATGGTTATCAAATGAACTGTTTTAATAAACTGGGACCCCATTTTTTTATTATTTTATTTTAAATTTGATTTCTCCAATCCCAGTTAATAAAGGTTAAAAAACACTAGAGAATGTATACAATCACTTGTTAATATGGATTTATTATTTTAAAATGATTTACTTACACACTCATTAATTTAATCAGTGAATGTGAGCATTCGCTTTTAAAAATTTACATTCACAGTATCTGTTTCTATGACGACGTACAAATAGAAACGATAAAATTTATATTTTCCGAGAAAAAAATGTATTTCGTTTATTAAACCATCGCCAGTTAAAACGATCACTTTCGACAGTTCTTAGTTTCTTGAATCTTGTTCCAACCATATTTTAAATACATTACCTCCAATAAAGAGTTCAATCCCACCAGCCTTTTCAATTTTCTTCTCGAACATGTCGCACTCGGCCACCAGGTCAGGAGCATTCCCATCCAACACATGCACATTCTCTGGATTGATGTCGATGTGCTTGAAGAAGTTGTTCCACATATAGAAGTGGTAGCTCTCTGGGTGATTTCTTGGCAAGTCTAGAAAAAAGGTCAACGTTTATTGATATCTCGAAAAATCACTCTGTGTTCCATCTTACTTCAAAAAAACTCAAATAATTACATCTTGGGCCACAAAAGTGCAAGTACAACAATAAAATTTTCTGGTGACCTAAGTATATGTGTCCATGCTTCAACACCATAAAGCAACAGATAATATGTAGCAAAACAAAATTTGCAAACGTAAATCAAGATTGAAATTCTTGTTGCAGAGGAGATCCTGCATTTTGAAGAAGCAACTTCGTACCATCTCCATTCTTACTTTGATCTCTTGAGACCGGTTCCATTAATCAGTCAGCCAGCACCCCAGATATTTATTTTGTTTTTGTTCACCACTTTAATAATAATAAGAAAAGGACAATTTATATAGTGCTGTGTAGAGAGCAAACTCTTCATTTTCCAACTCGGGATTGAAACCCACAATATTTGAGAAAAATTTGAAATATTACAAAATAAATATATATACTCGTATATATTGGGTCCTTACATGTGAAATTGGCGTTTTGTTTGGGAGGAACATAAAGTTGATTTTTTTTTAATATATATTTATTTAATCAAAGTATGTACCATTGCTATCTATGCACTTTTGCCATCTCATAGGTAGTTCATCGATCCCTTTACTAAAAAAACCATTCGGACGGGAATCAATAAAATCTTTGAAGTCGGTTTGGACTGCCCCATCGGAGTTGAATTTTTTCCCTTGCAAGAAGTTATCCAAATTTCGAAAAAAATAGTAATCTGTTGGGGCAAGGTCCGGAGAGTACGGTGGATGTCTTAGACATTCCAATTGAAGCTCTTCTAATTTGGTAGCCGTCTGTTGTGCAGTGTGTGGTCTAGCGTTATCATGAAGCAGCAGTGGCCTAGAACGATTAACCAGCGTCGGTTGTTTAGCAGCTAGCTTTTCCATCATGGTTTGCAGTTGCTGACAATAGACATCTGCCGTAATCGTCTGGCCAGATTTAAGAAAGCTGTAGTGAACGACACCAGCACTAGTCTACCAAACGCTCACAAGTAACTTTTTTGGAGTCAATTTTCGCTTGGGGCATGGTTTGGCTGGTTCGGCAGGGTTCAGCCATTGCGATGAGCGCTTCCGATTATCATACAGGATCCACTTTTCATCACAGGTAATGATTCGATTCAAAATCCCTTCATTATTGTGCCGGTTGAGTAATGCAACGCAGCAGTCAACGCGCGTTTGTTGATTTGCTTCACTCAATTCGTGAGGTACCCACCTTTCAAGCTTTTTCACCTTCCCAATTTGCTTCAAGTGGATTAAAACAGTTTTATCACTAACACCGCAGCCTGCAGCTAACTCGGACGTGGTTTGCGATGGATCCGCTTCCACAATAGCCTTCAATTCTTCATTATCAACTTTCTCCACGGGGCTTGTTCTGCAGGTCGAAATTTCCAGAACGAAAACGTTGGAACCAAAAACGCACTGTGTTTTCTTTTGCGGCACCGTCGCCATACACATCATTAATCCTTCGAGCCGTTTCTGCAGCACTGGTGCCACGGTGGAACTCGTACTCGTAAATAACGCGATATTTCAAGTTTTCCATTTTGTAAACTGAGTGACGCAAAGAAAAAAAACAATTGAGGAAAAAACAAATGAATTATAATTTTCGAAACACAAATACTTGAGTAAATAGCTGTATAAATTTGAATTTGAAATTCCTAACCAAAGAGAAGATATTTGAGATCAAAGTTGCCAGTACGGCAAAACGCCGGTTTCGTATGTGGGGACCTAATATAAGTTGAGTGTAAGAATAGGAAGGTAGTGAATGCGGTTATTAGATAAGGTACTTCCCCATTTCCATATGTTCAAAAATAATATATTTAATTAAAAAAAACGCAAAAAAATTAACAAGGTAAGATGAACTACTATGCGTATCCAGAAAGTAAGTGTACTGAGGCTCTCACGACCGGATGGATTTTATTTTCGACATGTTGGCTACACTTCCGTGTAGCCTGACCCTTCCCCTCCGCAACGAGACCGGTTCGAGGTCAGTACGTTGAGAAGTGTCGACGCGACAACACGTTTCGTGAAAAATGTCAATCCAATCTGCCGCCAAGTGCGAAATACGCGGCGTCATCCGTTATCTCGTTTGGAAGGGAAAACCTCCGGTTGAGGTTTATAATGAGGTGAAAACTGCATATGGTGATAAAGCTATGAATCGTACGAGTGTGTACAAGTGGTGTCGCGAGTTTAAAAACGGTCACGTCACACCTCTTCCCCCTCCGCCAAAAAGTTCAAAACCACAATTTCAGCCAAGAAAATCATGGCATCCGTGTTTTGGGACTGTCAAGGCATAATTTTAATTGAATATATGCCTCAAGGGGAGACCATCAACTTCGCAAGATACTGTGAGACCCTAAAAAAATTGCGCAGGGCGATTCAGAACAAGAGGAGAGGCATGCTGACAAACGGAGTCTGCCTGCTGCACGACAATGCCAGACCACACACGACCAACGCCACGAAGGAACTGCACGCCTTGTTTAAATGGGATGTCCTGAACCATCCCGCGCATTCCCCTGACCTAGTTTAAATTTAAAAAAATGTAACCTACAAAAATTCAGTACACTTACTTTCTGGATATGCCTCGTACAAAGGAACCTTTGTAAATCTTCCAATATGAGATAATAGCACATTCAGCTTAGGTGTAGTGTAGTATTTATATACAATCATAAATTTTAATAAGACTTCCCAAAAGGGTTGTCTTCCAGTGCTTTCTAAAGCTGCACACGTCATCGATATCTCTAACACTAAAAGGCAGACCATTCCATGCCACAGGACCGGGTCACATAATACCGTGTACTATTGGATAAATTTAGAACAGTCAATTTAGTAGATGAAGAAGAAATCGACCTCAACATTCTACTCTTCTCTGAAGGAACATCTTTCAGGTACAGATTCGAAAGATACAATGAAAAAATCTCATCAAGGGACCTGAATACAAAGAGACAAAGTTTAAAATCAATTCGTTCGCGACGCTTGATACCAATGGAAATTTTATAGAAGCGGATTAATATGACAATATTTATGACTACCATATATCAGTAAAGCAGCTGCATTTATAATAGACTGGAGTCTAGAAATTTGTGAATCAGGCAAACCTGAATACAGTACCCGGCGGTAAGAAATATACAACGGGCTTAAGAAACAGATTGTCGGCCATAATCGGCTAACTTCGGCTTTGTAGAGCGTCGTCTCTGTCATTCATACACGTGTTCCGTCGCGATTTGTCAGTGGTTGTCAAGCGACAGAGACAACGCTCTACAAAGCCGAAGTTAGCCGATTATGACCGACAGTCTCTTTCTTAAGCCCGATGTGTATTACTTACCGCCGGATACTGTACATATAATTACAATAATCCAGATAAAACAAATGAAATACTAAGAGTTTTTATTTCTCTTGTTGAAAGACATCTAGGTAAAATTTTTAACTCTCTTTTAAGACTATAGAAGCGTGAAATAACCATATAACCTATTTAAATTTCATTATTTATATTGAGAGGTATTCTTGTATATCCATTATTGTTTTTCCTACTGATGTTATGAAAAATATTATTAATCTTTTTTTATTAAAATTGTAGGTTTAAAATAGTTACACGCGTTCTACAAAATAAACAATTTGTTGCTGTAGTATTAGGTCCCCACATACGAAACCGGCGTTTTGCCGTACTGGCAACTTTGATCTCAAATATCTTCTCTTTGGTTAGGAATTTCAAATTCAAATTTATACAGCTATTTACTCAAGTATTTGTGTTTCGAAAATTATAATTCATTTGTTTTTTCCTCAATTGTTTTTTTTCTTTGCGTCACTCAGTTTACAAAATGGAAAACTTGAAATATCGCGTTATTTACGAGTACGAGTTCCACCGTGGCACCAGTGCTGCAGAAACGGCTCGAAGGATTAATGATGTGTATGGCGACGGTGCCGCAAAAGAAAACACAGTGCGTTTTTGGTTCCAACGTTTTCGTTCTGGAAATTTCGACCTGCAGAATAAGCCCCGTGGACGGCCGGAGACCAAAGTTGATAATGAAGAATTGAAGGCTATTGTGGAAGCGGATCCATCGCAAACCACGTCCGAGTTAGCTGCAGGCTGCGGTGTTAGTGATAAAACTGTTTTAATCCACTTGAAGCAAATTGGGAAGGTGAAAAAGCTTGAAAGGTGGGTACCTCACGAATTGAGTGAAGCAAATCAACAAACGCGCGTTGACTGCTGCGTTGCATTACTCAACCGGCACAATAATGAAGGGATTTTGAATCGAATCATTACCTGTGATGAAAAGTGGATCCTGTATGATAATCGGAAGCGCTCATCGCAATGGCTGAACCCTGCCGAACCAGCCAAACCATGCCCCAAGCGAAAATTGACTCCAAAAAAGTTACTTGTGAGCGTTTGGTAGACTAGTGCTGGTGTCGTTCACTACAGCTTTCTTAAATCTGGCCAGACGATTACGGCAGATGTCTATTGTCAGCAACTGCAAACCATGATGGAAAAGCTAGCTGCTAAACAACCGACGCTGGTTAATCGTTCTAGGCCACTGCTGCTTCATGATAACGCTAGACCACACACTGCACAACAGACGGCTACCAAATTAGAAGAGCTTCAATTGGAATGTCTAAGACATCCACCGTACTCTCCGGACCTTGCCCCAACAGATTACTATTTTTTTCGAAATTTGGATAACTTCTTGCAAGGGAAAAAATTCAACTCCGATGGGGCAGTCCAAACCGACTTCAAAGATTTTATTGATTCCCGTCCGAATGGTTTTTTTAGTAAAGGGATCGATGAACTACCTATGAGATGGCAAAAGTGCATAGATAGCAATGGTACATACTTTGATTAAATAAATATATATTAAAAAAAAATCAACTTTATGTTCCTCCCAAACAAAACGCCAATTTCACATGTAAGGACCCAATATTTGGGGAAAAATTATTTGAGGTTATCAGTAAATATTATAACAATTAAAGATAATGTATATATGATTTATAGTTCAAGTGTTAGTTAACATTGTGGAGGTTTAAAGACATTGTAATTTGTTTTATCAAACACTGTTTATCCGCTTAATATAAAAATATTGATTTCAGAATGCGTGGATTATAAGAAAGTAACTTGTGAGTAACAACCTGCAATGGCCACGATAAGATAAGAAAATAAACATTCAATTAAGACAGGCTGAGACTTGAAATTACTTGAACGCATCGTAAAGATTTATCAAATGAAATATGACTCTTAAATACCTCAAATACAAAATTAATGAGTGTATTTAAAAACAAATTACATTTGAAAATTATTCATACCATATTGATAACAGAATATTAGTTATTATTAATAATAAATTTAGTTTTTACTTGTGGTTCAGAAGCAAGAGTGATGAGTTTCAGAAATCAGCAAAGGATTCTGGGCTTTGAAAATAATATTCTTTGAAGAATTTTGGGAGCAAGACAATATGTGAAGACTAAGGTTGAACAATAAAATCTTCAACGACAGACTTCACTTCAAGTCAGCACTAACTACAAGTAACAAGGTTACGTACGCCGGCCCGGATTGGTGTTAAGAAACGTATTGAATAAACTTCATATAAATCTATAAGGCTATAAAATTTGAAGCTTAAACAATGATGTAGATTTAAAAGGTTTTAAAATGTACTGCATAAACTATTGTGTCAGTAGAAAAGGCTATGAAATACACCGTATAAACTATTGTCAGTTGAAAAGGCTATGAAATATATTGTATAAACTATTGTGTCAGTTGAAAAAGCTATAAAATGCACTGCATAAACTATTATTAGTTGAAAAGGCTATAAAATTTACTGATAAACTATTTTATCAGTCAAAAAGAGTATGCCAGGTCTGTAAATATGAAACTGGATTTTTTTTATAGAAAATACACATTTATTGTATGAAAATGGTAAAAAATATTTCCCAACGCTAGCTACACATTTTTCCCATCTCTCTGGCAATTTGTGGATGCCACGCCAAAAAAACTGTTGCTCTTTTGAAGCAAACCAATCATCGAGCTATTTTCGTACATTTTCGTAAGAATTGAAGCGCTGCTCAGCAAGTGCGTGTCCCATCGATGCAATTAAGTAGTAATCGGATGGAGCCAAGTCTGGTGAGTAAGCCGCATGCGAAAGCATTTGCCAACTAAATGCCTCAATCGTTTCCTTGACCGGTTTTGCTGTGTGCGATGGTGTATTATCATGAAGCAAAATCACTTTGTGTTGCCTCTTTTGATATTCTGGTCGTTTTTCATGCAGTGCTTGGTTCAAATCCATCATCTGTTGTCGATAGCGTTCAGTATTAACGGTTTTGCCAGGTTTTAGCAGCTCATAATAGATAACACCATTCTGATCCCACCAAACACAGAGCATTGTCTTCCGTCCATAGCGATTTGGCCTTTGAGTCATGTCGCTGGTTTGTTTGGAGTTACCCATGATCTTTTACGCTTAGGATTCTCGAAATATGTTCATTTTTCATCGCCAGTCACAATTCGATGCAGAAAAGATATTCTTTTGTACCTGGTGAGCAGCATTTCGCAAGGGGTTTTTCGGTTTTCCTGCTGTCTTTTTCGGTTTTCATTCAGTTCATGTGGAACCCATTTTCCCACCTGCTGGATCTTTCCCATGGCTTTCAAATGTATGGAGACCACTTCTCGTATCACATTTAATTGATCCGCGAGTTGTTGTTGCGTTTGAGCATCATCCTCACCAACAATGCATGCAATTCGGCGTCGTCGTGGTCTTCCATGTTCTTCGTTTCTCACGTCAAAATCGCCACTTTTGAATTTTTTAAACCACTCAAAGCACTGTGATTTACCAAGAGCATGCTCCCCGTAAGCTTCGACAAGCATTCAATGCGATAAAATACACTGTAATAGGTTAGTCAATAAGTTTTGAAAGCGACATCTATGGAGCAGTAGAAAAACCAAAATTTCTACGCCATTTTAATATTTCATCTTTCATAAGAACGTACTCAAAATTTCATTTCGATCTATCGATTCATTCTTTGTTTACAAGCCATTTGAAGTTGACGTGTCAGCGTATTTTTTAACAATGGAAAAATCCGAATATCGTGCAGTGATTAAATTCTTTGTTTTGGAAGGTTTATCGGCTACTGAGATCCATGCAAAGATGGTGAAAGTATTAAAGGAGTCTTCTTCTTCATTTCCAACCGTTTACCGATGGATTTTGGAGTTTAAGCGTGGCCGTACAAGCGTTGAAGACGATCCACGCTCAGGACGTCCAAAAAGTGCATCAACACCAGAAATCATATCGAAAATACAGGATATGGTTTTGGAAGATCATCGATCGACTGTGGATGTGATAGCTGACACCATAGGCATCTCACATGGAACAACATGGCATATTTTGGCTGAAGTTTTGGGTTTCAAAAAACTGTGTGCACAATGGGTGCCGCATTTGCTAACAATGCAACAAAAACACGTTCGAATGCGACTTTCTGAGCAACATTTGGAGCAATTTCGAAAGGATAAAAAGGATTTTCTGCGTCGATTCATCACTATGGATGAGACTTGGGTCTACCACTATGATCCTGAATCAAAACAAGAGGCTAAGGAGTGGTGTGAATCAGGCACTTTGGCTCCGAAGCGAGTTCGTGTCCAGAAATCGGCCAAGAAGGTGTTAGCGTCAGTTTTTTGGGATGCAAAAGGAATTTTATTGATAGATTATCTCCAAACTGGTAAGACAATCAACTCTGATTATTATTGTGACGTTTTGGACTAGTTGGATGAAAAAAATTGTGAAAAAAGACCCGGTTTGCAGAAGAAAAAAATCATTTTTCATCAAGACAATGCATCTGCTCACACAGCTCAAAAAACCATCGCGAAAATCAGTGAATTGGGGTACGAATTGTTGCAGCATCCACCCTATTTGCCAGATTTAGTTCCCTCTGACTTCTGGCTGTTCTCACACCTCAAAAAATTCCTTCGTGGAAAGCATTTTTCATCAAACGAAGAGGTTATAGCATCGTAGAGGAGTATTTTGCAGGCCTTCCAGAAAGTCACTTCCGTGATGGGACAACAAAGTTGGAAGATCGTTGGACTAAGTGTATTGATCTTATGGGAGACTATACTGAGCAATAAAAGTGATTTCCCCTCAAAAAAAATGTATTTTCATTTCCGCTTTCAAAACTTTTTGACTAACCTAGTATAAACTATTGTCAGTTGAAAAAGCTATAAAATGTACTAATAAACTATTTTGTCAGTCGAAAAGTGTGTCTATATGTACTGCATTAACTATTGTATCAGCCGAAAAGACTATACAATGTACTACATAAACTATGTCAGTTGAAAAGACTATAAAATATTCGGCACAACCCAAATCTGAGTCCCTAGATTTTCTCCTAATATATTGTAGTGTGTCAACTCTGATAGTGTTCACAATGCAGTGTCATTAGCAAAGGCAAGACACTGAAAACTGTCTAATAAGACATAAAAATAAAGAGATTTGTCAGTCACTTACCGACATATTCGTCCATATTGAAGGTCTTGACATATTTGAAGGACACCTTCCCGGCCTTGTAGAATTCTATGAGTTTCTTGTACATGCCTAGAGGAGTACCACCAGTGGGCAGACCCATCACGAAGTACTTTTCCGGTCCTGCAGAAAACTCGTTGATTCTCTTCATCACGTACTTGGCCGACCACTCAGCCACCACATCTGAAGAATCCAGGATTACGAGACGCATCTTGGATTGTTATAGATATCTAGAAAAAAAATGTAATGAAATTCGGACCGCTTAGAGATTAGAGCACATCACCCTTAAGTTCACATTCATACCTTATCACTTCATTCCGTATTCTGTTGTACATTATCCCTCCGTGTATTCTTCTCAACGCATGCATTTTTATAGCATTTATTCGGCTTCTCTCAGTATTTTTCTACGTTCAACATTTTACTTCCATAAATCAAAGTTGTCATCAAAGTACTATTGTGGACTATCATCTTTGATTTTGATATTGTATTATATTACACTTTCGTTGTATACAGTACAACGAAAGTGAAACAATAAAAGAGTGTATATCATTATAGGAAAGACTGGCGCCCTGTTCTCTCTATCTACCCCGATAGAAAAATGATGTGATGGTATTTGTTAGGATATGTTTTTTTTTCCTCTCGTATTGTATTATATTACACTTTCATTGTACACAGTACAACCTGGCGGGCTTATTGCCATGTGGCAATATCTTCCAACCAACCAGAAATATGTTCAAGAGGCCTTAAGTGAAAACCAAACTGGAATCCTTTTTAAAAAAAGTTCCACCAGTATTTGAACCCGCAACCTCCAGGTCAGGAGACAGGTGTCTTACCAACTAGGTCACGGTAGTCATCGATACTGTCTAGTTTGAATATATATTGAATTTGTTTCCTATCGCTACACGCCTTTCGATATCCCTCTTAACTCTTCCATCACCTATGAAAATACTACCCAAATAGCACAATTCCTCAACTTCCTCCTATCTTCCATTTCTTCAATCACCCATATGTCGCATTTACTTTTCCTTTCACACTTTTCTTTCACCATTACTTGGGATTTTATACAGTTTATATTTTTATATAAACTTTATAAAATATCTTATATTCCATACAGTTTATATTTTTGACAGGTTCAATTTCTTTGTTATATAATGATTGTGCATCAAACTCAAAGCCATTAGATACAAGAGACAAGCGCTCTACCACTAAGTCACAGATTTGGTCATTTTAGAATAAATTAAAATGAATGATTTTATACACCCAAATAAATTATCACAAGTATTTTTTATTGCAGTTTTGTAATCCCAAAGTTATCTCTTAATAAAAAGCTTAACTTTATGACTATTTCTTGGAAGTATTAATATATTTAAGTATCTTTAGAAATTGTCATTACCTTGAATGCAGAAAAACCTCACTTCACTTAAACCGAAAATTAATTAAGGCGTTTAAACAAAATTATATTATTTTCCGCTTTAAGCGACTCATTTATCAGTTAACGTGGTTATCGTTGCCTCTCATTATGAAGAGCAAAGCGAGAATGATCTCCTTCAACTAGAACAAAAGCGTGCGTATAAAGAAGAAGCAGATTAGGTGTGTGAGCAAGAACAACTGCAAAAGAACTCGAGTGAGGATTCGATCACTTCGAATGCGCAAAGAAATTTGATGCAGAACCGAAAAAGAAACGTCAAAATTTGTCAAAATTCAGATAAAGCAATTGCCAGCTATCAAAAATTATACGATGAAATGAAAACAAGCTCTATTCAAATGTCATTGTTATAATTTAATTATGTATTCATTCAGTTAATAAAAATTCATTCATTGTTTTTTATTCTTTGATAGTTTTATCCACTAATATAACATATGTATTGTATTTTTTATCTAATTAAATCACAGTGGATTAATTAAGATTAATCCTATCGTTTATTTTATTCCATTTACTTGATTTGGCTTAGCATGACATAATAACAGGCTGAATAAATTGTTGAATGAGGTTTTCCTGTATTTACAATTCTGATAAAATACTTAATAGTTTATTTATTAATTAAATGTTATTCAAATAAACGGTCAGTCGTAAGACCTATATATTTTTTTTATCTAGTTGAACAATATAAAAATATAACAAAAGCAAATAAAAAATCTATATTACATAAGACAACAATTAGTTATAAAACTTTAATTTCTTCTTTTTGTGTCGAAGGAACTATATTCTTCAGCACTGGGCATTCCACGAATGTGATATTTCAATGTATGACAGAATAATAAATGTAATTATTAAGGATGAATGTTGAGGTGCTTTAAACATGTTGAACGGATGTGTGTTGAAAGACTTTTTGAAACAAATTTATGATACAATACAAGCATGAATGGAAGTCGTGGTAGAAGATGATTGAGAAAAGTGAGGTTTGATCAAGTGAATGAAAATTGTAAAGAATGAAAGGTACACAGAAAGAACTGTTTAATAAGAATATTTTATTCCAAAATGAAACAAATTCTGACAAAAAAAATTAAGTCCATGACATAGTTACAGTTGTACAAATAAAATATAAACTATCAGTACAACTCCTGCGTAACAAGACTACACAGATTGGGCAATCAATATTGACACTTTATGTATGACTTTGACTTTTTTTACAAGAGTAAAGTGAAGTTGTTCTGGTCAGGGTGAATTGAGTTTGCTTTGTTATTGTGCTGTCTCATATTGTTTTTTTTTTTCTATTATTGGTTGGTTGGTATCACTGGTCAATGTCTTTTTTTGTAACCTTTTATATCAAAAGGGCCATTGACTGTTGAAATAAAATGAAATAAGAATTATGGATGTGGAGGACGTGAAGGAAGCATGTTGTGATAGGATAGTTTGTTGATCTCATCAATATGTAGATATGTGAAATTACTGGCAGCTGCTGCAGGAGAACCAGTATACAATAGATTAAATATCTACATACTCGTATGTCAGTTTTTGTATACATAATTATGAATTATGATGAATTGTTAATTACTATTAAATAAGTACATCTCTGTATTGTAAAATTTTTAATTTGTTAACAAAGGTTAAATTTGATTTGCAAAAGGTTGAATTTGATTTGCAAAAGGTTAAATTTGATTTGCAAAAGGTTGAATTTGATTTGCAAAAGGTTGAATTTGATTTGCAAAAGGTTGAATTTGATTTGCAAAAGGTTGAATTTGAAATACAAAACATGTGATAGATTACAAAAAAAAAACAAGAATTCAACATTGTGAGCAGTGTCATACAATAGAAATAAACAGTATAAGACAAACTCAACACAATAACAAAGCAAACTCATATACATACGTACATACCATCGGACAGTTTCCCTGTCAGTGTAGGCAGAGAGAAGAGAGAGCCAGATTTTCCTATCATGATATACATCTACATCCATACACTTCATACAATTAATTCATAGGATTTTTTTTGACTTTTTATATAACCCTTCAAAATATCATACACTTGATCCAACCATACTTTTTTCAGTCTTCCTCTACCACGTTTATCATTCAAATTCATACTATATATTTGTTTTGTTAGTCTTTTTTCATTAATTTGTTCTACATGTCTAAACCATCTCAGAGTGCTCTTCTTGATCTTACTTAATACATCAGACTTAAGTTCACATTCATCCATTTTTAACCTTTTACATAAATTCTTTAAAAAAAAACCAAAAGGTTGAATTTGAAGTGCAAAACACGTATATTAAAAAGGTTATTTGATTGTCGAAATAAAATGACATAAGAAGTACTATATGTTGTGATAGGAAAGTTTAGTGGCCTGTCCTCTCTGCCTTCCCGGCATGAAAATGGTGTGATGATATACTATATATGTGTATGTATGTAAATATAATCACAATATTTGAAAACTGTAATTTAAAACTATTCATTTATTTATCTATCACATTAATACTTCATAACCTGAATACCAATGAGATAAAATAAAATATTTGTTATGATGGAAAACTGAATTAATATAAATGATACTATAATATAATAAAAACAGAATAACTTAAAGCACACAAAACCAGTTTTCAATGACCACAACATCTGGTGTTTATCATAATGGACAGTATTTATCTGGTCAATGGCTCTACATTCAAATCACTTACCAAACTGTCAGTATTGTACGACCATATAAATAGAAAATATGTAAAAAGTTATTTACAAATCTTTATGGATGTTAAAGAAATAATATTGAAACAATGAAGATATATAAAAAGATTCTACATACTTCTTTCGTATTTTTAGATCAAATTACATAAATACCATCATGCTATTTTCCTATTGGTTTAGCAGAGATGACAGGATGTCAGACTTTCCTATATTTACACCCATCCTTCGCCTTTTCCCCATCCATACACATTTTCATACAACTTCTACAATTTCTCTGACTTTCTACGTTTCGTTCTTTCAGAATATCATTCACTTGAACCAACCATACTTTCCTTGTTTTTTTTTCACTGACATAAAAACAAAACTGAAAATTGATTAAAATGGACGACAGTTACTCATATTTTCCCATCCATTACATGTGTACAGTAGATAATACAATAGGAAGCACTATAAGGACAGTCTGCGAGTCGTTGACTTTGTGCAGGACGCCTAAAGA